>JAAGEH010000124.1:4550112-4567317 GCA_011751065.1 Lasiurus cinereus | reverse complement strand
GAGAGAGAGAGAGAGAGAGAGAGAGAGAGAGAGAGAGAGAGAGAGAGTGTTTGAGAGAGAGAGAGACCCTCGCAGCCAGAAGTCTTGTTGGGTACACAGCAAACACTCACAGATGGGAGCAATTTTAATAAGACAGTTCTGTTTTTGTGCAACAGTCAGCTCAACACTCTGCCCATATTATGAGCAAACAACAGGCAAAAATAGTCCGAGAAGACACGTTGAAGACAAAAGTCTCAGGGAAGATGGTCTCTGACCCCGGTCTAAGTTAGAGATGGCACATTCAAGTATCTACAGGGGGGGAGCAGATAATAAGACTCATGCAGGAGGTTGGATGTGAGACATCCGGGAAGAGGGGGCCCATCACAAACTAGAGCTCCCAGGTATTCTCTCAAGTGGGCAGCCGCTACTCACCTCTGCCACCCACTACTGCCACCGGGGAAACAGAGTCCAAGATTGCTAGAACCTACTCTTTTCCATCGAGGAATCCAGATTTCTATGTAAAAGTCATCCCGATTTCAAAGACAGCAACTTCTTCAAAAATTTAAACATACCATCTAGACACTGGTTTGCTACCTCTAGCTTAAGGACAATCCTTACAGATAAGTGAATGTGTCTATTTTCAAAGACAAAGGGAAAAGAATGAGTGATTATTGTATGTCCTCTGTGTGCCCGACATCTCACATACATTGTACATTGTTTCATTTATTGCTCACAACCTCGCTGAGAAGTACTGGTGGTTAGTTCTCATTTTTTCCCCTAATACCTTCACATATGGGGAATGTGTCCTGGGAAACATGTACAGATAAGACTCTGGCAGCATGAGGAAAAATTAAATAGAGGGGCAAAACTAAAGGCAGGGGAGCCTGGTGAATAAGCTACAGTAGAAGTATCTAGAGTAGCCCTGGTGGGAAAGAAAAAGAGAGCAGATTTAAGATGTGATGAAGAAGTTATTTACAAAGATTTTAACAAGTCAATCAGTAACGCCTTAGAGGGAATTCCTTCTTTTGTCTTTACTTTTCACCACTAGATTATTATACCTTTAATGTCTCTGCTTAGTCCTATACCAGCCAGGTGGGCACCGGAAGCTGAATCTCAGTCCTACAGACTGGGTTACCTAGTTCCACCCCCGATGCAACACAGAGCAATGTTGTTTTGCAGAAATAACCATTCAGCCATTCTTGATTCCCAAATCCAGAGGCTCCTTGTCTCTGGCTGGCATTACATTGCCAATAAAAAATGGGAAGGGGACCCAAATTCAATTCTTGACCCCACTATTCTTTGAAGTGTGACCTTCAACCAACAACTTCACAAAACTGATCTTCAAGTCCCTCATCTGAAAAATGGAGATGGTAATTACCTCCTAGTTGGAAGGATGAATTTGTGAATAAAATGAGAGAATAGCCCCAGCCGGTTTTGCTCAGTGGATAGAGGTCGGCCGGCTGACCGAATGGTCCTGGGTTTGATTCCGGTCAAGGATACATACTTCAGTTGCAGGCTCCTCCCCTGGAGCCTGGTCAGAGCGCATTCAGGAGGCAACCAATCAATGTGTCTCTCTCATGCCATATTCCTGTCTTTCCTTTTCTACTCTCTCTCTCTGAAAATCACTGGAGAAATATCCTCAGATGAAGATTAAAAAAAAAAAAACACACAGAGAGAAAGAGAATAGATTCAAAGGTCCTTCAATTAATCTTCAGCCGAGTAGCCAGGTGCTAAAACTTACTTTGAACATTCCTTAAACATTGCCATAATCTCATTCCTTTTATAGTTTTTTTTTTCCCTTTTAATTCTGCCACTCACAATTTATACTTGGCCACACTGCCCTTTTGTTTCTTAAGGCCACTGCATATGCTCATCCTTCTGCTGGGCACACTCTCCATCCTCATCCACCCCTCAACCTTCACTCCACCTCGCTAGCTCCTGCTCAGATGTCATGTCTTCATTGGTTGCCTACTACAAGCCTGGCATTTCACCAGGCATTGGGGACAGAGTGATGAAAAAGATAAGCATAACACCCACTTGGAGGGGCTACTGTTTTAGTGAGTTCAGCAAATGCTACACCTTCTCTTCCGCCCAACCAAAATGCAGTTATTATAATTGTGATAAGTGCTACCAAGCAGTGTTAAATGCAAATAATTTACATAATCCATGAGAGGGCAAATCCAATCTGCAGATTTGGATAAGTGACATTTAGGCTGAGACCTGAGTGTAAAGACCCACAAAGCAAAGAACACTGGTGATATCAAGAGTAGATAAAAGACTGGGGAAGGAGGCAATAACAGTAACTCATAATTATTAGGCCCTGTCAGCTTGTTTCCATTCAGTCAGAAGAGTTATTATAAAAAGCTCTTAAAAGGTTTAAATTAGGAAAGCAATACTTATAAATCAAATATCTATTCATCAAATATTTATTGAGCGTCCATGGTGTTCCAGGAACTGTGCTAGGCACTGGATCAAGAGCTGTATTTTGAAGGGTACCTCTGGCTTTAGAACTGAAAGGTAAAAAGTAGTGGTAAAACTGTGGTAAAAAGTAGCTGATATGGAGACTAATTACAAGGTGACTGCAAGAGATGAATGCTGGCTTAGACTAGACTAATGAAAACAGAAAGGAGTAGATTAAAGAGACAGTGTTACATGCCAATTACATCTCAATGGAGCTGATAAGGAAGAGATAATGGAGCTCAAAGCCAAATAACCTGGTTGTGAGTTGAATATGAGGATGAACAAGAGGAAAAAAAACTGAATTTATTGTGGTACCAGTTAGAGAGAGAGTAACTAGAAGCATGCTTGTGGGCAGATGGTAACAAGTTTAGCTTTGGATGTGTTGAGCTTGAATCACTTGCAATACATCAAACTGCAGATGCTTAGAGTCATTTGGACATGGGTAGAGAGCTTAGGAGAACAAGCTCAGGGCAGTGATAATATCGATTGCCGCCACCAGATAAAAAAAGAAGAAACAAGTCTAACATCTAAGGAGAATGAAGATTTAACGATCGGACTGAGAGGCCCAACAAGGGAGGCCGAGTTGGAGCCAGAGAGGCAGGTGGTAAACCGGGAGAGTGTGGTGTCAGAGAAACCAGGAGGGGCAAAGGTTTCGGGAGAGAATGGTTGGCCTTGTAGACTGCTCCAAGATATCAAGTAAGTGTACGACAACAAAAGATGTCATGGGATTTAATGACATAAAGTCAGAGATGTTTCTGGAGATAAAGGGCTTGAGTAACTTGGTGGTAGCAGGAGACAGTGAAATAAGCTGAGGAATGAGTAGCAAGTGAAAAAATGAACTCGGCCACTAGAAGTGTGTTTATACAGCAGAAGAGAGAAATAGTGATGGTGGTGGGAGATGAAGCAATTTTTTTTTCTTTGTTTGAAAAAAAATACGAGCATATTTAAATGATGGTAAAAATAATCTATTAAAGAAGGAGAATTTAAAAATATACAACAGGGGGAGATAATTGACAGGCAAATTGCTAAGAATTTAGGACAGTATAGAAAACAATGCAAGAGAGGGTTTAACATAGGAGAGGAGGAGGGTACCTCCTACAGTCTATGGAAAGGGAAGAGCATGCACACAGAAGCACGTGGGTTAGAAGGTGAACCGCTCCCTGCACTATCTCCTCTCTGAAAGAGGAGATAAGGTTATCTGATGAGGAAGAGGGAAGGGTAGGGTGTGAGGCCTTCAAGGATGATGAAGAAAGTAAATTGACAAGATCGAACAGATGGGCTGGGAAAGGGCCCTGTTGGCTTTGGTGACAGATGATGCACTGGAGTCAGGTATTCTCCATGTGCGCTTCTCTCTAGCGGACTGTGTGCAGGGGCACAGGAAACGGAGAGCGGCGCCCACCCGCATGTCTGGGCAACTGAAAGATGGAAAGGAGAGGAAGACCAGCAGGTTGTTAACAGGGCTGAAAATACAAAGCATGGACTCCACGTATGGTGTCTTAGTCCGGTTGGGCTGCTGTAACAAAAGGCCACATATTGGGTGGCTTATAAACAACGGGAATGTGTTTATTGCAGTGCTGGAGCCTGGGAAGTCCCAGAGCAAGGCACCAGCAGATGTGGCATCTGGTGAGGGGCCCACTTCCTCCAGATGGCCTTCTCCTCACTGCAGAGGTGGCTAGGGATCTCTCTGGGGTCTCTTTTATGACTCGTGAAGGCTGTGCCTATTTTTTAAAATTATACCTTTTTAATATATATATATATATATATATATATATATATATATATAATATATATATAAATATATATATATATATAATATATATATTTATATAATATATATATATATAAATAGAGAAGATATATATATATATATCTCTTCTCTATTAATGTATTCAGGATGAGAGATGAAGGAAGAGGGAGAGAGAGATAGAAACATCAAGGATGAGAATCAGTGACTGGCTGCCTCCTACATGCCCCCTACTGGAGAGCGAGCCTGTAACCTGGGCAAGTGCTCTGAGCAGGAATTGAACTGTCACTTCCTGACTCATAGGTCAACTTTCAGCAATTGAGCCACACTGGTTGGGCAAGGCTGTGCCTCTTAATACCATCACCCTGGGGTAAGGATTTCAACATATGAATTTTGGGGGGACAGGAATATTCAGTCCATTGCACAGGGTTAAGGAGATGATTAAAGACCAAAAAAAAAAAAAAACAGAACAAGAAGAGGGAGACAGAATAGTGATAAGAAGGGACTGGAAGTCCTATTAAACTTAAAGACATGCGTGATAGGCATGGGAGATCAATACAATGGGCAGGATAAAAGATGATGGTCAGAGAGTAGCAGTTCTTCCTGGGACATTATGTGAAGATTAAGTCCAGGTAGGACCTAGGACTGAGTGGGAGAGGTGGGATGAAGGAATAACTTTAGTTCACAGGAGCTGAAGCAGGGTAAGAAAATGAGAGAGGATTGTTGGGCAGGGCATGCGGAGGATGTGAACTCACCTACTGTGGTAATGAGAGCACAGAGAGAAAGCTGCGAGCCAACAGCTTATGTGCTTGGAGAATCAGCTCCAGTTGAGGCAAGACGATCAAGTCTGGATTACGTCTGACTTGACCTTTTGCGGAATGAATGGATTTCATGGACATAAAGTGGGGTGGGTTTTGTCTTGACAAAGTCTTTGGATGGTAGGTAGACACCTACCTACCATCATCCCTCCCTGCCTATAGGAGGTTCCAGAGTGCGCGGAGGAAAGCTAACTTCTCTCGGCACCTGTGATGAGCAGCTGCCTATGAGGTCAAGCAAGGCAAAGGTGGTGTCGAAAGGAAGTAAGACCTGAAGAGCCTTATTTTTCAGCCAGAGGAGTGAGCTCCACTGGGGGTCTGGTAGTCTCAAGTCTGAGGCCTTGATCGCTATGACTAAGTACAAGGACCAGAATCTCTAATAATGAGGCCACTTGTTCTAGGTAGCCTTTACCGACCCCAATGCCCTGAGATAGAAGACTCTACGCTGTGCTCTTACTGCAGCTGACTTAGCTCTCTGCCTATCTCTAGTGTAGTTTCTTGCTAAATTAAACCTCTCTCCTTCTCCATGCGGACAGGAACCATGCCTGTCTGTGACCAGGCCATGCCCGGCAGGTTCTGCAGGCTCTGGACTGTAGTAAGAGCTCTCTATACATTAATGGCATGAGGGAGGGCGCTTTGTAGGCTATAATAAAAACTCTGCCATATAGAGGGAAGGCAGGGTGGCAGGGGCGATGGAGAATTAAGACCCTCCAAGTTCCTCCTCCCCTTGGAGGCCCTGGACTTAAAAACCTCTCACCCGAGGAGCAGCTGGAGTGACAGAAACGTTTTCTGAGGACCTAATATCAGTTCCAGATGTGTGCAGTCGTGTCGGTTTGTACCTCACCCTGTAAAACATATTTTCCTCACCACCCTCCCTCCATGCTAGCCGAGGGAGCGGGGTCCTGTGTCCAATGACATCACCTCCCTCGAGCTGGTCCAGCGCAGGCAGACTGCAGGCGGGCGCGGGCCCCTCCAGCTTCCCAGACAAAGCGTGTGGTTCAGCCGTGGCCGTGCTGCCTGCGGAGCTGGGTGTCATTTCCACAGGGTTTCATACACAGCCCCGGGAGAACTGCTCTCTCGGCTGCTGCTGCAACCTTGCTCTCAGCTATGGGGGTGAAGGGGAATGTGGGGTCTTGCTGAACTCACCTTAAGTTACTCCCCACACCAACTCACCTCCATAGCTCTTGCCCATCAACTGAGAAGGTCCTCAGTGTAAGGTCTAAGATAGGGTGGAGGCATGAAGGGGGCTGTCTTTTAAGTGGCAGATTGGACTTATGAAAACAGGGAGAGAGAGGATTTAAAGTGAGACTGGGATAGATGTGTCTTCTGATCACGCTGGATATTCTTCTTTTTTTAATACATTTTTATTGATTTTAGAGAGAGGAAGGGAGAAGAGAGAAATAGAAACATCATTTATGAGAGAGAATCACTGATTGGCTGACTCCTGCACGCCTCCCTCCCCCCTACCACCCCCAAGGTAAGGATGAGTCCACAACCTGGGCATGTACCCTGACTCAGGCTTGAACTGTGACCTCCTGGTTCATAGGTTGACATTCAACCACTGAACCACACCAGCTGGGCTGGACAATATTCTTTTTATTTTTAAATATTTTATTGATTTTTTACAGAGAGGAAGGGAGAGGGATAGAGAGTTAGAAACACCGATGAGAGAGAGAGACATCGATCAGCCCCCTCTGCACGACCTCTACTGGGAATGTGCCTGCAACCAAGATACATGCCCTTGACCGGAATCGAACCTGGGACCCCTCAGTCAGCAGGCCGATGCTCTATCCACTGAGCCAAACCGGTTTCGGCTGGACAATAGTCTTGATCCAGATCTAGATGAGTCCAGATGAGCAGCTTCTACTTAAGCCAGCTTGAAGAGACCAAAACAGGACTGGACAGGCTGCCACGTGGGCAGAAGGTGACATGGAGTGACAAAGACAAAAGGAGAGACAGAGGGAAAGATAAGAGAGAGGAGACAGAGAAAGACAGAAAAAGGAGGTGGCAGAAAGTCAGGACAGGATAGAGAAGGGAAGAACGAGAGATGAGAGTTGCACGTTGGCAGGAGGAGAGCCTGGTGCCGATCATCTGGGGAGCAGACCATCAGGCTCCCAGATGCCAGGACAGCAAGGGGCACTGCCCAGCACCAGATGCGGCTGGCTGCCTTCCGTGCACAGTGTGGGGGATGAGGGGCAGCACCGCCGGCTCGCCTCCCAGCCCGGAACCAAACAAGCTGCAGCTTGGAATCCCCTGGTGGGAGAGAGGAGCCTCTGATTTTGAAAAGATTAAAGAAAAAAAAAAATCAAGCAGAGGACCAAGGAAATGCAGGGGAATGTGGGGAGAGATTATGACCCTTCCCCTTCTTGTCTCCACTCTTCTGGACCCTACAACGAGGAAATGGTACGCAGTGGCCAAGGTCTGGCTACTCTGAGCTGTGGGGGTTCGCAGAAGCCGGCATATGTACAGCAATGATGACTAAGAGCCCTCCAGCTGGCTCTGGTGGCTAGATACCCTCTCCTGTCCCCTCACTTCTATCTGCCTCTAGGTTTATTCTCAACCAGAGCAAGCCACATCGGGGGTTACAGGACTGGTGGAGAGAAGGTTGGACTTGGAGGGGGAGAGCAGGTCAAGGAACCCCTCTTCTAGCTCCGACTCTACCACTGAATCATCATGTGTGTGCCCTCGGGATAAACCCCGCCCCTTCCTCAGCCTCCCTCTCCATAGGTCAAAAGGGATTTGGAGTCACTCCATCAGCTTGTGCCAGGGTCCCTTCTTAGTCCCGCCCCCTGTGCCTACCCCTGCCCCAGAGGCTGCAACCCATGTCCATTGCTCTGATGAGGCCACGCAGAACCAAACGTCTGTTTAATATCGATGACAGATTAGCATGCGGGGAATTCAGCCACCGCGCCCCCCGCCCCCCTAAACAAGCCTCGTTTTGCTCAAAAACAACTGGAACAGGAGGCTACTCATGCTTGGATTTCCCAACAGAGTCCAAGAACCACCAGAGCAATGGCTGCTCTGAAGGAGACAAAGTGGGCGCCAAACCGGGGGATACAAGGAGAGGGAGTTAGCATTTCAACAGCTAGTGCAAAAGCATGTCGAACAGATGGCAGCCATAAAGTGTGTGCTCCTGTGTGTGTGTGTGTGTGTGTGTGTGTGTGTGTGTGTAGTGGGGGATGTTGTTTATACGCATGTATATCTGTGTGCACGCACACGTGAGCTGACAAATAAACAAACAGTTCCAGCACTACATTCGGCTGCCAGCAAAAATCCGGACAGATCAAAGGAAAACGACCACAGTTCCCTATTCTGGCCTCACCTGGCCAAATGTGTGAGTAATCCTAATTCTCTATCCAAAACAAATCTTGGACCTTATTTTGTTGTTTTCTTCCTAACATTTAACTTTCCTTTTCATTTTTTTTTAAATTCAAGAAAATGAGAAGCAATTACATTTTACTAGGAGCTGTTTTGTGCCAACAATTGTGCTTCATTAGACACTCAGCGGAGCCTGGGACGTAGGTGGTATCTTTCCTCGTCCACAGAGAGGGAGACTGAGACCTCGGAAAGGTGTTGACTGGCCCTAGATTTCTCAGTGAGATGTGGTGGAAACTGAAAGAAGCAGCCAGCTTTTCCGAAGTCCATACTCCTTCATTAGGCTTATAGGCGCCCAGAAAAAAACAAACCGTCAAATAAGCTGAAATCTTTGAATTTGGGTCTGGATCAGTATCCAGATGGTTGAGACATGATTGTAAAGGTGGCATAGAAGTGTCTGGCAAGTGTGGCTCAGTGATTGAGCATCAACCTATTAACCAAGAGACCATAGTTCGATTCCGGGTCAGGGCTCAATCCCCAATAGGGGGCATGCAGGAAGCAGCTGATCAATGATTCTCTCTCATTATGGATGTTTCTCTCCACCGCCTCTCTGTCTCTCTCTCTGTCTCTCTCTCTCTCTCTCTGTCTCTCTCTTCCCTCCCTCCTCTTTGAAATCAATTTAAAAAAAAAGATGGTGCAGAAGCAAAGATGTGGGTTTTTTTCTTTATATTCCACCCCAAATCTACACATTTTAGAAGACCTACTATATATTCAGCTAGTCTCTAAAACTACACAAGACCAGAGGACCACAGAATACTCCAAGAATTGATGTCAGAGTTGAAAAGTTAAGACATGGAAATGCCTACAATTCAGTTTGGTGAACACTGAACACCTATGTATGGCAGGCACTGTGGGAGGATCCCAAATTGAATATTTTATAATATCCATGTAATTTATTACGTGTCACTTTTGCATCATTGTAGAGGTGAAAAATTATAAGTTGACCCACAGTAAATTGGGGACCATTTGTAATTCTGGGCTTGGAGCTTTTCTATAAAGACAACTGCTCACTGAAATACTGGATAATGGGGAGAAAGTTGCACAAGGAATTGTTAAAGGAACTGTAAGGACGAAGGCAGACACTCTGTCATTATCTCCAAACTTCTGAATGACAGCAGGAAGGAGCAAGGGTAATAGCTGTGGGAGGCGATTCCAGGACAAGAAACTGAAAGGAAGGAAGTTTTATCTGTATCAAAAAGAAAAAAGGAACGCTCAGATCACAGCAACTGCTTTTTTGGATTATCAAGAGCAAGAACCTAGGGTTTTCCAGTTCGGGACTAGAGTTACTTACCTACTACCATGAGGTCATTCAGTTGTCTGTGCCTTACTGAGTGATCTTTGTGGATTTCAAGGAATCTGTCCATGTCACATACGTTATAAAATGTACTGGCAAAGTTGTTCATGACATTCCGTTATTATCTATTAGGGAATTCGTAGTGCCATCACTCTCTCATCCTTGACGTTGGTCATTTGTCTTGCCTCTCTATCTCATCAATCTGGCTAGAGAGTTATGTAACTTAGAGCCTCAAGGGTCAGCTTTGGTTTCATCCATTTCCTCTAGTTTCTATTTCACTGACATCTCTTCTGACCATTGTTCTTTCCTTCCTCTGGCTCACTTAGGCTTTGGTTTGCCTTCTTTTTTTCTGGATTTTTAAGGTGGTGGCTGAAGTTCTTGATTTGAGATTTTTCTTATAATATAGGAGTTTCCTCTAATTACTGCTTTTTTTTACTTACTACAGAATTTAACACATTTTATTTTTATTCAGTTCAAAATATTTTTACATTTTTGTTTTCTTTTTTGACCTATAGATTTTTTAGAAGCTTATTACTTAGTTTCTAAACATTTGAGGACTCTTCAGCTATCTTCTGTTACTGATTTTTTATTCGATTCCACTATATTAGAAAATATATTTGTTTTATGAGTTTAATCATTTTACATTTATTGAGACTGGTTGATGGCCCAAAATATGGTTTATCATTGTGTGCAGTGTCCACTCTAAAATGATGTGAAGTGTCTAGAAATGCTAATTAGACCTGACTTTTTTTGTCCTCTTGTCCAATAATTTAGAGATTGGTATTGAAAACTCTGACTATAATTATGGATTTATCTGTTTCTCTTTGTAGTTTTATCAGTTTTTACTTCATGTATTTTGGAGCTGTGGGGTGTGTGTGTGTGTGTGTGTGTGTGTGTGTGTAGCTTTAATTGTGGTCATTGTGGCTTCTTAGCATAGTAAGAAATATTGAACATGACTAACATGTTGTGTTTTGGGGATGGGCACAGAGTAGGGGAAATAACCTTCTTAGAAAGTACAACCTGATTTGGGAGGACTGAGGGGTGGGGAGAGAACCCTCCCCATACCTGTGGCAAAGTGCAGGAGCCTCCCACCCCCAAATAACCAGTCTAGCTTTTCGGGAGAAGGTAGGGGTGCATGAACTTCCCCTACTCCACAGGCTCTCCCTGTGGCCCAAGGTCCCACTGCCCTCTAACTGTAGCCCCCACATGAGCCATTTTACATAACATACAAGTGAAAAGGTCTGTAGGTAACATACCCTGGTTATGTACAGGGTTGGGTGGAGGGAGACTCGCCCTGCTTCCCCTCAGCTGCCTCCCATCACTGGGGGACTGGGATAGACAAGAGGAGCAGGCCTCATGTGCCCCAAACTGGGAAGTGTAAAATGGCTATTTTGGTGAGGTGGTAACCTTCCTGCCCACATTGCTGCCATCTCCGCACTGCCCATATCCTGCTTTGTGTCAGGTGATTTTGCCCACCTGCAGGCTAATATGTGTTCTGAGCATGATTAAGGTAGACAAGCTAAATTATGATGGTTAGTAGGTTAGGGGTTTTAAGTACTTGTTTTTTTGTTTTTTGTTTTTTGTTTTTGCTTAGTATATTTTCAACTTATAATCCATTATAAGTTGAGAAGCATCTGTACTTCACTGTACTTGAATTCTATCAAACAATTCAAGGATACATACTACCAATTCTAACCAAGCTCTTTCAGAAAACTGAGGAGAAACTATTTAGCAATCCATTTTGTGAGGCCAGAAATACTCTGATAGCAAAACAGACAAACGCACGCACCACAAGGCAACTATAGGACAAAATCCCAGGAACACAGATGCAAAAATGCTACAGAAATTTTAACACATCAAGTCCAACAATATATTAAAAAGGATAGCGCTTCGTGACTCTGTGGGGTTTACTTATTCCAGGTTGCTTCATCATTTGAAAATCCAATGATGTAATTGCCATATTAACAAACTAAGTGATACAAACCATACAGTAATAGACACAGAAAATGAAATAAACATTTCTAATTAAAACAAAACAAAATGAAAACCTCTCAGCAAACTAGCATTCAGTCTTCCACCCTCGAGTGTGCTGGTGCATAAAGAACAGGTGCTGAATTGGGAGGACCACAGACCAGGGACAGAGCCTGGCTCCCCCATGCTCTGGGTGAGTGTGGGAATTTGGGACCGTCACATACCTCTCTGCTATTCACTTATTTAATCCTAAAACAAGGGTGGTCATCATTCAGAAGATGATATTAGCAAAATGGCGCCATGGGAATTTCCAGCGCTCATCCCCACCCCCATCCCTATCCATGCCCCAAAACACTTGCACAAGAATTAAGGTCTCCAGGCAAAGGGTTGTAGCACTTGGGGTACAGTAGCCATAACCCTGTCCCAAACCGAGGCAGCCTGTACAGAGAGAAACCCTCCCTGAGAAGAGAGGTGAGCACCCAACTTCACTGAAGGCCACAGAATAGCCCCAGCCCAGACCAGCCTGGCCCCCTCAGCTGTAGGTGGCTCCTACAAGGTGTAAGCTCCTGTGATCCCAGGCCCCTGCTCGCCCCAGTGGCTGCTGCTTCTCACGGCCTCATTAGCACCATGGCACCAGGCTCCCAGTAACCCAGGCCCCCAACTTAACCTGGTGCCTTCTAGCTCCATGGCCTGAGGTAGCCCCTGTGGCCCTGTCTCCTAATCAGCTCCCATAAATCCAGGCTCCAGATAAACACCCTCGAACCCAAGCTCCTGGCTGGGTCCAACACCAGGGTGACTACCACAGACCCAACTCAGCACCCAGCCCCTGACACCCCAGCATCAGTCCTGCCCGCAAGGCCACAGCCACGCTCCCATGGCCCCAGACTCTCAACCTGCCCTGGAGCCAGCCCTGCCCAGGCAGACCCAACCTCCAGGATGACATAGCTCCTCGGCCACGTCACACTTTGAGAAGAACTCGGAAAGCACTCTCAGTTACAACCCTGTGCACGTTGTAAATAAGGACCACGTTGCTCATCTTCTCCCACATGTCTGAATCTTATGCAAATCCCTCTTCCCCAGCACTACCGACAACTCTCTAAGCACAACTCACTAGATATGGCAATTCCTTGAATTTCTTTATCGCAGTCCCAGTGATAATGTATGTAGAGAAAAAGCCAAATCCTCTTCTGAGTTAACTAACCCTTTAACATATGACATTGAGGATCAAACTCAGAATCAGAACTTTTTCCCAACCACAGTTTTCTGTCTTTCCCTTCTGAAATCATACCCCAAAAAAAGCACACGGGTGTGGGTAGGGGTGCTAGGTGACAATCATCAGACAATGAAACTTCCTCGTGTCTTCTCAGGTCACATGACACCAAATCTCCCCAAGCATTAGAAATTCCTCGTTTCCCTCCTCTGTCCTCACATTAGGGGAGGGCGTGGACGTTCTACTTACCGGTGTAGAGGTCCGTGTCTGTGTACTCATCCACCTTCTTGTGCTGCAGAATATAGTCAGAGACCTTGGTCCCAATTGCCGGCTGAACGTCCACCCACTCCAAGGAGACCACGGTGCTGGAGGGCTCCACGCTTGGGGACAGCCGCAGTCTAGAGGGGGCGACAGGCAAGACCGTTTGTTTGCCAGTTGGCATGGGCTGGGCCCCAAAAGAGTCTGCACGTGCCAAGATTGAAAGCACAGGACTCAGCCTGGGTTAAAACCCTACTTCACTACACCGCCAACACCTTGATGAACACAGGCGATCCTCGAGACCTTCTTCAGGCTCCATTTCCTCACCCATGAAATGGAGCTAAGAAGAACTACCTTTCAGAATCAATGTGGAATCCAGTAAATTAATCCCAGCACACAGGATGTGCTCACAGGAAGTTGACTGGCTTTCTGTTTATTTAAACTATCTTCTCGGTGATGCCTCATTGTCCAGTCAATTGGCAGCACCTTCAGATACAGTTGCTTTCCACTTCTCTGTCATTTTTTCATCCCAGAATATATCAACCTACTCTTTCATATCCTTAAATAGGAAAGAGGGCAGGCATCCTGGGGAAGCCTTCTAGGAAGCAAGAAACAACTAACCATGATTGAAGGTCAGAACTGGGAGGGTCCTCACAGAGAAGGGAGTGCACCCCCCATTTGACAGACGGGGAGAGTAAGGCACAGGAAAGGGAAATGATTTGCACCAAGTCTCACAGCTAGCTGGGGACAGGACCATGATGGTGACTGCTTGTCCTCAACTGGGTGTCTTTCTGCTGTCTTCCACACCTAGCTCGTTAAATACCATCCTACATTGTAATTCTTCTCACCCCAGGAGGGTGCTTTGGGACTCTGGTTCCCCTATGTGGGCTCCCGCCCAGCTTGCCTACGCTCCTCACAGCAGTCCCCCTCTTGATTGCACGCCTCGCTGCAGATGCCTGTCCTTCCCACCATCCACATGGATTTCCTGCATCAGGGCTTTCACACGCACTCTTCCCTCTTCTGAAATGTGATTCCTGTCTCCCATCCAGTCTTCCATCCTCCCTGCCCTCCAAGTAATGCACCCCCACATCACTCTCTCCATTAGCACCTCTTCATTCTGCTTGCATGTGTTTACTGAATTTTTAAACAGCTGTATCTTATTTTCCTGTTTTTGCTTTGACATCTGTCCCCCTCACTAAATGATCAGCTCCCTAGGTTTACAGCCTGTGCCTGACTCAGTTATTGATGGAGTCCCCGGTATCCAACAGATAGCAGGAGTTCAAAAATTACTCATGGACTGAATGAGTCTTACGAAAGGTTCTACACTTTCTCCATCTCAGTGGCCCCCCCATCCAACCACATACTGCCCTAGCCCAAGGGTCGGCAAACTGCAGCTTGCGAGCCACATGCAGCTCGTGAGCAGCAGTTTGTTGCTCTGTTGACTAATGAGTTTGCCAACCACTGCCCTGGCCAGTTTGGCTCAGTGGATGGAGTGTTGGCCTGCAGGTGGAAGGGTCCCAGGTTCGATTCTGATCAAGGGCACATGCCTTGGTTGCGGGCCTGATCCCCAGTTTAGGACATGCAGGAGGCAGCCGATCAATGATTCTCTCTCATTGTTGATGTTTCTATCTCTCTCTCCCTCTCCCTTCCTCTCTGAAATCAATAAAATAATAATAATAAATAAATAAAAGCACAGGCTGCCATATCAGTGTCGACCCTGAGCCAGTTTATGCCCTGCCAAAGCCCCCTGCTTTCTTAGAGGAGGAGGCAGGCCCCAGGGACCCCAGCAATCTGGTGAGCTCCTCTGGGAACAGAAGCAAGGATGGGGGTATGAGGCCATGAAAAGGGGTGACCGGGGGCGGAGGGGCCATACATACGTACACCGGCTGCGGGAGGGGGCTGCAGCTGGGGAGCCCGCTGGCATCAAAGGCGCTGAGGTCACACCGGCACCAGTCATCGATCACATCCCCTTTCCCCGAGCACCAGTAGGAGCTCATCAGCGCACTCCTGAAGGCCTGCAAGAGAGGAGGACAGAAATGACGGCGGCCGTGGTGGAGGCTCGACCTGAAGATGCCCACAGCCACGAGAGAAGCCAGCCAACATGTTAAGAGCAGGACATGTTCCTGGGCACAGGACACCATCTGGTGCCTACATCACCACCTAGCATGCTACCACCAGCTCGTCCCAATCTGAGCTCTCTCTCCTCTACCCGGCAGCCGGAATGTTCATTGAGATGGGATCCAGAGAGAGCATCCTCTGGGCCTGGCATTGTACCTGCCTTACCTTATCTCATCTTTCCCACTGCACATGATTGGCATGCATTATCATCATGACTAGAGGCCCGATGCATGGAATTCATGCAAGAGGAGGCCTTCCTTCCCCTGGCTGCCAGCACTGGCTTCCCTCTGGCACCTGGGACCCGGGCTTCCCTCGCAGCCCAGGTTTCATTCAGAAGGACATCTGGTATAATTAGCATATCATGCTTTTATTATTATAGATCATTATGGTTGTTTCCCATTCTACAAATTGGAAAACTGAGGCACAGAGGAGGGCAGAGAGGAGCTAGGATCTGATCCAGGGCAGTCTGGCTCCAGGCCCCGTCCTCTCAAACCCCTTGTTACCCTGCCTTGTGCAGAAGTCTGACCTCTCTGCTCAGTCGCCTCTGGAAGCTCCCCGTGGCCCTCAAGGCAAACCCTGAACTCCTCGCTCCAGTTCCTGACCCGCGGCCCAGGCTCACCTATCACCACCCCTCTGACATTCCTTTGCCTGCTACCACCCACCTTCCTGCAGCCGCCAACATCTCCACCAACAGTGACTTCCTGCCCATGTGACGTGTACTCCAAATCAGGAGACAGCAAATTGTTTCTGTGAAGGACCAGGCAGTATATATGTTTGGCTTTGTGGCTAGGTAGTCTCCGCCGCAATTACCTCTGCCTTTGTAGCATAGAAGCCATGCAAGCAATGCTTCAAATAAATGGGCCTGATTGTGTTCCGATAAAACTTTATTTACAAAGACAGGCAGCAGGCTAAATTTGGCCTGAGTCTCAGAGTTTGCTGGCTCTTGCTCTAAATGATGATCAATGTTCTATTTCATTGCAATGTGCCTTGTGGTCTTTTTAAAAAACATTCTTTTATCTCTGGTGTCTTACTCTGCCACCCCACCCAGCCCCTTGTATGCTATCTGGCAATTCACTCTTGTTCTATTTACTTTTTTTAGAGAGCGAGGGAGAGTGCGAGAAACATGGATGTGAAAGTAAAACATCAATCAGCTGCTTCCTGCTGATTGTCCCCTACAACTCAGCCCACAACCCAGGCATGTGCCCTGACCTGGAATTGAACCAGCATCCTTTCTGTGCACAGGATGATGCTCAAGCAACTTAGCCACTCTGGCCAGGGCCCCATTCACTCTTTTGGCCTCAAGTGAAACATTCCTTTCTCTGGGAACCCCTCCTTGACTTTCTTCAGCCTTGGGATCATGCTCCTCCCCTAGCTACCTTCACACACTAGACCCCACCTACCACCATATTCCCTTGCTTGTCTCACCCAACACATTTGGGTCCACCAAGGCCGCCCATGCCTTATCCATATTAGTGTGCTCAGTCATTTCATCAGTATTCATTGGAGAAAAGAATGGACGCTGAAACACTAATGAGGAGACTGGCTCAGATGTCCTTCACCCTTTAGTCACCCCCTTTATACTGGTATTTCAGGTGCTGGGGATTCACACTGTTTCACGGCTCTTTTTAAAACTCAGGGCTTTGGCTCAGTTGGTTGAGTGTCATAAAGTACATACACAGGTTGCAGGTTGGACCCCCAATCAGAGTACTCAGGGTGCATATGGGAGGCAATCGATCAATGTTTCTCTCCCTCTGCCTTCCTTTCCCTCTAAAATCAAGAAAAATATTCAAAAATAAAAAATAAAAGAAACTTAGGGCTTCCAGAGAATGTCCATCTCTTATATTTTGCCAGGTAGCAAACTGATTCTTCCTTCCTTCCTTCCTTCCGTCCTTCCTTCCTTCCTTCCGTCCTTCCTTTCTTTCTTTCTTCCTTTCTCTCTCTCTCTCTCTCTCTCTCTCTCTCTCTCTCTCTCTCTCTCTTC
>JAAGEH010000124.1:4410259-4550012 GCA_011751065.1 Lasiurus cinereus | reverse complement strand
TCTCTCTCTCTCTCTCTCTCTCTCTCTCTCTCTCTTCCTCCCACCCTTCCTCCCTCTTTTTTTTTTAACTTTCTGTCCACTTTTTAAATGAAAGCTTCATACTGCCCATAACTAAGGTGTCACTTTTTCCATGCTGCACTGTTCCAAAGATTCAAACACAGCATGTTCGTGTACATGGGCCTGGGTCTGCCGCCTGAGCAACCTAGAACACAGATCTAGAAGGAGAAGGTGTGTACAAGCATGCTACTGGGTAAGCCCCGTCTCATTTCTACAGTGCCTGTGACGAGGAGGCTCGTTATTCCTGCCTCATGTTCTAACCCACATCCCTTTCCGGGGTACAAACAAATGTTGTAATTTCTCTTGAATTAAGAGTAGTGATCCAAACAAATAAAGAAAAAGAATGATAATAAAAACCAATGTTCACAGAACACCCAACTCACACAGGGGGAGGTGCTTTAAAGGCATTAAAAAGTGTCACCTTCACGAGAGTCCTGAGATACAGACGTCATGATCCTCCCTTACAGCGGAGAGAACCAGGAATCAGAGCAGCGAAGCAATTTCCCCAAGATCACACAGCAAGTCCATGGTGGAAGGAGAACCCCAGCCCAGATCTCTGCGACTCACACACTCAGATCTTTTCCACGTAACCATGGCCCTGGGTTAAGCCAGAATGTGTGTGGCAGATTTAGTCAATAAAAATAGGACGCCCGGTTAAATTAGAATTTCAGATAAACAACAACATTTTTTTTTGTTTTTGTTTTTGTTTTAGTGTAAATATATCCCACCCAATGTTTGCACATCAGGTATGTGAGCCGGGATCTGACGCAGAGCCATACATAGCGCCGTTCCCACCACACGTCAGAAGCTGTGTCTGTTCCCTACCAGCATCAGAGGGGGGCACTCTCGGAGGACTGCCACCAGATGGGATGGCATGTGGTCCTGCTGGCTGACAGGCTGTCTGCCTCCTCCCTCGGCAGCTTCCCCCTCGCTGAACTAACGTGCACAACTGCTCAGGGCTGGGGATCCTCTGACATCTCCAGCCAGCAGGAAGGGCTCAGTTACCATCATGGCGCAATCCAGGCCTGGGTGAAAGTGACGCAGATGGTAAGAGATTGCCTGCGACTCCAGCAAGGGGAGCAGAGAGAACATCCTGTTTTGTTTGTGTATGTGGTTGTGTTTTTGCCTGTGTGCGCGCCTGTGTGGGTGGCTGTGTGTGTGTGTGTGTGTGTGTGTGTGTGTGTGTGTGTGAGTGTGTGTTCTGTACTCAATAGTCACTTGAGCTTGTGGAAAACAAAACAGAAAATCTCTCTGGACTCTGTTTCGCCATCCAAGCAGCTCTTGGGAAGGAAGCCTGTCTGTTGAGTCTCCACAACCCCTGGCTCCTTCCCAAACCCCGAGGAACAGAATGAGGACTGGCGCGGCGGCCAGGCGAGCCCTGGACCAGAGCGCACATGTGCCCCGATAAAAGGCCCACATCAGACAGGGAGCCCTGACGAGCGGCGGAGGCCAGCGCTGTGTCAGCGAAGGCTCCGTCTCTTGCGTCTGCAGCCCTTGCAATATGCCATTCGAATCCAATTCGCTCTCAGGGGAGGAGAATCATAGCGCGCTCCAGCTTTTGGGGGAGAGTGGGGGGAGAGGGGGGCTCTGCAGATCATCTCATCTAATGTGTTTTTCTGATGTAGATACAGTGGCTCGGAAAGACTGGCTGGCTGGTCCAGGGTAAGAGAGCAACCCTGTGACGAAACCACTCTTCCGCCGTCTAAGCCTCAAGAACTGTCCCTGGAGATGGGCGTCCATTCACGGATGAGCATGGAGGAGTGAGAACTTGAACGCGAGTCCATCTGAATCCTGGCACCTCTGACTTTGCCGGGTCACACAGGAACTATACGTGCCAAGATTTCATCCCAAACATCCTTCTCTGCTGCCCAGCTCCCACCACGTGCTCAGGCGTTGTTTGTGTGTGTGTGTGTGTGTCTGTGTGTGTTCTCTGAGGGGAATGAAACCTTACACGGGAGGGAGGCATTGTTGACTCCTGGCTTTTGAGTCAGTGAAGGGACTTAAGAAACAAATCCTGCCCTTAATACAGGGCTAAGGGCTCCATTTGCATGGCCATTGGTTCTCATAACAAAGGAGGTTTGCATTTCCACTACTTGCAAATGCTTCCAACTTCTGGCTAATTAGCTAGCAAACCCGAGCTGGGCAGGAGGAGGAAAAAACGGCCACAAAAATAAAACTGAGGATTTATTTCTCACTCTATTGTTACTTTCCTATTTGAACTTGCATAAATTAGTCCCTTTCTTCAAGCCTCGGTTTCTCCATCTGCAAAACGAGGACACAGAAGATAGATTTCCGAAAGGTTTAATTAAGTTTAATAAACATTCACTCCAAATCACGCGGCCGCCTAACTGCTGAGAAAGGAGATGAAAAATCCCAGTCGCTGACTTCAAAGGACTCACGGTTTCGTGGCGAAGACAAACACAATTACAATTAATATGGTTCAAGGGCTATGGAGTAATAACACACAAGAGGCTGTGGGGATACACAGGAAGTGGCCCTTCCAGCTCTAAGAATGCTGACGATGTCTTAGGAATCTTAAGCTGTTAGTAAACATTTCATATTTGAATAAGGTCCTTGGGACCATCTAGATAGAATGTCACCAAGCCTGTGAATTAAATTCCATGCTCTACACTTCCAATAACTGCATCTTTCACACTAAAAATTATACTCAGGCGTAATTAAGAGGGTCCTAGTCAGTATGATCAGAAAGTCGGCTTAAAGCCCGCACTCAAAGCTTACTGGGTTTTATTAGCGACACAATATAGATCTTATGGCTGCCCAACCCATTGCAATTAAGGTGAAAGGCCTTCTAGAGACAAAGTTATTATTACCTTGTTACCTCTGACTCCCCTTCAGCACCTAACAGTACCTAGCAGATAACATAAGTCAGTCAGTATTTGCTGAATTGAATTGAAAGTTCACAGGAATGCTGAATGAAATAAACCAATATATAAATGTTTGAAAGCAAAGGAAATAGGTGTGTTTTGTGTGTGTGTGTGATCCTCTTCTTTTCCAAAATTACTTGCATCTCTCATGTCAGTGAACATCACCCCCATCACTGGACCTTAAAACACTGGACATTAATTTGGTGCCTCCAGCCAATCATAGAGCATCAACCTGGGCTGCTTCCCTCTTCTCATCGCTTAACACCATCCTCTCTTGCCTGGTCCACGTTGTCTCCCCCGCACAGGTCAGTAATGCCTCTTTCTTAGGCAACTTCTCTCCAGGCTTTCTAAAACTGCTTATTCCACCCCCTTGCTCAGGCCCTTACGAAGTTTCACCATCATCTGGGTAATACCTCCGACTCTTTAACGAACCCAACTTTCAAAGTCCTTTGTTTTTTCATCCTGGGGCTCATCTCCCGTCTTCTCCCCACTGAGCCCACTCTGTGATCCAGCATGTACCATCTTCTTACAGTGATGCACTGTTCTATACCAAGCCTTTTCTCAGAACCTACTCCCGTCTACTATTGCTCCTTGTTGAACTCTAGGAAACTTCTTGCCCACCAGGACCCAGCACACTTGGGGAGATTTTTGTCTCTTCCCCCTCTCATTCCATTTTGCACATTGCACATTTCCTTGCAATTTGCTTGTGGATGGGTCATTTTTGTGTATCATATTGTGAACTCTTTCAGGCCAAGGTAATATGTTGGTTTATCTCCGTGTCCCCAGCTCTAGGCAAGAGTCAACACATAGTAGGGTCCCCTGAATTCCAGAAACATGTAATAGGAGCTCTGCCAGGAACTAAACTTGTAGACTTGCTCTTGTTTTTCTCTTCTAGCAAAAGTGACAACAGAAAAGCAATTGGTAGCCATAAAAATAATGGATTTCCATGAAGCCATTGGAATGGGATTTGAGGTGGGGTACAGAGATGGAATCCTTTTTGAAGATACTTGAGATTATTTCTCTGGAGAGTGGATTGATAGATTTTTCCAAGAAAGTGGTTGAAGGTCTAAAATAACAACCTCCTAGGGCTTAGAGAGATGAAAGTGGTTGACATCCTAGTGCTTTAGGGAAACTAATTTCTATGCCCATGCTGCCCACATATTTGATGGATCTGGAGGAACTGGTGTTGATGAACACAGCAAGGATTGAAGAGGACGTCACTGCAATGCTTCTGCAGAGGCAGACAATGGTTCCTAGTCCAGCCTAGACCTCTAGGATAGGGCCTGCCTGGGCCATTACCATTCAGTCATCAGCAAGCTCTATAGCAGTGGCTGCAGGAGATGCTGGTCACTCATTGCCCTGGGAGCTATAGGAGCTGGAGAATGAGGGCTGGAGTCCCCAATCCCCCATTGCCCTGATAGTGAGGAGGTGAACTGGTCATCTTGTTACACATTGATGACTGCATAATCGAGTAGCATGTGTGAGAACACATTTGGGGAGCGAAGTAGGTGATGTTCATTGCCTTAAATTTGCTTATTCCCAAAAGGAGCAGAAAGGTAGGAGTGGTGACTTTAAAACATAACCCTAAATATCTTTGCCATTTTTCTCATCATGAAGTAAGATCTATGGTCCCTCCCCTTGAATCTGGGCTGTACGATTGCTGGACCAAATAAGAGTGCTACCACTTCCATGTCTGGGTCCAGACACTGGCAGCTTCCACATGTTGCTAGGGATGCTTGTTCTTTGAACTCAAGCACCCTGCTGTGAGGAAGTCCAGGCCCCATGGAAAGGCCACATGGACACGTTCCAGCCAACAGACCCGGGCGAGGTCCTAGCCAACAACCAGGTCATCTGCTGGGCATGCGAATGGGGAAGCCTTTGAGATGGCTCCAGCCATGGCCACCAGCTGGCTGCAACCACATGAGAAGGCTGAGTAAGACCGGCCCGGCGCAGTCCGCTCAGTCGCTAGCGTGATTAGAGAGGATACAATCATCACTGCTGTTGGAATGAATTTGGGATTTGGGGGATTTCAGAGCAATAAATAACTGGAACCCTCTGAACAACCCTGAAAGATTGCTTGGAAGGGTAGCCACTGAGGAGCAGCTGGACAAAAGAAAGCTAAGAACCTCAAGCTCATGTAGATCTCCGGAGCTGAAGGGCTCTGAAGTGCATGCTCGTTGTCACAGGTCCCTGTCATTTCAGATCTAGAAGAGTCCTAAAAGGCGATACTGGTCTCACAACTTCGCAGGCCAAGCGGCTCAAAGAGGAGAAGGGAATTGTCTGGTTTTACACCGCAAGAATCTGGCAGAAACAAACCAAGATTTTCATATCAACTGACATTCCCGGCATGAGGTCTCCTGTCTTTGGATCTGGGTTTAAGCCACGGGTATGCTGTGTTATTGGACAGGAAACACACATACCAACATGTACCGAGACTGCTGAGCACTTTCAAATACATTATCTCGAGAAATCCTGCCAATAGCCTTAGTGACGCAGAACCTGCTGGGACCATTCCCATTTTGCAGAAATGGAAACTGAGGTTCGGAGGGCAAAAGTGCCTGTTCAAAGTCACCCAGGTAAAAGGTGGGAGAATAAGAACTTGAATTCGGGTCATTAGATCCTGAGGCCCATTCTCTCAGCCACTCCCATTATGAGCTGTATTCTCGCCAACCAGAATACATGAGTAAGAGTGTTTAACTGCTCCTATAACCAGCACCTCTTCCGGTCTGTGGTAGCCCTCATGGATGAGCAAGTATAGGGCCACAGAATAGAGGATACAAGCCCAGGGGTCCCCAGATACAATGCAGAAGATCAAAATCTCAAGCTCCAAGCCCAAGCTTTAGCCCCTGACCTCCCTTATCTCCCCTCCCCCATTTTCAGGCTCTAAGTTAGACACCCCCTCCCCCCCATCACCATTCATAAAGCCATGCACTGAAGGGATACTAACTGGCAGAGACCCATTTCCTATATGAGAAATTGTGCAGCTTAATCTATGGCTCTATAAATCACATAAACGACACCTAATTTCCCCTGTCAGGATGAACTTGGCTTTTCCAGCCATTCTCCCCTGAATGATGAGAGCCTGACAGGACAGCTTGTTAATCTGGGTGACAGGGGGAAGACATTTAGAGCCAGCCAGACCCCCCTTCTTGCCACACTTACCTCGGCTAATGAAAAAATATTAGAGAAATAAATACACAGCCCGCTGAGATGCTCGTGCGCGGGGCTCTGTCAGCTGTCTGTTCCGCAAGATGTACAGACACAAGATGATAGGGTTATACTAGCCTCGGGTGAGGAGCTATTTTTCTTGTCAGTTCGCCCCATATTTCGGCTCTCATCCATCTCACGTGGAAGATGAAGTGCTAGGTTTTAATGTGTTAACAATAACAGTGAGGATTTTTGAGCATCTATATGCCAGACACAGAGCTCAATGTTCGCCATGAAGAGACGTGGATTCATGGTGTTGCTTCATTTCCACCGCAACACCATGAATTGCTCCTTTACCCCTTAACTCTCCCATCACACAGGATGAGACTGTGGCCCCGCAAGTTTGCGGTCCTTTCCCGGGTCACACGGCCATTATTCGGAAGAGCAAAATTCAAACGCACTTTCTTTGAATTTCAAAGCCTAAAGGCTTCACCGCAAGCTAGGGTAATCCTCATAGAAAGCCTGCAAACCAGGGTGCATTGCCTCCATGCAAGCCGGAAGAAGTTAACATTTTAACAAGTTTGGGGCTCCTGTGAGCAGCTGCCTTGCACGACGACAGGAACCTAGGATGATCTGGAGTTAGGATCCAAGCGTAAGTTGGAGTCCAAAGGCTGGATCTTCCTCTCTGTCCCCATCCTTCTCCCACAAAACGAACACAGATGGGTGCTGAGGTGCAGGGAACATTCTCAGGAGGAGACAGGTAAGCAGGTAACCTTGTTCTGGTCATTCCCAAGTCCTTCTCCAGAACATTCTAAAGTGTGTCTCCAGGGACATGACTTCAAGGGGATATTGACTGATTTGAATTAGAAAAACAAACAAACAAACAAAAAACTGGGGGATGGGGTGAGGAAGGTTATTTGTGGTCAAATACATTTGAAAATGCCCAAACAGAACCAAAAAGAACTTTCAGAGCCATTCACATGCCAATGGTCACCAGGAAGCCTGGGAAGGTCATGGCTAAAACATGGCATTTCCTAAATATGTTGTCCTTGGAATCCCTCCCCAACCCACACCCCTCCCACGCACACGGTATCTGGGAATCTGGCATCTGGGGAGCCTTCTCCATGCTATGTGAGTCCAGGTTCTGGCTGGACACAGCGTCCCCTGCCAGCTGGGAGCCACCCGGGAAAGAGAGCGCCTCCCCCAGATCTGTCAGTCACTGCGATGCTGGTCTCATGCGGGACTTGGTTATCTCATCTATAAAATTAGGGTGTTGAATGCTCTTATGTCTGAGGCCCTGACCTCTGGCAACACATGTGTGCAAGAAGTACATGGATCTCCCTCCCACAGATGCACCCCATCGGCCACTGGGTCCTCCCCAGGCAGCCAGCTCAGGTGCCTGCTCTGGCTTCCGGGCCAGACCCTGGACAACCCTGATGACCTGGGCCCACCGTGATGGGCCCATCTGGACACAGCCTCCTAGAGCTTCTCACTGGATGCCTTTATGCTCATGTCAGGCCCCCCAAATCTCAGGCCTCTGCTTCTCCCTCCAGCATCACCTCTTGCCAATACCCTTTTCCTACTCTGTTCTCCAGCTCCACTTTCTCACTGTTAGCCTTTTACATGCCATTTCCTCTCCTTGGAACACACTCCCCCCACCCAATAATTTCATCAACTGTCAGCTGGGAGATCACCTCCTACAGCTGGCCTTCCCTAACCCTCTAAAGCTGGGGCAGCCCGGCTGGGGTGGGTCAGTGGTTGAGCATTGACCTATGGACCAGAAGATCACAGTTCGATTCCCCATCAGGGCACACGCTGGGGTTGTGGGCTTGATCCCTACCCAGTAGGGGTCATGCAGGAGGCAGCCTATCAGTGATTCTCTCTTATCATTGACGTTTCTATTTCTCTTTCTCCCTTCCTCTCTGAAACAAATAAAAATATACATTTAAAGCTGGGGTAGACCCCTTC
Organism: Lasiurus cinereus; assembly: GCA_011751065.1. NCBI lineage: Eukaryota > Metazoa > Chordata > Mammalia > Chiroptera > Vespertilionidae > Lasiurus > Lasiurus cinereus. Next base: position 4,541,955 of record JAAGEH010000124.1, on the reverse strand, counting down.
CTTTATAATACATCTCCTGCACTTTTCATGATAATAAGCCTTATTTTACTACGTTCTATTTTATTATCCATTTCACTGCTCCTCTGTGTCTCCTAACAGACTGTGTGAGTACAAATTGAGGTCGGGGCCCTGTCCACTTTGTTGACTATTAAATCCCTAGTGCCTGACATAGAGTTGGGGCCCTGAAATTGATTAATCAATTGGTCAATCATAGGTTAATTAACGTTTAGAACCTTGATTCTGTTGCATCTTTCTCTGCTCCTTCACCCTATGATGACCTTAGCATTAAGGATTTCTCCTCTGCCTGAGCCTTAGGATAATTTTGTGCTCTTGACCTCTGCATGCTCCTACCAGTTGCTAACTTTGCTCCTGAGAGCAAGCAGTCCGGAAGATCTAAGAGACAACGCTCTTGACTTTAAAATCTTCAACATCCTCCAGTAAAATATGGAGGGTTTTTAAGCTTTTCAAACAAAGAAGGCTAAAAGTCAGGAGGGACAAATGCAACATTTCTGTGAAGTCTCTTTCTTAAAAATTGCATATGCCACTCCAGAATAGATGTGGGTTGTTTTAATATTGAAATAATACATTTTCCCAAAAATGTTTCTCATAATGTGATACCCTGGACCTCTTGCCTTATTAATGATGTGAAACACTTGTGAGAAATTCAGTCTCCCGGGCTAAGCTCAGGCCTGCTGAACTGGAATCTAGGAGAGTGGCTCTTATGGACTTTTATTTTCAAGAGTATCTGAATCTCTATCCTGTGCCTTTGGGTATATCATAGTGTATCCCGCTGGATTAAGGGGGACCCCAGTTTAAGAATAAAAAAAAAGAACTACAGGATTTTAATAGCTATCTTCCGAGTATCAGATGTAAGAGACAGTTTGGTGGTGATATGTGAGCTGAATAACCTTGCATTGGGCGAGGACAGTGAGACCAAAATTAATTACTTGGCTCAAGCTGGACCCATCAGATTTTCTTTTCTGGAAATTTATTTATTTATTTTAAATATATTTTTATTGATTTCAGAGAATGAGAGAGAGAGAGAGAGAGAGAGAGAGAGAGAGAGAGAGAGAGAGATTGAGAGAAATATCAATGATGAGAGACAGTCATTGATTGGCTGCCTCCTATATGCCCCACAATAGGAATCGAGCCTGAAACTCGGACATGTGCCTGGACTGGGACTCGAACCATGTCTTCCTGGTTCATAAGTCGATGCTCAACCACTGAGCCACACCAGCTGGGCTTTTCTGGAAATTTAGATTCACAGGTTCATAGGCATCTCTGAGGGCAGCATACAAAGCTGGACTTGGCTAGGTGGGCTTCTCATTCTGAGCTATAAGGATGGAGACCAGAAGAGAGAGGGAGATAAAAAGAGAAGGGGAGATAATGAGGAGGAAGGGGAGAAGGGGAGAGAGACATTAAGTACAGTGAGAAGCCGAGATGACAGGCTCCAGGTTACTGCTCAGAGTGGCTCCCTGCATGCCGGTAGTTCAGCTGTACTCTCTGCCCTCGAGTTACATGAGGAATCACTCCATCATGATGATAATTTTTCCTTTTTTTTTGCTTAGAAAGTTTCAGTGTGTTTCTGTTTTTCACCACTAAAAAGCTTTGACTAATACAAGTATAAACATTCTGCTTCTTAGCCTGGCGCACAGGGCCCTTCGTGCAGCGGTGCCAAACAATCTCTCCAGCTCATAGCCCAGCGCCACAGGCTGCCCCAGTCCTACATACCAGCTACATTGAAGCACTGGGCATGGACCAGACGGGAAACAAACTTAATGCCACTGTGTGTTTGCATGTGGTTTCCCTTGGCTTAGAATGCCTTTCCTGCATCCGCCTTTGATCACATCATACTCATTCTTTAAGACTCGCTACAACTGCGATCGTTTTTGAAACTTCCAAGCAGAATTGAAGGCCCCTCATTGCACCTTGGGCAACACATCAGTTAAGTGTTAAGCGAACTACAATATTTTATTGAATTATTTATTTGGATGTCCCTTCTCGCCACTGAATACGGAGTTCTTTGCCTTATTGTATCAGAAGGTCCTTGCACAAGGCCTGACCCAAAGTAGGTGCTCCACAAATGCTTGTTACACGAATGAACGGTGAACTCTGAGAGACAGAAGCCTGGGAGCTCTCTGGACGTCACAGCTATGTTATCCTAGCGGACCTGCTCAGTCATCGGAGCAAGAGCTTGTGCTTACATTGTTCCAAACCATCTCCAGACCATTTGTCCTGCCTGTCACTGAGCTGATAGCAATTATGAAAATGATGAATAGCAGGCCAATTATGAGCAATAGGAAACATCAGTTATAACTCCAGGGAGAAGACGCAGCCATATCAGTAGCCTCATCCATCTCTCTGTGAGTCATCTTCTCAAGGAATCTTGCCCTGTGACCTTGAACTGCCAAGGGCTTCTTGGTCTTGTACAAATCCAAGTCCTTCTGAGGATGGCTCCTCCTCTCAGAGCCTCTACAGGGCACCCTTCCTGGCCCTCTCAGTTCTGGGAGGGGAAACCGGGATGGAACTCACACACTTTTCCTAAAGAAAGCCTGTAGCCAAGGATCCCAGCCCCACCCAAGAGACGAGACCTGTCTTTTGAGGCCTGTTGTCCTTTAAGAGATAGCAACTCCTCTCGGCTGTGGCTGCGGTCGGAACATCTGGAGGTGAGAGGCGGGTGGGAAGGTTTCAAGTGGAGGCTTTGTCCAAGATTGTGGAGCTTATGTTGCTAAATACAAACTCAAGTTAGTGGGGAGTTCCTGAAAGAAGGACTGCATAATTTCCCTTCTGTGGCCATTGGTGACCTCATTTTCTTCCAGTACACCGCATTTTCCCTCAGGAGGCATCGGAGGGAGGTGGTCTCCCCAGCCCGTGGGAGGTGGCAGGGAAAGAAAGGTCAGAGGACAGGAGGGGACATGGTTTAGGCTAGGCCAGACGGAGCTTATCTCTGCCTCTGGAAGGGAAGCCTTCAATATTGGGTTGAGGAGTGTGTGAAAAGGGAGATTTCCATTTCCAGGCTCACTGAGCCACCCTTCCGTCATGGCATGTTGGATGCGAGAAGTCCAGATCCCTGAACCCCGCCAAGGAGGCCACACATGCTGGAGGGAGGGCACCGCAGAGAGGTCCAGAGTGTGGTCTTCAGACACATCCCTAGATTCCAATCTTAGTGCAATCACTAAGCAAACTGACCTAAGTGACTTCAATGCTCTCTCACTTTCCATGTGTGTCGAATAGGGACATATGAATACCCACATCAATACGAATGTTCTAAGGATCATTTATAAAGTGTCTAAAATAATGCCAGGTCTGTATATGTATCCACACATATACATATACTTGATAATTAAGTGACTATTGGCTAATCCCTGAATTTAGGTATTCTCTAGATGAACACAATCCGAGATTTTTTTTTTATAACAATTTATAGACAAAGGTCATTCTAGACACATCTATGCTCATAATTATTTTTAGTATTTTTTCCATTGGGGAAAAACCATATCCTTAGAACCTACTGTCAGAGGCAAGATTCTTTGTTTTGGGGTAAGGTGCCTGTCTTTTTTAATTTCTGTGAACTGACCGCCCTTTTTGTATTTTTAATTAGTGGATGACTGAGGGTGAGGCAATTACTATTTATTGTTCACCTACTCTGCTTTAATCAGAAGCAAGAGCAGGAGTGGCAGAGAAAAGAAGGAACAGAAAGAGAAGGAGAGGGCAGATGAAAAGAGGGAGAAAGAGGAAACAAGTTGTAGCTAATACTTACCAAGTTTTTAATCATTCCAGACATTGCTAAGTGCTCTTCACACAGAGTCTATTTAACCAACCAGAAACTCTATGCTATCCTCATTGGGGCCCTGAGTAATTAAGTTATTTATATATATAAAAGGCTAAAAAACCATTACAACCAAATGACCAGAACGACTCGGCACTATGATGCACACTGACCATCAGGGGGCAGACACTCAATGCAGGAGCTGCCTCCTATTGGTCATTGCACTCCCAAGGCCAAACTCCCCTGGCTGGCAAACCTCCTGTGGTCCTTCTCAGCAGGGAACCGGGGGTGGATAGTGGCGAACATGGCCCCTTTCTAAGGGGCCCGAGGGCTGGTTCCCTCCTTAGGGCCTGTGGCCAACTTCCCATGCTCTTCTCCTTCCCCCAGCCAGCAGGCCCCGATTGGCCCACTGCCTGCCTGCTGTGATGACAGCACAATGGTGAGGGAAAGAGAGAGAGAGGGAGGCGTGGAACTACGTGGTGGCAGCATTAGTGGCAGGCATCCGTTCCTTCTGCATCTGGCCTGGTGACCATCGCCTCCTCTCCCAACCCTGCCAGGGCCTTTGGGCCCTGATTGACCTGGCCCTGATTGCCAGCCAGGCCTAAGGATCTCACCCATGCACAAATTTCATGCACCAGGCCTCTAGTCTATATATATAAAAGCCTAAGTGATTAAAAGACCAAATGACTGGTCGACTGGTAGCTATGATGTGCACCTACCACCAGGGGGCAGACACTCAATGCAGGAGCTTCCCCCAGATGGTCAGTGCATTCCTACAGCAGGAGTGCTGCTCAGCTGACCAACCTGTCCCAGTGGCCCACCAGGCCTGAAGTGACTCACTCCCTCAGTAGTCCTGCAGGTCCAATCTCCAGAGAACAGGCCAGGCTCAGACGGACCAGCACTGCCAACATGATCCTGACAGCAACCACTGACCTTCTGAAAGTCATCCTTAGGCACCACAGCCACATCCCCTCCATAGATCTTCACAAGGAAGAAACAATACAAAAGCGGCCACCAGGTGGCTCCCTACAACTGGTGCGAATGTCAGCGGACAGGTTCAGATCCGAATCCAGATCTTGGGCTAGCAAGGGTGTCCCATCACCCACCCGGAGGGCCTCCCCATCCCACCCGCCTTGGGATGAATGCTGTGACTGCACGAGCCTCTCCCCATCAGGACTGACTGAGCACATGCAAGCCTGCGGAAAGTGCAGTGAGGTCAGGATGAACGGGAGCAAATGGCAGGCATGAGCGGCAGGTGGCGTTGGACTACTGGTTTCAGCTCAATCCCCCAAGCCACGTGAGGGACTCCCTCTGTGCATGAATTTGTGCACCAGGCCTCTAGTATCTCTATAGTATGGAGCAAAATGAAATAGTCAAGATATGTCTGATTCTTGCACCTCTTTGCTTTAAACTTTCATCTTATATAATATCCAGAACTGTCCTAGAAAATAGGTCTTCTTATCTCCTTGTTACAGGTGAGAAAATGGAGCTCAGGTAGGCTAAATCCACCTGTGGAATGCCATCCAACAGGTAAGCATACCATCTGGAATTCAAATAGGTATCTGGTTGACTCCAAAACATGGGCTCTATATATGACATCTCACTAAAACCCTAAAATTTCAAAATCTCACCATTAAGTCTGTTTATCTTGAATGTAACTAATAATCTTCTGAAAAAAGAAAGGTAAATAACCTATGAATATCTATATAAATATACGTAAGTATTATGTACAGCAAATCCTCAAAGAACATCATTGTGTACAACTTCATTTCATAATAATGTGTACTTGCCTACCTCCAAGCAGCTCCCATGTTTCCACTTCCTGTACCTCAGTATCTGAAGGGAAGCAATAATTTCTGGGAAAATTTCAGGATAGGCAAGTTAAGGTTGGAGAGGCCAAGTCCACGCTCCCTTAAGAGTGGGTACTCCCAGAAAAGGGTTGAAGAAAGGGTTTCGGATTGAGTTTAGAGAAGGTCTTTGTTGACTTTTGAGACAAGAGCTCCAATTAGATGGTGGAACAGAACCCAGCTTCCAAGGGGCTGCGAAATGATTCGGTGGTGAGAACAGAACAAGCAGTTTTACTTTGGAGGGAAGATGAATAGGAAGATAGTGAAAGGAAGGAATCCAAGAAAGGCTACTTGCCCATGTCACAGTGAACAAAAAGGAGCCAATGACACCGTCAACGCTATCACTTGCCTGTTGAGACCACAGGCTACAAAAAGCAGGAAAGCATGTGTTAAATTCTGCCTCCACAACTACTGGCTACGTGACAAAGATACAAGATTTCTCCTTCTCCATTTCAGTTTCCTGTAACCACGCAAAAGTTATGTTATGAATACCTACTATGTGCACTGAATACAGAAGCCATTGTGATCCAGACAAATCCAAAAGTCTGGAAGAAGAGACTTAGAGTCTACCTTTAATTCTATGGGCAGATGGAACAGTGGCGGCACACTCTACCTTCTTGCTTCATTAGTCACCCATCATTAAGGAGAACACAGGCATACTAGTATTCTTTCAGAGGCTGGGAGGAGGAGGAGGGCTGGGATGAGAAGAAGCAGACTGAGTTAAGAAGCAGACTCATGAGATGAAAACCTATTGAAGGGATTGGGAATGTTTACCAGGAAAAAAGTCCAACCAAGACCTAATGTACCTTCAAGTTCCTGAAAGACTTAGAACCAGGAGAGAGGACTAACTTTTATTGAGCTGTTGCTATGCACCAAGCATTGTTATTAATTGGAGTTCTTGTTCATGGACTTAGTTAATTTACAAAACCATTACGGCCCTAGTCAGTGTGGCTCAGTGGACAGAGTGTTGGCCTGCACACCGGAAGGTTGCAGGTTTGATTTCTGGTCAAGAGCACCAATCTCAGTTGCAGGTTCCCTCTCTGGGAGTGTGCAGGAGGCAACCAGTCAATGTGTCTATCTCATATCAATGTTTCTTTCTCTCTCTCTCCCACTCCCTTCGACTCTCTCTATAAAGCAATGGAAAAAATATCCATAGGTGAGGATTTAAAAAAAAATACAGAAAATAGACATTATTAATCCCATTGTACTAATGAGGAAACAGAGACTGAAAAACTTAAGCAATGCACCCAAGGCACAGAGAAATGTAGCAAACCTGTTATCTCATGTCTCAGATTTCAAAACATATGGTCTATCAACAAATCAACAGGTCAGACTATCTCATTATAGTGTTGATGGATGGAACTAGACACAGAAAGAGTAGGGAATATGTAGGGAAATATATAACTCAGGATAAAAGCTGGATGCTCTAGTAGTGAGAGAACAGGCTGCCTAGGGGTCACTGAGCAAGCTGTTAGTTGGGAGTATTCAAACATAGGCTCGTGGTAAAGAAGAATTTTTAACTTGGAGAACAGAGTGAAGGTACTGAGGATTTCCCTTTTGTTCTTACCTTTTAGAAATTCAAGCTTTCACTTTTAACATAAATTACATAATATTTGAGGTGAGAATGGGTGATGCAAACTTGGTGTGAATTGATCACTGTTGAAACTAGAAGGTGGTAGGTACATGGTAGGTTCATTACACTATTTTCTTTACCTTTGTACATGTCATACTTTTCTACACTAAGTTTTTTGGGGATTTGGGTAGCAGGAGATCCAGGGAGTTAATATATACATACATATATATATATGTCTAATAAAAGAGTAACATGCAAGTTGACCATCACTCCAACACACAAGATGGCCGTCCCCATGTGGTCAAAGAAAGCTGCCCCATGTGGACACAAGATGGCCACCACAAGGTGTCTGGCAGCGGAGAGCAGTTGTGGGTGATCAAGCCAGCGGGGTAGGGCAGTTGGGAGGGACCAGGCCTGCAAGAGAGGGCAGTTGGGGGCAATCAGGCCTGCAGGGGAGGGGAATTAGGGGTGTCCAGACCAGCAAAGGAGGGCAATTGGGAGGGACCAGGCCTGCAGGGGAGGGCAGTTGGGGGAGATCCAGGCCTGCAGAGGAGGGTAGTTAGGGGAAACCAGACCTGCAGGGGAGGGCAATTAGGGGCAACCAGGCCAGCAGGGGAGGACAGTTAGGGGTGACCAGGCTGACAAGGGAGGGCAGTTAGGGGTTACTGGGCTAGCAGGGGAGGGCAGTTGGGGGCAATCAGGCTGGCAGGGGAGCAGTTAGGTATCAATCAGGCTGGCTGGGGAGTGCTTAGGGGGTGATCAGGCTGACAGGCAGAAGCGGTTAGGGGCAATCAGGCAGGCAGGTAAGTGGTTGTTGCTATGTGCCAAGCATTGTTACTAATTGGAGTTTTTGTTCTGGATTGTGAGAGGGATTGGGCCTAAACAGGCAGTTGAACATCCCTCCAGGGGTCCCATATTGGAGAGGGTGCTGGCTGGGCTGAGGAACAACCCCCTGTGCACGAATTTTGTGCATGGGCCTCTAGTGTGTGTGTGTGTGTGTGTGTGTGTGTGTGTGTGTATTTCTTGAATGTCTATTATGCATCAAGCATTCTACTAAAAGCTGTTGGTATAATGCTGAGCAAAAGTTTGTCCAGACCCTGGTCCAATGGAGCTTAACCCTAATGAATAGGAAAATATTTTTATCTAATATAAGGAAGGCTATTCCAAAAGTGAAGGAACCACGATACTTAGGAGTTGCCGAGCAAGTTGTTACTAGACTATACAACACAGGCCCCATAACCCTTGCATGTGTGCTAGAAAGAATCAAGAAATAGATGAGGGTTTGACTAGACGCCTCTGTAATGCCTGCATTCCCGAGTTTACCAGCTCTTTCTTCCACATAGGCACTGCTGTCGTCATTAATGAAAATAACAAGATGTGGAGGAGGAGACAGACATTAATTAAGCAATTATACAATATAAAAGCATATTAGAAACTATAATGACTGCTATGGGAGAAAGATAAAAAGATTCAAGGAAGTAAGTAAACAAGCACACAGGGTGGGGGGGGGTGTCTTACCAAATCTGGAAGCCTCAGCAGTTTCGTAGCTGAGCAGCAACTAACTCCGAGGACAGGAGTGAGTGGAGGGGGGAAGCACATTCAAACACAGGGAACAGCATGTGCAAAGGCTCTTGGGAATGATGAAAGAAAGCATTGTTTCCCGAGACTGGAAGATCAGAAAGCCAGCGGGGTAATGAGACAAGGTGAGTTTTAAGGAGTCTTGTTGGTCATTGTAGACACCTTGATCTTGATGCTAAGAGCAATGGGAAGTCAGTTAAGGATTTTAATCGGAAAAGTGAGGTGAACAAGTTTTAGTTTGGAAAATATCACTCTGGCTACAAGGAAGAGACTGGATTAGATGGGCAAGGTTTATTGTTAGCCAGCCAGGAGGCTCCTGCAATAGTCCAGGTAAAACTTGAACCAGAGTGGGTAGAGGTGACCATATTTGAGAAATCATTAAGAAGAGAAATCTAGAGGATTTGTTAATGGGTTGTCATGCTCAGGGTTTAGGTGCAGACAGGGAGAAATGAGGGGTATCAAAGATGTCTTATTGTTTCCAGAATTATAAGAACTGAGAAAGAAAACAAAATCAAAAGATAGAGAAAGTCATTTATGACGGATGAGGAAAAGCCATTACATTTCCATTGAGTGAGGGGACCAACCCTGGAATGAAAGAGGGTGAGTCAGTGCAGAGAGCAGGAAATAGTCGACTTTTTCAAAAGTTGTGGCCCTCAGGTGAAGGCATGAAGACAACAACAGAGGAAGGCAATATATTACAGTGATAGTGTTAATAGTTCACATTAGCTCGGCCAGTTGTGGCTCAGTGGTTGAACGTCGACCTATGAACCAGGAGGTCATGGTTCAATTCTCTGTCAGGGCATATGCATAGGTTGCAGGCTTAATCCCCAGTGGCGGGCATGAATGGGAGCAGCCAATCAATGATTCTCTCTCTTATCATTGATCTTTCTCTCTTTCTCTCCCTCTCCCTTCCTGGTCTGACATTAATAAAAAAATATATTAAAAAAAATAGTACACATTAGACCTCCATTTATTACACTTCATTTACAAATGTAGCTGGTCAACAGAGAGTGTAGCAAAGTGAGAAGAAGATCAGGTGTCCAAGTCACACCCTGGCTCCACCAGTTACTAACAGTAGGACCTTGGGGCATAGCGATCTAACGTCTCTGTGCCTCACTTTCCCAAATGGGGAAAGAAAGATAAGGACAGAACTCACTACGTGGGGTTAATGAGAGGAATAAGGGAGCTACGTGCATGAAGGGCTTGAGCAGAGCTCCTGGCACAACCGACGTGTTCAGTACACGGCTGTTATTTTTAAAAGCACATGGGGAAGACATCCTGCCGTCCTCTTCTTTATTACATTTGCTAACTGAATTCCATGTCCCATGCGGGAGGGAAACAATAACCACAACAACCAAAAAAACAAAACAAAACAAAAAACACACCCTAATGCTCTAATCTTTGACAGGCAAAGATGTTTGCCTTTGCTAAGTCTGAAAGTCTTGTCTATCTTATTGAATCTGGTAGTCTGCTGGTCTCACGAGATTGCTACGTTTTCCAGTTCTGCAAGTAGGCAAGCCAAGCGTTAAGTTCCTCTGTTGTAATTGACCGTGAGCAGGTTGAGTAATGTGTGGATTGCTTCCCCCTCTTCCCTTTGATCTCCCCTCTTGCCCAGGACTGCCTGACAGTCTGGTTTCTGACCAGGTCACCTCCTCAGAATGCATGGGAGATGAAGAGCAAGCGGCCCACAACAGCAGAGGGGATTTTCGCCAGAAGGAGGATGACGAGAGATGTATGAACCCTGAATTTAGGGTCGTGGTTCTCCTGCTCAGGGTGCATCACACTCACCTGGGAACCTTGTGATGATGGGGACTCTAGACTCACCCCCCAGAGAAACAGAATCAAGAAGAGGAAGCTAAGGATCTGTACCCATCCAGGAGATTCTGATGGACTTGGAGACAGATCCAGGTTTCTACACCCCGCTAGGAACTCCTCACCCCCTTTTTCTGCTTTACTTCCCTCACCCCTTTACTTTCTAATATACTCTATCATTCACTATTTTGAAGGTTTATGTCTCCCACACATACTCCAGTCCAAATTAAGTGTCCAGACGGTAGAAATATACGTCAGTTTGGCTTCCTAGTGTATCCCAAATGGCCAGAACAGGGCTGGCCCCTAGGAGACCCTCGGTAATTATTTGTTACAATGATTTGAATGGAACCTCCCGGCCATCTCATACATGGACTTCTGTAGTGAACACCCCAGCTAACTGGCCCCTGTACGTATTTTCATGTTTCACAACATATGAGTCAACAACATTTAGAAAAATGTGCTGATGCCACATATCTTTCTTCCACAGAAAAAGAATTTACAAGAATGTATAATGCTGCAACAACTTTCTGACGATGGAGATCCAAAGGCCCTTTAAAATCAGAGATCTGAAGACTCCAATGGAGTAACCTTTGCCATCAAGCAGCCCTGGTCCCTGGAATTCACCCTTCCACTGTCACTGTGGTTATTAGCCTAAAACTCGCTTCTAGTCATGTCTTTCCCTTGATTCCTAATCCTGGAGGACTCCTTATAGCACAGCACCCAAACCCCTCAGCACAGCATTCAGACTTGCCCACAATCAGCCTCCTCACCACTGCTCCAGTTTCAGCTCTCCCCACTCTTTCAGACCTATCACAAGAGTGAGAAACGCATAAGCTTTAGACACTCACATCTGGGTCTGAATTCTGACCCCACGGGTCAGTAGCTGTGAGACCTCAGATAAATTATGTATCTCTTTAAAGCCTTCGGTTTTTGCTTTTGAACTGGTGAAATGGGCATAACTGTGCATACTTCAAATGTGTGGTAGCAGGACAGAGTAAGGGGATATATATTAATATGCATAAAGCACTTAACAATGCTAGGGCTATAGATGGCAGTAGCAGTTGGGTTTTTGTATCATTTTACTCATAAAACAAAACAAAACAAAACAAAACCACTTCAGATGCTGGTTACCAGAGGGGAAGGGTAGTGGGAGTAGGGTGAAGAGGGTAAAGGTCAAATACAAGGTGACGGAAGGAGACTAGACCTCGGGTGGTGAGCACACAATAGAGTGTTCGGGTGTTGTGCTATAAAGTTGTACACATGACATTTATAAAATGTTAACCAATGTTACCCCGATATATTTGATAAAACTTTTTAAAATAATTGTTGGGTTTTTAGTCTTCTCTAGGGTTGGCGCTAAGTATTTGACATGCTTTCTTTCCCCTTCTTGTCCAATACACCTGAGACCAAGGTTTATCAAACATGTTTTGTCAAGGACTTCTCAAGGGTGGGGAACCTTTTTTCTGCCAAGGGCCATTGGGATATTTATAACCTCATTCGCAGCCATACAAAAGTACCAACTTAAAAATTAGCCTGCTATATTTGGTCCAACAATTACTTACTTATCCCTAATGCCTTGGCAGGGCCAGGCCAAATGATTTTGTGGGCCTTATACAGCCCCTGGGCCAGATGTCCCCCATCCCTGACTTAGTGAACATTTGGGGCTCTGTGCATCACACGTCGCAGGAAAGCGACCATGGATGACATGCAAAGAGATGAGTGTGGCCACGTGCAGACATTTTCATTATGAGAACAGGTGGATTGTACTGGTGGAGGGCTCATTTTCCAACTCTGGCCTAGACTAGCCCTGGAGTTTTACAGAGCTGGGTGTAAGCTCCTCTGAGCCTCAGTCTCCCCATCTGTTACACAGGGATGGTCGGACTTCGCTCCTTAAGTTGCCCAGATGAGATAAAGCAGTAAATCCTGGGCACAGCTTTCGCAGATGATTTGTATGTGACGGTATTATTTCAGCAGCACCCGACTTGCCTCAAGCGACTCCACTCTCTGCCCACATCCACCTGCCCTGCCCCGAGAATCGTGTCCAGATCCTTCCTCTCAGAGTTTCCTTCTCCTTCTTTTCTAACGCTGTTGGAACGCCTATTGTGTTATTTAAAAATAAATGGCGCGTTAAGGCAGCAGATGCAAGTAATTAAAGTTACTCCTGTGGCTCCTCTGCCTCCTCCACCCCACTACGGTCTCCTTGAAGGCACGATTGATGGCTTCCTCCTTCTGCATCTCATCTCCAGCCTGGTCCCCAGCACGGTAACGGCAGTGACGGCAAGGGTGGCTGTGATAACCACAGTGGCAATGGTGGTACTAATAACGGGATGGGTGTTGGGGGCACGATTTGGGCTGTTCATTTCTCTTCAAAGAGCCATGCTCGGAATTCTCTTCTCAGCCTGGGCCAAGAAGTGGAAATAGAGAAAACATGGGTTTCTGGCCAAGGGGGAGTCTCTGCTGGAAGGTCCGACAACCACAACAAGACCAAAATTGCACATGGCTCTCCCTGGGGCAGGAGGAAAAAAGAGAGAGAGGAAAACACACAGCTCATACCACCGGAAGCCAGGGGAGGGGACCCGGGCCCTGGAAAAGAGTGATTCTGATCTCCAGGTATTTCACAGTCTTCAGAACAATAGCCAGCGGGCCCCTGATTTGCCTACATGAGAGCCCTGTGGGACAGTAAGCATCACCGACTTCACAACGGGAAAACTGAGTCTCAGAGAGATGGCATTTCTGAGGTCGGAAGCCACGCCTGACCACTCTGATTTCAGTCCTGACTACATAACTTGGAGCAAGTCTCTTCATCTCTAAGTCTCAGTGTTACTGCGTGTCAAAGAAAGAGGTCAATCTGGAGAATAAACAGGATATAATGTTAATATCCTTCTCCACTCGAAAATGCTGTGAGCTTGGGATAGAGGACAAGATGTGCATATTGTTGCCCTCCCGATATTAGCTTAAGGAGTTAAACTGGGGCTATCTCTGGATGGAAAATGTGTCACGGGTCCAAGGATGCCTCTCCCAACCTCAAAATATTTTCCTTCTTTTCAGGGTAGAAGTTAGATCTGAATATCACAAGGCCAGAGGGGAATGTGCGTAAAGTTAACCAGTATTTATCATACCGACAAAGGCACAGAGACCCAAACAGTGGATGCATCCATGTCTAATGTCATGTAAAAACCAAGGACAGAGCTCGGCCGGTATAGCTTAGTGGTTGAGCATCAACCTATGAATCAAGAGGTCAGTGTTCAGCTCCGGGTCAGGGACATGCCCATGTTGCAGGCTCAATTCCTGGTAGGGGGCATGAAGGGAGCAGCCGATCATTGAATCTCTCTCATCTTGATGTTTTCCTCTCTCTCTCTCCATCTCCCTTCCTCTCTAAAATCCATTTTTAAAAAATTGTCAAGGATGAAGCCTGGGTCTCCCAGGTATCTCCGACTCCAAGTGTCAGGTGGACCAATTCTCTAGCTCTTCCAAAGAAAACATTTAACCCCAAGATGGGTAGGGACAGATGGTTAAGAGTGACTACTTCCTACACGTGAGTAAAAGTAAGTCACCCAGGCAGTCGGTGGCAGAGACAGAATTCAAATCCAGCTCGGCCTGGCTCTTCCGCAGGACACTGTTCTATCTCCCCACCTGGGAGTCCCCTCCCCTTCTTCACCCAAAGGCTAAATTACCAGGCGCACGAAGTCTCGTATATCAAGTACTAGTTATGCTTGGCCAAGCTCTGCGGCTTTGGGCTCTGCGCGGGTCAGTGAACACGTGAGGGAGAAGATTTACATATTAAAATCAAACTCTCCATCACAAAGCCATTTCCTTGTTTCACTTGTCCTAAACCCGTGGTTGGCAAACTGTGGCTCTCGAGCCACATGCAGCTCTCCCACAAAATGCCACGGCCTGGGCGAGTCTATTTTGAAGAAGTGGCGTTAACAGTGGTTCTCGACCTTTTTTAATGCTGTGACCTTTTAATACAGTTCCTCATGTTGTGGTGACCCCCAATCATAAAATTATTTTCGTTGCTACTTAATAACTGTCATTTTGCTACTGTTAATGAATCATCATGTAAATATCTGTTTTCCGATGTTCTTGCTAGGCAACCTTGCTAGCAGTTTTCAACCTGTGGGTCACAACCCACAAGTTGAGAACGGCTGCTGTAGAGCCTAAGACAATCAGAAAACACAGATATTTACATTACGATTCATAACAGTAGCAAAATTACAAGTATGAAGTAGCAACGAAAATAATTTTATGACTGGGGGTCACCACAACATGAGGAACTGTATTAAAAGGTCACAGCATTAAAAAAAGGTTGAGAACCGCTGCGTTAGAAGAAGTTTAAAAAATTTGGCTCTCAAAAGAAATGTCAATTGTTGTCCTGTTGCTATTTGGCTCTGTTGACTAACGAGTTTGCTGACCGCTGTTCTAAACCACAGCGTGAAGCAGAATGATGGTTCTTGTCCAGCTGGGGCAGAAGGCACGCTCTATGCCCAGTGGTCCCCAGGCTCTCGGAACACGCCCTGGCCCTGGTGCAGATGCAGAGGCCAGAACAGCCCCAGAGACCTCAGGCCAGTCGCACCCCCTCTCTGACGCTCCTGACTGCGCCCTGGAATGGGACAGGGAGTTGCTTCGGCACCTCCAATAACCCAAGGCACCGGGCGCTCTCCCGTAGAAGAGTGGTTCCATCCTGCTTTGGAAGGTCTACAGGAAGAGGAAGTCGCTCTACTTGAGTTTAACTCCACCTGTGGTGTCCCTTACCCACAGAGCACGTGTTCCAGAAGTGTTTATAAAGCGAGGAACGCTTGGAAACTCCCTTCACGTGCGAGCTGCCCTTTCGAGCTCACGGGTGACTTCTCCCATTCAAAACACAGGTCCCACCCTACTTGTCCTGTCCCTAGCCCTTTGGGCATCTGCAACATGATCAAGCATCCCCTAGCAGAGAAGGTGCCAAAGGAAGCAGAGGTGAAGGCTGGGGCCAGTTTAGACCAACAATGTTTCTCATCATTACAGAAAAAGGTTGCCTGTGACGTGCTATGAGCCAGGCAGACACCACATGGTCATTATCTCCTGTGAGTCCCAGGATGTAGAAATTGTGAGACCCCATTTTACAGATGTAGAAACTGAGGTTTGGAGAGGCCAGTCAGCATTATTCGGGACTGCGGGATGAAGGCAGGATTCCCAGCCAATCTGGGGGGAGGACAGCGCCTCTATTGTCTGATTCCACGTACACAAAGTCCCTTGCAGGAAGCCCAGGAAGATGTTCACTCCTCCTGGCAGTATTTTGTTTTCCCAGAAAGAAAAAAGGTGGCCCTAACAGGTTCTGCTCAGTGGTTAGAGTGTCGGCCTGCGGACTCAAGGGTCCCAGGTTCAGTTCTGGTTAAGGGCACGTACTTTGGTTGTGGACACATCCCCAGTAGGGAGTGTGCAGGAGGCAGCTGATAGATGTTTCTCTCTCATCGATGTTTCTAACTCTCTATCCGTCTCCCTTCTGCTCTGTAAAAAAAAAAGTCAATAAAATATACTTAAAAGGGAAAGAAAGACCAAGGATGTACCCAGCCTTGCAAGGCCTCAGTGTCAGAATCTCCGCCTTTTTGTGTTTTATGCATATGGCCTCTGCCGCCCACTGAACAGAAAGGCAGAAAGATGGAGAAACCACGAGAGAAGGAGCGAGGGGGACTTGGGAAGAGGAAGAAAAGCAAGTGATGGAGACAGTGAGAACTGCTGCTTTCTCATCATGCTGGCCGGCCTCCCTCCGTGCCCACAGTCCCCGCTCCAGGATTGTTTCCAGACCTGCGATGGGGCAGTCCTGCCCACTCCCGTGGTGGCTCCCTGGGAATGCCCAGCCACCACAGCCCCCCGGCTGCCAATAAACTGAAATAGGCCAGTCTTGGGGTTCAAGGGTTGGGGGCACAGAAACTGGAGCCTCAGAGGAAGCCAGCTCTAATCAACCGGCTCTGACATTTCTGTGCGGGGGTGACAAAGAGGAGCAGCACTGGGAGCTGAGAATCGGCACCCATGCTCTCTGCCGGAACCCCTCTGTGGCTCCCCACCACCAGGGACCAAGCTCCTTGCCTCCCCAGCCTTCACAGCTCTGCCTGGCCTGGTCCTGCCGCCTCCCCTCAGCATTGCCTGTGGGGCTGCCCTTCGGCCTCGGGCTCTGCCACCCCAGGGGTCACCCAGTTCCCCAAGGAAAGGGGCCGCCTTTGCTCCTTCTTCAGGCCTTCGCAGGAGCTGGGTCTTCAGCCTTTACCCCTCCCCCAAACGCAGTCCGCCACACTTTATGCACCTGGCCCCCGTTTCAGTGTCACTTCCTTTGGGAAGCCTCCCTCCACCGCCCTGGACTTCTCTTGGTACTCAGCAGTCTGACTTTACTTATTAATATCTATCTTCTCCAAAAGTTTGTAAACCCCATGCAGATAAAAACCATGTCTTCTGGTCAGAATCCTCACTGCTCAGGGTATGACAGGGTACTTGGCATACAGCAGGTGCTCAAAAACACTGAGTTAAGGAAACCGTGGCTAGGGCTCCAAGGGCTGGAGTTCTGTAAGGAGAACAGTGACATCTAGTGGCCACTCTCACACCCTCCTGAATGGGCCTCAGGAAGACCTCCCTGAAGGTCCAGAGTTGACTATTGTAAGGGAAGCTGGCGCAGGCTGCAGAAATGAGGTCATCTGACTCCTAAGCAAAGAAGAACGGAACTACCACTCCTCTGTTACCGTGCATGTGCCAAGAACACGTCGCAAAAGTCCCCGGACCCAGCTGGTACTGTGCCACTTCTAGAGGCGGAGGGCGGGATGGCCCAGGGTGGCAATCCTGGGGGCAAGTTCACAGAACAGAACATGGACCTGTTAATAGCATCACACACCATGGTAGCTGCATACGGGGAAATCAGCCACCCACCGCTCACTGACATACACTGGTCAGACCCACCGTGGTCGCCACTGGAAGTTTCAACAGCATGCCCACAGTGGACTCCTGCCTGAAGCTAGGGGTGTGGAGGCTGATGCATACCTGCCTGTTCTGGTGTAGTTACTTTGGGGACCTCTGATGCACAGAATTAGATCATTTGCGATGCTTGGTTCATGACTCAAGCTCATTGTTGCAGGACACCAGGTCAGGCTTCATGTGACATGCAGTTGGTGCTAGTCAGTTAGCTAGCTTTAATTCTCTAATGCACTCCCATGAATTCACCACTCACTACGCCAGCTGGGGACCTGACTATGTAAGTGTAATGAAAGCTCCCTCATGCCACTCCCCTGCCTCCCCAACTCAGGGCGACCATCACCCTGAATCCTACGCTCACCATTTCCTTGACTCCATTTCTAAATGGTTTATTGCATCTGTACTTATTCCTAAAAGGTAGTATATTAGGTGTGTGTGTGTGTGTGTTTTAACAAAATAATAGAAAGGGTATCATGCTATTTAAAATGTATCTTTGGAACTTGCTTTATTTAATATTATGTTCATTCATGTCATACTGTCCCCATAGTTCATTGATTTGGGCCATTGTGCAGTATTCTATTGCATGCATATTCCACACCTTAACTCTATCCCATGGATGGCCATCTGGAATCTCTTCCTATGGCTCCTCCTGCCACACAAGTCTACCCTGCTGATCATGTCTCTTCAGCATCGCAATGTCCACCAGATAGGGATCAAAGCCTATGACCCAGCTTATAAGGTCCTAAATGACCAGACTCGTCCTTACCCCTCTGGTCTCACCTCCACTCTCCTTGCATATCTTAGACTGTCATTGGGGGTTTCTTTCCATTTTTGTGCAGATCATGCTCTTTTCTGCCTCGGGTGGTCTACCTGACACTCTCCCTCATTCTTGTTCTCATCCCTTCTTAGTCCGCAGAAGCCCTCACCACCCTGTGGCGCTTGCTCCGCTCATTGGGATGCTATGAGAGGGGCGTGTAAATCACCGCATCCTACTGGATTTGGTCAGGGGTCTACCATATTGTCTCCTCTGGATGCCCAGAGCTGTAAAGGAGTTTCTGAAGAGAGGAGTGGGGACCAAGTAAAGACCCTGATCCACCTTCTTCCTCCTCACTGAAAGAGTGGCATCACTATTCCTGCTTTTATGGATCAGGGCTTCTGAAGACTGCACGTGAAAGCAGGGTCCCATGAACACGAGTTTGCATACCAGTAAGCCAAATCATGCATCTGGTCCCCTCCAGCCCTGGCACGCTGTAATTGAAAGTGAGAGACGCAGAAAGAGGGAAAAGAGGAGATGTCATTTCACAATAAAGCGTATCGTCTCTGGAGCAAACCAACTTTCAGCAAATCACTGAACATCATTGAGGTCTCAGTTGTAAAGCAGGTCTGACATTAAAATGAACCATATGCAATTGCCCCTTTCACAAACAAAAGATTGTCGAATGTCTGCACTTTCTTTTGAAGCCACCCAATATTTACAAGAAAAGCAGAGCTTTGAAGGGCGAATTGAATACGCTAATCCAAGGACAGTGCTGAGGCAGAGACCACAAGTTTTTCACCAGACCCATAACTCCTCCTAGAAGCACAGATGGGAAACATGTCCCTGTCTCACTGCACACAGGTGTGCCCAGGCCTGAGTGCTAGCCACTGGAATGGGAGCTGCAAGGACAGGTGCCATGCTCAGCCTTGACCCACTTCAGCTGCTCACGGCATCCCCCGTGTTCTTTCCTTCTCTGCCTCAACCGTGGATGGGGCACAGGTCAAAACAGGCTGGATCTCCGAAGTGCATCTCAGAATTAAGCTATGTGTCGAAAAAAATAATTGAGCCCCAGCCAGTTTGGCTCAGTGGATACAGTGTCGCCCTGTGGATTGACGGGTCCCAGGTTTGATTCTGGTCAAGGGCACGTACCTAGGTTGCAGACTTGATCCTGGCCTTGGTCTGGACGAGAGCAGGAGGCAACTGATTGATGTATGTCTCTCACATCAATGTTTCTCTCTCTCTTGGTCTCTCCCCCTCCCTCCCACACTATCTAAAATCAATGGAAAAATACCCTTGGGTAAGGATTAACAAAAAATTGAATATGTATTTGGTATTGACTTTGCACAAACAAGAAATAACCTATATTGTATTAAGCTAGTGATATTTGAGGGGTTGTTGGTGACAGAAGTTGGTGTTATTAGCTGTATTTATACTCAATAAATGCTAGTCATGATGATGAAGATGGTGGTGGTGGTAGTGGTGGTGGTGATGATGGTGGTGATGACAGTGCTGACAACGACAAAATTCCGACAGACCAAGGGCCCGCAGGGCAGGAGTAGGAGGGTTGGTACTTAGACTTGACTGAGTGCCGGTGTCTGGGGCTGGGGCTTACCTCCTTGGTGCCGTTGTCTTGGATGAGGGTGTAAAGTGGTACCACACGGTTGATTTCTAGCAGCACCGGTGTGGGGCTCAGCTGCTCCTTGCCTGGTCGGCGGCAAAGGTGGCAGGTAGAGGGACAGCGGCCTTTCTCCTCACAGCGGATCTCCACACCTGAGATGAGGTGGTCATCGGACAGCATCTGGGCCGTCAGCAGACCTGAGAGGTAGGTGATGAAGGGCATGGACTTGAGCTCTTTCTTGCTGCCCAGCTCTGTGGTCTCTGGAGAGGGAGAGAGAAATTCAACATTGCTCAAAAGGTTGGACTCCTGAACCCACCATGAGTCTGATGTGCTAAGTACTTGGTGTCAACAGGAAAGGAAAAGAGATGACAGAGTGGTCTGTGCACGATGCTTTGCTAAGAGCACTGGCCAGACGGTTCAGAAGGGAGCCTTGCTCTACCATTTACATTAAATAGCTCCCCTTCCCTCTTGGGACCTCACTTTCTACATATTTAAAGATGGCAGGTGGGACTAGAGGATTCTCCAAGGACCTTGCAAAATGTGACTATTCAAAGATTTTGTTTTCCCAACCAGAAATTCTTTTCTTCAACTGTCAATTTACAGAATGTCTACCTTTCTTTCTTTCTTTTATTTTAATGTATCTTACTGATTTCAGAGAGGAAGAGGGAGAGATAGAAACATCAATAATGACAGAGAATCATCGACTGCCTGCCTCCTTCACACCCCAGACTGAAGATGGAGCCCACAAATTAGGCATGTGCCTTGACCTGGAACCAAACTGTGGTCTCCTAATTCATAAGCTGATCCCCAAACATTGAACAACGCCGCTGGGTAAGAATGTCTCCCTTTTTTTCATGAACTATCTCCAGTCCTATATTTTTCATGAAGTCCCATGGAGCAGGGGAAATACTCGCTTTGCAGTCAAGTCAATTTTCATTTAAATCTCAATTCCACTTGATAATAGCAATGCAAGTGTGGGAAAAATCTCCCAACCTCCAAGAGCCTACAGTAACTAACTCCATAAAGGGGAGTTGATGGCACCAATGGAAACAGTTCTGGGTGATACATGTGATAGGAGGAGGTGGCCCTGTCTGAAAAAAACATCCTTTCCCCTTTCTTTCTGTGTTCACCTGTTCCCCGTTTCAAACTCTTTTCCCTCCTCCTTCTCTGTGTGCACGCTGAGATCTGATTCGTGCCTCCTCCATTCTGTGCTGTCTCTCTTCATCCTACAAAAAGTATCTCCCATTTCTGTGCCTTTTCTCACCCTGTCCTATGTTTCCCATCTGCCTCTCCAAATTTCTACCACCCATCCAGGTTCCACTCCAATGTGACCCTCTTCAGGAAGTCTCTCCTCCTTGCCTCTTCTCTGAACAGTGATTTCCACTTGCAAGACCTTATCTTGTTAAACTCATTGTCTCGTCCCATTCTCTGCTGACCTCTCCAACCATGGTATCAGGTCTGGCAGAGACCAGGGACCATTCCTGTCCCCACCTCTTTGGGGCCTAGCACGGTGCTAAGGATGCACTGGAGACTTAATCAAAGAGGAAGACTACAGAACTCAGAATGGCTGGAATGACATTCATGACCAAGTCTAAAGACTCCAAAATTCTTCTGAGGATTTCCAGGGATCCCAGGAAGCATCTCGGCAGCTACCTGAAGAGGACAAGAGGAAAACCAAGCAGGCAGAAGAACTCCAAACCCACATCTCAAATTCAAATAGAGCAGTTCCATTTCTATCTGTTTTACAGACTGATTTAATAGGGGAGAGGGGTCAGTGGTTACATCAAAAAGCTTGAAGGAGCAAAATGATATGTAAACCCAGAGGGTTCGTCCCACTTACATTGCAGACTATGTGTAGGAAATCTTCAGTGCTCAGCCTGAGTGGCAAAACAGGGAGTGGGGGGAGGCTGCACTAAGAGGCGGAGCTTGCCACAGATGGCAGCTTCTTCTAAGCATGGTAAAGTCAAGGCAAGCTCCTGCCTCAGTGGAACCACAGGCCCTGAACCCCAAGGCCTGGCAGGGAAAGAAGGGTTGTCTCCAGCTCTTGCTCTGGGCCTGCAGTGACAGGCAGCTGAACTGGAAATGGGCTTACCAGTTGGAAATACAAATAAATGCAGCCTTCATTCATTACTCTCTGGGCCCTCGGGCCTGGGATCTGGGCTCCACCTTTTCTGTCTGGCTGTCAGCAAATGCTTATGAGCCTCAGATCAAAGGCTCTGGGGGAGGAAGACAAGACGTATTCCAGCTCACCAGTCCTTCAGAGGGATTAAAGATGGGTAGTTACCGAGATAAACAAAACAAAGATGTGAAGGAGGCATCTCGGCAGCTGGGGAGATGGAGACAGTCTTGCATACAGACACTTCCAGTGAAGGCATTGACTTCAAACTTGGGAGAGAATAACCATTCAGGAGAAAAGG
Organism: Lasiurus cinereus; assembly: GCA_011751065.1. NCBI lineage: Eukaryota > Metazoa > Chordata > Mammalia > Chiroptera > Vespertilionidae > Lasiurus > Lasiurus cinereus. The sequence goes on along the minus strand of JAAGEH010000124.1, from coordinate 4,519,648 downwards.
GGAAGGGGTATTAGAGCTGTAAGGACATTAGGGAGCCATTAGCATACACTCTGACCCGAGGTCAGTAAACGATGGCCCATGAGTCAAATCCAGCCCTCTCCCTGTCATTGCAAATAAAGTTTTATTGGGACACAGAAACCCTCATTCTTTTTACTGTGTATGGTTACAATGGCAGAATTTAGTAGCTGCAACAAGGATTCCACAGCCCAGAAAGCCTAAAATATTTACTACCTGATCCTTTGCCAAAAGAGTCTGGAAACCTCTGCACTAGCCTTAGGTTATCAATGGGGAAACTGAGTCTCAGAGAGAGTTCCACATATAATCAAACAGGAATGGATTAAAGTAAAACCTTCAGAATTAATTAGACCATCAGTACACTTGGATTGTACCTTTCCAAGGATAATAAAGTAAGACATCTTTTCTCCAGAAGACATCTTTCAAAAACTAGTGAAAAGCACACCTTTGGAGAAATACTAATAGAATACAGCGTTCCCACTTTAAACAAGAGGCAATGGTGTCCCAAGGAGGGAAAGTGACTTTGCCAAGTCACACAGTGAGTTAGTAATTCTTTCAGCACTTGGCGCCGGTCTGTCTGATAATCAATAAACCACTTGAGCCATTGTTTTTATGTCTTATTTTATGTACTTTTTATTTATTGATATTAGAGAAAGAAAGAGAGAAACATCAATTTGTTGTTCCACTTATTTATGCATTCACTGGTTGATTCTTGTATGTGCTCTGACTGGGGACCAAACCCACAACCTTGGCACCTGAGGTTGATGCTCTAACCAACTGAGCTACCAAGCCAGGGCTTATCTCTTGTTATAAAAATGCAGATGGCCCGGCACTCATAGCATCTTGCCATTTTCACATAAGGTCATTGAGAAGGAATGCAACATGCCCTTGATCACACATTCATAGCCATTGGGGTAAAGATATAACTAACTATTGAACAACAAAACAGGCTACAGATCTTTGCTGGTCTGCCCTTGTCTAATAAATCTTTAGCTTTTTCAATCTATCAGGTCAACAAGTGGAGTTAAAAGCCCAGTGTCCGGGCTGAAAACGGCATTGAAATATCAGGGCAGCATTCACAGCCGAACTTAAGGACTGGTTTTGCAAAAGGAAGGCACTTGGGTATCACCTGGTCCAGCTCCATCACTCAACACGGAAGGAACCCAATGCCCAAACGGAGAAAAGCATTTACCTTTAAGTCCCATGTTCCTAATGAACAATGGCCCTTTTGGTAAAGATGGTGTCCCTGCCTTGAAAGTGGCCGAAGGGAAGACCTTTACCCATCCTATTAATGTCCCCTCTGAAGACTTTACACCTGCTAGAGCTGACTGCTCTGACACCTCACGCTGTGGCTAAAGTCATCTTTTTAAAAGGTGAAGCCTGTATTTCTCCCCTGTGTAACACTCTTCCATGCCATGTCACTGCTTTTAGGATAAAGACCGAAATCTTTAAGATGACACATAAATAGTGTGGGCTCCAGACAACCTGCCTCTCCCATTGGATCTCGTAACCCTACTGCTCCTAGTTATTTTACTTTCGGCCGCCATAGCCTTGAAGTTGCTTGCACACACGCCGTGCCTTCCTAAGTCTCAGCAGATGCTCTTCTCTGTACAGAACGCTTTTTCCATCCCACCCCAGCCCACTCTCACTCATCCTTTAGGTCAGAGGTCAAGGGCCAATTCCTCAGCAAAGCCTTCCCTGAACTCCACCCCACACGCCACCACTCTAGAGTAGGGTTTCACATTCAAGACCCTCTTAGCATCCTGCTTTAGGAATCCTCCAGCACTATGGAACTTTCCAGACTGAAAGTTCCATAAGGCCAAAACAGAATTAGTCTTGCTGATCCCCCGTACCTATTCACATTACACACAGTATCTGGAACAGAGTAGGCTTTCAATAATACTTTCAATAACTATGTGTTGGATATCCTATATAATAAAAGGCTAATATGCTGATCAAACAGCTGAACGACTGGTCGCTATGATGCACACTGACTACCAGGGGGCTGACACTCAATGCAGGAGCTGCCCCCTGGTGGTCAGTGCACCCCCACAGGGAGAGCGCGGCTCAGCCAGAAGCCCTGAGCCGGGCTCACAGCTGGCGAGCACAGCAGGGTGGTGGGGGCCTCTCCCGCCTCCATGGTAGTGGAATATCCCCTGAGGGTTCCCGGGCTGTGAGAGGGTGCAGGCTGGGCTGAGGGACCCTCTCTGCCACCCTCACCCCAGTGCATGAATTTCGTGCACTGGGCCTCTAGTATAATATATTTACATACCCCATCACTGTGCTCTTATGAAAGCACTGATGAGTGTCAGAGCCATTGTGAATTTCAAGACTGATAATTAACCTGGCTGGTGTGGTTCTGCGGTTGAACATTGACCTATGAACTAGGAGGCCACTGTCTGATTCCCAATCAGGGCATATGCCCGGATTGCAGGCTTGATTCCCCAGCGTGGGGCGTACAAGAGGCAGCCAATCGATGATGCTCTCTCTCATGGATGTTTCCATCTCCCTCCCTCTCTTCCTTCCTCTCTGAAATCAACAAGAATATAAATTAAAAAAAAAAAAGGATTGATAATGAATTGGCTTCTAATCAAGTGTGACCTCTTCCCAACGTAAAATTAGCTCTCTCAACAGGAAAGTTAACAGATGAAGAGCTGATCGATGTGCCGGTCGCTCCGATCTCCTTGTGGTTTTCGCAAGGGGCCCGGCCACTGAGGCGGTGGGAGTGCCATTGAAACAGGCTGTCTCTAACGGGCTAAGGATCAAGAGCGTATCTGAAGAGTCTTATCCTCTGTTCCCATTTCCCATCCCTCGGAACAATGCTCTGAAAATAGGATCATGCCTGGTTTCAAGCCCAATTCAGTCCCAGTGACACTACAAGCCATTCATCTGAGAACCTGCCAACTGAACTCTCTTTTTTCTCCTCCCAAATTCCCGCTGGGCATTATTTTGTTGCCACACACACAAAAAAAGCCTCCGTTGAAGTGATAACTCCGCGTCGGGAGGGTGGCCAGGGCTTTTCGGCAGGAGGTGATGGCACGGCTTGGCCTCGCCGCGCAAACACAACAAAGGCTGCCGGCGGAGGGCTTCTGGGAGAGCCAAAGGCCTGCGACTGTTTGTCCAAGAGTCGGCACCGGCTCAGGGCACCGCCGCCCAGGCCGACGGGCTTGCTTGGCAGTAGGCTTGCGCTTGGAGCATTTTAAAGGCTCCACGGGGACCAGAGGGGCTCAAATTAGAAACGTCAAGGGTGGGGGGAAGAGGGTGAGACTTTTTATATCGTAAAGAATGGCCTTTCTTGCGGCAATGACCTCCCAGGAATTGCTAAAATGGGATCGTTTCTTAGGCGGAGTTACTGTCTCCTGTTGGAGCGGAGGAGGCCTGGCTCCAGGGCCCGCACAAATGTCCTTAACGAAGGGGAAGGAGCCAGCTACACCGCTGTTGTCGCCAAGGCCTGCGCTTGTGTGTGGTGCTGGCTGTGTACCCAGCGGGCAGGCCGAGTCCAGCACCACGAGTGTGTCGATCACAGGTAACAGCGCCGACCCGAAGGCGGTACTGGGAGGAGTAAATAAGGTGCCACAAAGGTTAGGTGCTCAATCACCTTAGCTGTCATTCCTGTTGCTGCTGTGGTGCAATTATTACGGTCACAATTACTCCCTATTACCGATGCTGGAACAGGATGTTCACACTGGACTCCCTCTTGAGACACCCAGACAGACTAGGAGTGAAATCCCCAAGCCAAGCCCCTGGATGCAGCATTTACGAAGGGGATGAACCCAAACTTGTTCCCTAACTCCGGGAAGCCCAGCCAGCACAAGGAACGGAAGCGACGGGAGAGAGGGTAGACAGGGCAGGTTGGGGAGAGGTCTGCTTGACAGAGAATTAGTTTTACCTGAGGTTGCAGGTTTCCAATGACCCGGGTGGGGCAGGAAGAACGTGCTGCCTTCTAAGGCCACGTCTTGTGAGAAGGAGCCTCAAGAGCGGCTCTCAGAGGACTCACCATGTGTGGGCAGCTGGGAGGGTCCTACTCTACCTGCCGGAGCTCTGATTGGTCAGGCAGCTGAACAGAACTGGCTCTGAACCCAGAGATTGCCAATGTGAGAAACACTTGAGGATTCTCCCTGGACCAAAGATGGGGCCTTAGAAGGAAGGGCTGTCACCTCAGCATCATTCCATGCTTGTGTGCGTCTGATTCTGTAACTTTTCCCTGGAAACCTGCTGGCACTTTAACCGCCTTGTCAGGAATTTCTCCTTTAAACTACCTGCTTCTGGCCTGGCTGGGGTGGCTCGGTGGTTGAGTATTGACCCATGAACCAGGAGGTCACTGGTTCGATTCCCATTCGGGGCACATGCCCAGGTTGCAGGCTTGGGGGAAGGGGAGGACATGCAGGAGGCAGCCAATCAATGATGTTTCTCTCTCATCGATATTTCTATCTCTCTATCTCTCCCCTTCCTATAGCTCTAAAAACCAATAAAAAACATATTAAAAAAACAAAACCACACCACAAAACCACCACCAAAAAAATGACCTGCTCCCTCCCAAATGTAATACAGTAGACAAGGGTTTAATTGGATGCTTAAATCTAAAGCTGTTAAGTTTGCAAGATCTGATCTGAGATCCTTGGCAAGTCACTTGGCTTCTACTCACTTTCCTTATTTGTAAAATGGGGGTGTTAGTTGCTCAGAGCATCCGGGTGAGGTGCAGCCCTCACTGATGTACACCTGTATCCTCAGATGGCCCCCCTGTTACCCTACAGAGTAAAGACCGTGGCCCCCTATCACAAGGGAGGAAACGAGGCTCAGAGTGACATGGAGGGTACCTGACAAAGAGACTCACTTCAGATCCACCTCTGGACACTGACCAGTAGCACAGCAGTGGCTGATGTCTATTGTTTGCAAGTGAGAATTACTTTGTTTATTTATTTTTTTAAGTACAAATATACCCTTGTGGTTCTGCTGTGTTGTTTGTCCTAAAGAAAGAAAGGCGCTCTAACCAGTTTGGATCAGTAGATAGGGTGCTGGCCTGCGGACTGAAGGGTCCCAGGTTCGATTCCTGTCAAGGGCATGTACCTTGGTTGCGGGTACATCTCCAGTAGGGGGTGTGCAGGAGGCAGCTGATCTATGTTTCTCTCTCATTGATGTTTGTAACTATTTCTCTCCCTTCCTTTCTGTTAAAAAAAAAAAAAAAAAAGGGCACAGAGTGAAGAATCCCAATGTAGTTCAGTGGACCCAAAGGTTCACTTTCCCACAGACTAAGGTGCTCAGGCTTCCTTTCCTGTCACACAGGTTTTGGTTTCTGTTTTTAATCCCTCTTGCTGTTCAGTTGGAATTAAAGTTTAGCATTTCCTCAGACACTTTGAACAAGGTGGGCTGTAGCCAGTAATGGAGGCTGACAGAGCATGTGTGGTCTCCTGCTGCCCTCTAGTGTCGGTTTTAGATGATTGCTCTTGGGAAAAACTTGGTCCTCCTATGTCAAGGAATGAATCCTGTGTGCAAAGAAACTTGCTGCTCACTGAGGGCAGCCTGGAAGACAGAAAGGGCTTGGCTCTGACTCAAGGAAGCCTGGTATCAAGTACAAGGTTTTGAACCAGCACTTTCTTAGAAGGCAGGTACAGGGCCAGGTTTAGAGGGAGGCGTTGGAGGGGTGGAGGTGAAATTATGAATCCCTAGAGGCCCAGTGCATGCAATTTGTGCACAGGTAGGATTCCTAGCAGCTGCCGACTGCTAGCCGGGGCCTCCCTTCATTCTGCGGCACCACCTGGTGGTCAGTGAATGTCATAGTGAGCGATCAAACTCCTGGTCAGTCCAACTCCTAAGGGGACACTTTGCATATATATATATGATTTTGCTCCAGACCAAGTGATCCCTAAGAATAGAGCTGTGATTAAGTATGTGAGCTAGCAAGGAGAAGCCAGAGAGGAGGAGAGGGATGGGGCAGGAGATAAAGCAGAGAGAAGAGACCATTGATGGAGCAGGATCCTGAAGGTGCCAGGAAGAGATGAACTCCCAAGAGGCTGTGGAATGGATGTGGTCTTGAGGACAAGAAAGGGGCCAAAGACTAACCTGATGAGGAAGCCTACGTGACAGCCTTACAAACTCAAGAGACCTAAAGTAACCACACAGGATGGTCTGAAATGAAAACTTCCTAACGAAAAGCTGGGACATGGCTGGTAGTCATGTCATAGGCCAGTATTTTTCTCTAACAAAGGTCACTCTTCACCCTAACTGAGCCTGCCTATTGTCTTCTTTTGCATCTACAATAACATACCTGATAATTTGTCTTTGGAATATCAAAGTAATTTCCTCCTCCATTCCTCAAAGCCAACACCTCACCAGAACAAAGACCACAGATCCACACTCATTGGGGGATAATAAAGAACATTATAAACTGATGAACAAAAGGATAGATACAGAGACAGTAAAGCTTCTAACAGACTGTGAAATTACAGCAGGAAGATTAAAGTTAGGTGAGGTAGATAAGAGATCAATCAAAGGACTTGTATGCATGCATATAAGCAAAACCAATGAACATAGACACTGGGGGGTTGGGGTATGCCTGGGAGGGAGGGGGGGCAATGGGGAGATATGTATAAAAAATTAATAAAAAAAACATTCTCTGGCTGATCTAATGATCAAATAGACACAAGACAAATTAGCAAGAGAAAATAAAAATAAATAAATAAATAAAAAAGACCACAGATCCCCTCACGGTTATTATCATCATGTGAATTGTTAAGAAGTATGAGTCTGTTACTTTCTCTTTTATTCAGTCCCCAAGTTTTCCTTGCTTTGCTTTCTCCTGCCTCCCTATCACCACTGAAGTTCACGTAACCCCCTTAAGTCTTCTCCTTTGATTCTAATGCATAAAATAAGGTGCAAAACTTCCATTCTCGGGAGCATTATCTCAATCCTTTGAGATTTTGCTTCCTGACATTAGTTTGGCTCAAATAGACTCATAAAAATTCTTGCAGGCTTAGATGTTTCTTACATTGACAGTCTGAATGTGAGGCAGATCTGGGTTTGGATTTCTCTGCATGCGACCAGGACATCTGGGCACAGGTGTGCAAGCTGTGCTGTGCAGGGGGCGTGGAAACTGGGTCCCCTCTCAGGCAGCCTCGCAGGCCATGCCTGTGACCACAGAATTGAAGCCAAGTGGAAGAGCACCGTCTCCTCATTCAAACAGGCGAGGCTTTGCAGGGGGCTATGGACAAGCTTAAGAGGCTTCCTCTCAGAGCCTCTGCTCTTCTATGTATACAATAAGGATAACATTACAGACAAGGCAAAGTTGCTGTTTGAATTTAAAATAAAGTATACTCGTGACACTGAAGGAATTCCAGTTCTTATTGTTCCTATCTATCTATCTATCTATCTATCTACCTACCTACCTACCTACCTACCTACTAGTGGCTCGGTGTATAAAATTCATGTATCGACATGGGGGTGTTCCTCAGCCTGGCCTGCACCCTCTCCAATCTGGAACCCCTCGAAGGATGTATTACTGCCAGTTTACAGGGATCAGGCCTAAGCCAGCAGTCAGACATCCCTCTCACAATTTAGAACTGCTGGCTCCAGCCACTCACCTGCCTTCCTGCCTGCATGCCTGCTTGCCCCTAATCACTCTGCCTGCCAGCCTGCTTGCCCCCAACTGCCCCCTACCACCAGCCTGCTTGCCTCCAAATGCCCCCTCCCCCCTGCCAGCCTGATCACCTCCAACTGCCCCTTGTGCCAGCCTGCTCACTCCAAACTGCTGGCCTGCTCACCCCTACCTTCCCTCCCCACTGGTCTGCTCACCCCCAACTGCCCCTGCTGCTTGCCTGCTCACTCCAAACTGCTGCCCCACTGTCCTGATAACCTCCAACTGACTCCCACTGACAGCCTGCTCACCCCCAACTGGCCTCCCTGCTGGTCAGCTTACCTACCCCCAACAGCCCTAATGTCCTATCCTGGCCTGATAAACCCCCAACGACCCAAGGTCCCAGCCCCTCCTTTTTTTCTTTCTTTTTTTTTCAGCACCTCCTTGAGCAGAGGTCAGGACCACTGAAACCAAGTTTTTAGAATTTATTTATCTTCTATAGTTGAAACTTGAGTGGAGGCCAGGGCTGGCCAGGGTGGGTGGGAAGCTTGGCTTCCTCCATTGTCGGGGAAATCCAAGCCTCCTGCTTGCTCCAGATCTGTGGCTGGCTGCCATCTTGGTTGGGTTAATTTGCATACTTGCTCCTGATTGGCTGGTGGGCATGGCTTGGGTGTGTAGTGGAGTGATGGTTAATTTACATGTTTCTCTTTTATTAGTATAGATAAAGCCAGTGACCAGAATGCTGGAATAACTGGAACAACCAGGTGCTATGATGCCCACTGCAGCTTGCTAACTGGCCTGATCAGAGTTGGGGCAGGCCAATAACCCACAAGCACCACTCACTCAACCCCCCCCCCTGCTTGCTGGCCTGGCCCTGATGGGGCAACTGGACCCCACCCATGAACAAATTCGTTCACCGAGCCTCTAGCATTATCGTAACAACCTAGTTTTATTTTTAAGAAAGGGTGGGGAAAGTCCATAAAAAAGGGGAGCAAGTAGAAAGGAAACCCTCATTTCTTGAGCTTCTATTCTTCTTTTGCAAAGCACAAGACATTCTCATTGAATTCTCATAACCGTGATTTGGACTCGAATGTTTGTTTTTATAACCCTCCATTACAACTGAGGAAACTGGGTTTCAGAATAATGACATTGTTTTTCACAAAAATATTGCAGGTCATAAAAGGCAGGAAGAATGACAGAATTAGAAAATTACTATTTTGCAATCTAACACAAGAGATCTAGACAGCTATCAACAATGAATCCTAAAACCAGTAAGAGAAAGGCTGATGGGAATATTTCTAATTAATGGATCAAACTTACAGCAGCTGACCTGTTGTTTACTTAATATCACTAAAAGTAGTAAACCAGACAGTAAGTGTTTTTGAGAATGATGCCATAGGAAGTACATGGCATGGCCTGCCTACTTTAGTGGGCACTCCTTGGGCCCAGTAGTAGAATTCCAGGGTCTGTGAACTTGTGTAGAGGAAAATACAAACTTATTTTTAGTATTTTCTAAGTGCAATTTAATATTTTTATTTATTGTTAATGGGAGAGAGATGGAGAGAAAGAGAGAGAGAGAGTAAACACTGCTGTAAACAAGAAACACTGATGAGTTGCCTCCTATAGATACCTCAACTGGGGATTGACGCTGCAAACTTGGTATGTGCATTGACCGGGAATCAAACCAGCCACTTTCTGGTGTACAGAATGATGCTCCAAATAACTGAGCCACACTGGCTAGGGCATTTCTTTAAATTATGAATAGAGGTTATGAACTATACTAGTGTAGCACTTACTGTGACTTTGACACAATCAGGTTCACATATATTCCTATCGTATTACGGGTTGTCACAAATATTTGAATCATTTATGGTCATAGCTATTAGAATATTAATTAAATATTGTCATTAATAAAGAAGGCTATGTATTATTCCATTACAAATTTGTTCTTTAAAAAATATTTTGATAGCTCTATCTTGGTATGATTTCTTTCTTACATAGTCCTCATGTATCTCATTTTATGCATTTAAAAACATTATTTTGAGAAGGTGGATGGGGTTGGGGGGGTCAATTGCCTGCATCATTTTATAAAAGGGGCCCATGAAACAAACAAATAAAAAACCAAACTGATGAATCTCTAGGTGAGAGGAACATGTTAAAACACACAAAAAAAACAAAACTCAAACCAACAAAAAACAAGAAAAAGCAATAAGCTAATCTGCAAAGCAATATATATATATATAAGCCAATGTCTTCAACAAATAATGACAAAATTTTACAGTGTAATTATTACTGATTAAGGAAGACCTAGTAAAGCATGTAGACATTTTGATTCTTATTTTAACACACCTACTCTAGAAAGATATTTTGAAGCATTAAAGGAAATTTGAATATGAAGTGCTAGATGTGATGATGATGTTAAAAAAATTATTACCAGTTAAAGACACATACAGAGGTATTTACAGGAGCAATGATATGATATCTGGGATTTGCTTTAAAAGACTCCAGCAGCAAAAAGCAAATTGGAAGTGAGAGATAGTTGAAGCAAAATTGGCAAAATTTGACAAGTGTTGCAAGGTGATGCGCTCACAGGGACTCACTACCATTTTCTCTCCGTGTAAGTGTACTTTCCCCAATAAAACGCGGAGAGAAGAGGGCTGCCAGGAGAATTACACACAATCACTACAGACAGTGATTGCCAGGCAGTAGAATGAAGAGGGATTTTCCACAACTACATTAGGTACTGTTTTGATTCTTTCTTCTAAACACATTTTCACTTGCAGTATACGTAAATATTTTAAAATAACAGTAAAATCTTCCTATTTTTTAGAAAAATAAGTTAGAATAATGAATAGCAGTGACATGAGAATGTGTGGTGGAGGTGGGGGGGGTGTTGGAGTGGAGCAAAAAGACTATCTCTTCCTGGTCTCCCAGCCAGTCTTGCAGACACCAATTGATGGAGAGAGAGTAATGGTAGCCATCAAGAGAAAGCTGGCTGAAACCCTAGAGCCAAGAGGACCGGAAGCCTGCACTGGGGTTGAGAGGTGGGGCTTAGCAGAAATGAGGCCCATGTAATATTTCCCAATAGTCCTCATTTAGCTTTGAGTGGAGTTGAAGTTCATGACACTACCCAGCAAATATTCCCTGGGCAAGCCTTCACTGCTACTAGCATTTATCAAGCAACCTACTCTGTCAGTATTTGATGAATGTTGATCTTGGACCATCTACGGTAGTTCAAATTACAAACTAGGTCTGGTCAACGCACACAAATGTATGTGATATTAAAATAAAAGATTCAAAATTTTGAATCAACTGCTTCCATATCTGCTCAAGGAAATTAAAAAAAAAAAGAAAAAGAAAAAAGAAATAAACCCCTCCTTGTACAAGGGCATTTATGCAATCCTGTTGTGATGGTTAAATTTTCATAGACTTGTCAACTTGACAAACTCTCTCTTGCTGACTGTGATGAAACACGCTGGAGAGACTCACATGGCAATTTGAGGACAGTCTCCACACAAAGCCATCAGAGGACTGAGACCCTCATTCCGACAACCCGTAAAGAACTGAATCCTGCGAATAGTTACATCAGTGATCTTGGCAGCCAATCCTTCCCCAGTCAAACCTTAGAATGAGACCCCAGCCCTGGCCAATAACTTGATTACTGTCTTCTGAGAGACTGTGAAGCTGATTTCTGACTCACAGAAACTGTGAGATAAGAAATATATTATGTTCAAAACTGCAAAGTTTAGAGGTAATTTGTGAATACAGTGATAGGTAAGTAATAAAGATAGTCTGACATAATTTAATATTATTTCATAAACATTCTAGCAATTATAAAGTTCTAGACTCAGACAAATTTAGTTAGGATGAATTAGAGTTTTAATTTTCTCCTCTACAATCTATAAGCAAGAAATTCCTTTTCCTCCTCAGAATTCAATTTTTAATAAGGGAAGAGGGGGATGATATTTTGTCAAGAACAGTAATGATAATGATAATGATAATAATGATAATGATAATGATAATAATAATAATAATTACATAATAGTAGCTAACATTCATAGACCACTTATTCTTTATCAGGCAGTACTCTAAAAGCTTAAGACCTATTAAGTCATCTAACATTTATAAAATCCCTATGTGGTAGATAGCTATTATTATAGCCCTTTTGCAGAGGTAGAAAGTAAAGTTCACAGTGGCTAAGTCAGTTGGCCTAGATTAGGAAACTTACCTTACAACAAGTTACCAAGCATTATTTCAAATTATCTTCTAACCTATGCTCCAAAAAAATCTTGCAGGTGGATGGAACCAGGATTCCAACCCTGATCTGATCTGATTCAAGCTGATCCAAGTCTACACTTTTTCTACTGTATAATGGTGGACTTAAAACTATTTATAACAATAATAATTTATATATATATATATATATATATATATATATATCCTATCTAATAAAAGAGTAATATGTAAATTAACCACCACTCAGCTCACCCGCAAGCCACACCCACCAGCCAATCAGGAGCGATTATGCAAATTAACCCAATCAAGATGGCTGTGACCACAGAGCAAGCAGGAGGCTTGGGTTTCCCCAGCGATGGAGAAAGCCAAGTTCCTGGCCTGGCCTTCCCTGGCCTCTGCTGAAGGCTACAAAGTTTCAATTATAGAATATAAATAAATCCCAGATACCAGGGCTTCCACTTGGGTCACCATGGGGTGTGGCCAGCCTGCAAACCACCACAGGCCCCTTGCTCAGGCCACCCCACACCCCAAGGGAACCCCCTCCCTGATCTGGGACACCCTTCAGGGAAAACCAGGTGGCCCCCAGCTATGCACCAGGCCTCTATCCTATCTAATAAAAGAGTAACATGCAAATTGAGCATCACTCCAACACACAAGATGGCTGCCCCCATGAGGACACAAGATAGCAGCCACAAGATGGCTAGCAAGGGAGGGTAGTTGGGAGGGACCAGGCATGCAAGGGAGGACAGTTGGGGGGGAAGGAACCAGGCCTGCAGGGGAGGGCAGTTAGGGGTGACCAGGCCTTCAGGGGAGGCCAGTTAAGGGTAACCAGGCTTGCAGGGGAGGGCAGTTAGGCATCAATCAGACTGTCAGGGGAGTGGTTAGGGGGTGATCAGGCTGGCAGGCAGAAGTGGTTAGGGACAATCAGGAAGGCAGGAAGATTAGCAGTTTGGAACCAGCAGTCCTGGATTGTGAGAGGGAAGTTTAACTGCCTGTTTAGGCTTGGTTGGACATCCCTTGAGGGGTCCCAGATTGGAGAGGGTGCAGACTGGACTGAGGAACACACACCCATGTGCACAAATTTTGTGCACCGGGCCGCTAGTCCTATCTAATAAAAGAGAAACATGCAAATTGACAACACATCCGCTACACCCACAAGCCACACCCACCAGCCACACCACCTGACAATCAGGAGCAAGTATGCAAATTAACCCAACCAAGATGGTGGTTAATTTGCATATCCTGTGTACAGAGCGAAGACTGAAGAAAGTGTAGAAGGAAGCCAAATGCCGCAGAAGGCAGGGGAGATGGGAGGGAACCAGGTGGGGCAGGAAGCAGGTGGGGCTGCAGAGAAGGGAAGGAAGTAGTTGGGGCAGTGCAGATAGAAGAAAAGCAGGCAGGGCTGTGGGAGATGTGAGGGAAGTAGACAGGACAGCTGGGACCACCACAGGAAGCTCTATTCTTGCAGGAATCTTCCTGCAATGGGCCACTAGCATATGTATAAAAGCCTAAGCAACCAGAAAGACTGGAATGACCAGTCACTATGACATGCACTGACCACCAGGGGGCAGACGCTCAATGCAGGAGCTGCCCCTGGTGGTCAGTGCACTTCCATAGCCTACTTCCTCAGCTGGACAACTGCTTGTATTCCCTCCCCACAGCCAGCAGGCCCTAATTGGCCTGCCACCTGCCCACCGCAGTGGGGGCACAGTGGCAAGGGAAGGAGGAGGGGGGAGATGGGGAACTGTACGGTGGCAGGGCACAGACGATGGCAGCATTGGTGTCCAGCATCCATTCCTCCTGTGCCTGGCCCGGCAACCATCGCCTCCTCTCTGGCCCGGCCCTGATCGGCCTGGCCCTGATCAGCTTTGATCGCTAGCTAGGCCTAGAAACTCCACCCATGCACAAATTTCATGTACCAGGCCTCTGGTAATAATAATGACAGTTAATATTAATATGTGTCAGGCAACTTGCCAAAATGTGAGTGCTTAACATCCAATATTTTATGTTGCTCCTGCAATCATATGACTTAGCTATTGTTGTCTCCACTTTAAAGAGAATGGAAAGGAGGTTAAACTAAAGATCTTATTTGCAAATGAAGAAAGTAATACTTAGCTCATTGGGTGATGATCAAAGTTAAATTGGGTCCCCCCAAATATATGCTAAAATCCTAATGCCAAGTATATCAGAACGGAACTTTATTTGGAGATAGGGTCATTGTAGATGTAATTAATTAGATGAGGTCATACTTGAGCTTTAATTAGATAAGATGAAGGTCAAGCTTAATCTAATAAGATTGGTGTCCTTGAAAGAAAACACAGGCAGACATACACACACATGGAGAAAACGACCACATGAAGACAGAGGCAAAAATTGGAGTTATGCTACCACAAGTTTAGGAGTGCCCACGGCCACCAGGAACTAGTAGAGGCAAGGAAGGATCCTCTCAGAGATTTTGAAGAAGGTGTGGCCTGGAAACCCTGATTTCAGACTTCCAGCCTCCAGAACTGTAACAGAATAAATTTCCCTTGTTTTAAGCCATCCCTTTGTGGTACTTTCATATGATAGTCCTAAGAAACTGACAAAGATGGTGTAAATGTGAAATGAAAAGCTATTATATTAAAACTAAAGGCCCAGCCCTAACTGGTTTGGCTCAGTGGATAGAGCATCAGCCTGCAGACTGAAGGGTCCCAGGTTCGATGCCAGTCAAGGACATGAACCTTGGTTGCGGGCACATCCCCAGTTGGGAGTGATCAATGTTTCTCCCTCATTCATGTCTCTAACTCTATCCCTCTCCCTTCCTCTCTGTAAAAAAAAATCAAAGTATATTTTTAAAACAACAACAACAAAAAACAAAGTAGAGGCCTGGTGCATGAAATTGTGCACTTGGGAGGGGAGGCCAGGGTCCCTCAGCTCAGCCTGCACCCTCTCGCAGTCCAGGAACCCTCAGGGAATGTATGACTTCTGGCTTAGGCCCACTATCCTAAGCTGGCAGTTGGATATACTTAGCACTGCTAAGGCAGTGGGAGAGACTCCCACCACTGCTACTGTGCTTCTCACCAGCCCTTGAGCCTGGCTTCTGGCTGAGCAGTGCATCTCCTGCATTGATCGCCTGCCCCCTGGTGGTCAGTGCATGTCATAGCAACCGGTTTTTCTACCATTTTGCATATTAGCCTTTTATTAGATAGGATGCAGAATAGAGTACAGGTACACCTCATTTTATTGTGTTTTGCTTTATTGTACTTTGCAGATACTGTGCTCTTTTGCAAATTAAAGTTTTGTCACAATCTGAGAGGAACCAAGATGGTGGCATAGGCAAATACCTAAACTGCTGCCTCACATAACAATTTTAAAACTACAACTAAAAGACAGAATGGACACCATCCAGAACCACAGGAAAGCTGGCTGAGTGGAAATTCTACAACTAGAAGGAAAGAGAGGGATCCACAAAGACTCAGAGGAGCTGCAAAAAGCTGAGGTATGGAGACAGGTGGGTGGAAAGGATGGGCAGCGGAGTGCCTGGCTGGCTTCCTCTAGCAGGAGGGAGACAGAAATTCCCGACTGCACTGAACCCCATATCCAACTGCAATGAACCCCAGTTCTGGGCAAGACTCATACGGGGAGAGTTTGCACTGTCAGGAAAAAGGAGGAATGCATGGAAACTTTAGGGAACCAAGAAAAGGCAGAGGTCTGGAGGCATGCAAACCTGAGTGTGAACACAGAGGCCTGACTGCTGATTGTGCCTCAGGCTTTCTTTAGCAGGAGGGAGATAGAACCTCCCAACTGTGCTAAAATCCACTTCCAACTGCACTGAACCTCAGTTTTGGGTGAGACCCAGACTCATACAGGCCCCAGGAGTGCATGGAAACTTAGGGGAGACACAAAAGGCAGAGGTCTGGCGGCGAGCAGAGAGGGGTGTAGTGATTACCAAGGGACACTGAGACTAGGGGCCCTATAGGGCAGGGCTGATGGGAAGCCAAGGCTGTCTGCTCAGCCCTGAGATTCTGCCCCATCCAAGCTGAGCACAGAGGCTTTTGCAATTTTGCAAGTCTTGTATCATAAGGCCAACTCCAGCACAGAAGTGCTCCTGGTGTAAACACAGCTTATCCTTACAACCAATTGGCTTGGAGGTCAATTCCCCCCAGTGATATCAACCACAATGAAGACTTAACTACAACAAGGCTGTACACAGCCCACAAAGGGGTGCACCAAGAGAGTCCACCTCAGCTAACTGGGGAGGCGGAGCTACTGGGCCATACAGGACATCTAGCACACAAAACTACTCTACCAACTCAGGTAATTAGCAAAAATGCGGAGACAAAGGAACAGATCACAAATGAAAGAAATGGAGGAAAACAAACGACTAGATATAGAGTTCAAAACCATGGTTATAAGGTTTTTCAAGAATTTCCTAGAAAAGATGGATAAATTTAGCAAGATCCAAGAGGAGATGAAAAAGGACCAACTAGAAATTAAACATACACTGACTGAAATAAAAAATATTATATAAAGACCTAACAGCAGACGAGAGGAAAACAAGAATCAAGTCAAAGATATGAAGTACAAAGAAGCAGAAAACACTCAACTGGCAAAGAAAAAAGAATCCAAAAATGTGAAGATAGTGTAAGGAGTCTCTGGGTCAACTTCAAGCACACCAACATCAAAATTATGGGGGTTCCAGAAGAAGAGAGCAAGATACTGAAAACCTATTTGAAGAACTAATGACCAAAAACTTCCCTCACCTGGCGAAAGAAATAGACTTACAAGTCCAGGAAACACACAAAATCCCAAACAAAAGGAACCTAAAGAGGACCACACCAAGACACATCATAATTAAAATGCCAAGAGCAAAAGACAAAGAGAGAATATTAAAAGCAGCAAGAGAAAAACAGTTAATTACCTACAAGGGAGCACCCATAAGATTGTTAGCTGATTTCTCAACAGAAACTATGCAGGCCAGATGGCAAGAAATATTCAAAGTGATGAATATCAAGAACCTACAACCAAGATTACTCTACCCAGCAAAGCTATCATTGAAGGGCAAATAAAGAACTTCACAGATAAGAAAAAAACTAAAGGAGTCCATCACCACCAAACTAGGATTTTTTGAAATGCTAAAAGGTACTCTTTAAGAAGAGGAAGAAGAAAAGGGTAAAGATGAAAATTATGAACAACAAATACATCACTATCAACAAGTGAATCTAAAAGTCAAGTGAATTAAAAACCTGATGAACAGAATAAATTGGTGAATATAACAGAATCAGGGTCATAGAAAGGGAGTGGATTGACAATTCTCAGAAGGAAGGGGTGAGGGGGGTGGAGGGAGAGACTGGACAAAAATCCTACACCTATGGATGAGGACAATGCAGGGGAGGAAAGGGAGAGGGAGAGGTGGGAGCCAGGTGGAGGGGAGCTATGGAGGGAAAAAGAGGAACAAATGTAATAATCTGAACAATAGAGATTTATTAAATAAAAAATAAATCAATGAAAGTAAAAATGAATGAATGAATGAATGAATAAATAAATAAATAAATAAATAAATAAATAAATAAAATAATGTTTTGTCCCAATCCTTTTTGTTTGCACTTTCTGAAATATTGTAGCACCAAAAGGTTTGAGGAAAGCCTGTTGGAGCCATGTTCCCCAAAATATTTGCTTATTGCATGTCAGCGTCTCATTTTGGTAATTCTTGGCAGTGTTTCAAAGTTTTAAAATATTACATTTTTAGGATGACCTATGATCAGTGATCTATGATGTCACTCCTGTAATAAGATTCAGAGGAAGGTTAGCATTTTTAGCAGTTTAGCATTTTTAGCCGTTAAGTATTTTTAAATTAAGGTCTATAGATTTTTTTGAGACGTAATGGTATTGTACACTTAACAGACTAATTGGGAAACCAAGAAATCCCTATGCCTTGCTTTGTTATCATCTCCCTTTACTGCAGGCATCTGGAGCTGGACCCACAACATCTCTGTGGTGTGCTGTCTTTAAAAGGCTTCACAGAGAGTATTTAAAAAATGTTTCTGGGTAGGCGGAATGCTCACATAGTACCAGGGCACGCAAAGCCACAGGATTAGAATGAGTGTATTTTCCTAGTGTGTTTATTTTACTCTGAGAGTCTGGGGTGTGATAATTAATTAAACTGGTCGCTGATTTAAACACTAAAAACAAGAGAGTCAAACACAGATTTTTTTTTTTAACACTTCATTGTTGTTGTTGCTGTTGCCATTGTTTAAAATCTTGCTTGAATTACATCCCCAGACTGTCAGAAGCCCCAATGGCAACACTTTGTGCGACTGGGGGAAGGTCAGTAGGAAAGTATCACCAGTCCTGAATGGAGACATTGGGCTGGTCACTGGCCACCAGCAGCCGGGGTGCAAACTCCTCACCTGTCTGAGAAGAGGATGTAAGTAAGGTCTCCAGACTGGGGAGAAAGGACCTGACAGTAACTCTCCCCTCTCCCCCACCTGATGGGGGCTGGTAGAAGAGCCCAGGCCCCTGTCTACAGCAGCTCCTTGCCATTCTGGCGATATGGGCCTTGTAGAGCTCCAACATGGTAGAAACCCCAAGCGGGGAAGGGGGGGGGCGTGACAAGGCCGCTCCTCTGGTGATACCACTAAGAACAGTTCATGTGTGTGTCTTCTCCTTGGCAGCATCATGCTCCATGGCATGTGACAGCCATGATTTGACCTGTATTCCCCGACTTCCTAAGCATTGTCATCAGCTGGTGTCGAAAAATGTGGGTAGTCTAGGTGGTGGTTCAGAGTATGTCCTAGGCCCAACTGGCCTGGGTTTGTCCCCCAGCCCTACCCCTTCCCAGGCGGCAACCGTGAGCGAGCTAGCTAATCTTGCTGAACCTCAGCTGTCTCTCTTGAAAGATGGAGCTACTGCTATCTCCTTCATTCATTGGTTAGGGGCATTAATTCTGATTTGCGATAATATCTATGAAGTACCTGATATATTGCTGGTGTGTACAAAAATGGTTGTTACCCACCTGACTCCACGGAGTTATTTTGCAGCTAGAATAACTGTAGGTCAGACAGGGAATGTGATTTGCCTAAGGTCACAGCTCTGCGTGTGACTCACTTACTCAGCAGCTCTTCTGTGCTGGGCCCTGTGCTAATAAGATCTGACAACCAATGCGCACTGTCCTTCGGGGAGCCCGCAGCCCACTGGCCAGGATGGCAAGGAAGTGAGGAATTAAAGCCCAACCCAGCATGCGCCTTATGAAAAATCACCAAATCACAAGCCCTGGTACTTGCTGAGCATGCAGTGAGCACCTCGGAGTTCCCAGGAGCCCAGGAAAGTGGGAGAAGCAAGCACCCCCGCTCTCTTGGCCCTGAGAGGTTCTGTCTGCACCCACTGTCTGGGCTAATTCTGGTCACAGCCTGCCCTGGGGTCTTCAGCCCACTCCTGCCTGGCCTGTCTGATCAGATCCTGGCTGGCCCTGGATGGTAAGCATATCCTTGGAGTCTCAGATAGGCCCAGAGCTCTATGGCAACCCAGGTGTACAGAGCCCACAGGCCCACTCAAAGGATGCCATGAAGTCTGCCAATCCATCCTCCCATTGCCTTCAGTAGCTGAAATGCTGGGAACTGGCGCTTCTGGGACCAGCAGTCAGGAGGGTCTAACAGCTACTTATAATACACATGTTTACAAGTAATTAAATGTAACCACTATACATTAATAATCCTAGTCCTTATTTGCATTTAGAGACAAAGATCATTTCCATTTAGAGATAAAGAAATGGGCAGAGAGATTAAACAAGATTAAGAGGGTGTATCCTCAGGTAGAACTGGGTTCTATTCTGGGCTTTATACTTGTGAACATGTGGCTTTGCCATTTAATCACCTGGGCATCAGGTGCTCATCTCAGAGGTCTTTATGAGGATTAAGTCAGCCCTGCGAAGTGTTTAGCTGCACTGGATACTGAGCGCTCAAAACAAAAACACTGTGCAGCATCACACATCCTACACGGGATTTCAAGTCCCAGCGCATTCATTCTACTGTAAATCCTTTCCTGCTCCTAAACTAAACCTGCAGAACTGGCCTCAAACTAAGGGGTCAGGGGTCCCCCCTAGCCGGTAGGACAGACCACCTCCCACCTGGGAAGACTCTACTTCCCCTGCTACCCCAAAGCTGGACTTGGGTTGGGGCTCCTGGGTAGCTTCAATCTGCAGGGACAGGGACAGGTGCTACCGAGTGTAGCTCCTCTGCCAAGTGTGGATGAAAAGGGGCCAAGTGCTCAGCTGGCAACCTCAGGGCAGGCCTGTGTGGCAGCCTTGCAGACCCAGAGACCCGGAGTGACCACAAAGGATGGTCTGAAATTAACACTTTTAAACTAAAAGCAGTTTCTGGCAGGTAGTCACGTCCTAGGCAGACTCTTTCCTGACAAAGGTCGATCTTTATCTCAATTAAGCCTTTTGCACAACAACCACTTTCTCCAGACCCTTCAGGGCACAACCAATGCACCAGGGAGGAGACCATAAATCTCCTCCTTGTTATTGTTATCATGTTAATTGTTGACTGTTAACTATCCTGTCCCCACCATCTGTAAAAGACCCAAGCGTCTTTTATCATTTCACTTTTCACCCAGTCCCAGCGGGTTTCCTTGTTTTGCTTTCCCCATCTCCCTCATCGATCACCAATAGATTCCATGTAACCCACTTGCATCTTCTCTTTTTATTCTAATGTACAAAATAAGGTGCGAAACTGCCATTCTCTGGGGCATTACCTCAGTCCACTGAGGTTTTTGCTTCTTGGCAACTGTCGACAGTTTGGCTCAAATTAACTCACAAAAAAAACTCTCTACAGGTTTGAATGTTTCTTATGGTGACACAAAGGCGCCTCAGGCCTGAGTAGGCAAAAGACTCCTTCCAAAGAGCAATGTGTTTATCAGATAAACTGGTCACTAGGCTCCCAAGTGTCCAGGGAGAACCAGGGCCCAGAGAAGCACTACCTGTCCAAGCGAGTCCGGGTTCTGACCTTGTCCCAGGGCGGAAGTAGTATTCTTCCCTCGGCCCATTTCTCAGAAGGGAAAGCTGAGGTTCAGAGGGGTCTTCCAGACCTTGACCTTGCCCCGGCTTTGCTGAGGACCACTCCTGGAGGTCACAGTTTAGCAAAAAAGGGGTGAAGACACAGACTGGAGTCAGGATTAGCTCCCAAATCTCTGAGCAAATTTAGGCAGCCCCCCTTTCGGCTCAGTTTCCTCATTTCTCAGAGACAGAAAGCTCAACTCTGTCAAAGTCCACAGCTGGCTCGCCTCTCCCGCCCACTGGGCTCGGAGCACTCGGGCCTGGCCGCCTACAAGTCCCAGCATGCCCGGGGAAGCGAGGTCCAGTGACAGATAGGTGGCTCCGCGAATGGGAGCCGGCCCAGGGGGATGCGCTGCGGCGCGTGCGCGCAGAGGGCCGCGGGCGGGTGGGCTGGAGGCGGTTGCCGCCGCGTCGGAACCACGGGCGGTCAGGTAGGGGGGGGGGGGGGGGGGGCGGGGGATGGGGAAGGGGACCCGCGCGCCCCGGCGGGAGGCGCGCGGGAGGCCCGCCCGCCCTCCCCCCCCCCCCCCCCGCCCCGGGGATCGGGGATCAGGGCCCCCCTGCGGGAGTCCCGGGGTGCTGGTGAGCGGCGGGGTGTGGGGGCTGCGCCGTGGCCGCCCCGAGCTTGAATGGCAGGGTTGGGGGGACCGGATCGGAGGGGCGGGAGCGGGGTGGGGGTGGGGGAGGGCTGGCGCCCGGGGGGGGGGCATCCCCGGGACTGAGGAGCCGGAGGACCTGCAGCTCCGGGCCGGGAGCTGAGGGCCGGGAGACGCTTCGCGGTGCTGCTCGCTGGGAGGTATGCGTGTGGGCACCCGAGGTGGGTCAGGGTGCAGCGTCTGGGAGACGGGAGGGGACCTATGTAGGCCCTGGAGGAGGGGGGTGCAGAATTTCGGAGATCTGGTGGCATTTGGGGTGCAGAATCTAAGGAGGTTTGAGGGAATCTGGGGGCGCGAGGATTGTGGGGCTGCAAAGAGCGGAGATCAGAGGGAGCGGCGCGAGGGGCTCTCCCAACAATTGATAAGGAAGAAGCATTTTCTGGGCGGCCTTTGGGGGAAATTGAGGAGGCGGGTTCTTGGGGGGGAATCAGTGCGAAGCAGTGTCTTGTTTGCCAGGAGGTGAAGGTTTGATGACAACACATGTTAGGGCGGGGCGGGGGGGGCGATGAGTAAAGAGGAAGGCGCAAGGTTTGAGGGTGCACAATGCGTGATGGAACCGGTGGGTGAGAGAGAGGGAGGGCAGCAATCCGAGGTGCGGGGCTGGGGCGTTCAAACTGGGGTGCAGGGTGGAAGGCTGCAGAGAGGAACACAGACTAAAGGGCCTGTTTCAGAGGTGGGGCACGCGAGTGAGGAATGTGGTGAGGGCTGGGAGATGCAGCCCCTCCAGAACTTGATTTCTGTACTGTGAGGGGGCGGGGCACTGGGTTTGGGGTGGACTGAAGGGGGGTGGGGTGGCGATGTCATCACTACAGAATGAAAGCCACTCTGACTATAGAGTTGTGAGCTGCTGGCTGCTGTGAAGGAATTCTCCTGAAGTCTGCCTGGGAAGCACAGAGAGTTCTAGGGGCTGGAGGACCAAGAAGTGATGCGTGAAACCGTGAGCGCATGAGGTTTAAGGGCGCTCAGGGTTCAGCAGCAAAGTCCTAAATCCTGCAGGAGCCTGCCTTTCTTTCTCCGAATCTCCCTCGCTCATTAATCAAAGATCCCTTTGCACGAGGCAGCGCTGGTACTGCCACTGACTTATCTGGGGACCCAGGCCCGGAAGTGATAGGCCTGGTGGGGGGAGAAGAGAGTGCTCAGAGGGGGCACGAAGCAGGGAACTCCCCAAGGTCCACCACCTAAGCGCCCTCTCCCTCTGCCTGGCCCCTCCAAGCGGAGGCAGCAGCTAGGAGGTGAGGCATCCAGAAAAATGAGAGGAACGTCGTGATCTCAGGCCGGATGTTCCTCCTCAGCTAAAGAAGTAGGTGGAATTACTCCTGCATGAGGTCCATGGCAGCTCCCAGAGGCAGGGGCTCTGTGAGTGAAGCGTCTGGGCTGGGAGAGAGACCAGGGCACACGTACTGAGCACTTAGTCCTGTGCCAAGTTCCGCAGGGGTGGTTCCTAACCAGGGCGATGTGGTCCCCCCAGGGGATGCTTGGGAACATCTGGCGACATTTTTGGTTGTCACAGTTGGCGTGTGGGGGCATCACTGGCCGCTAGTGGACAGAATGTCGGATGGGGTTTAACCTCCTTCCGGACACTGGACAGCCCCCGCCATCAAGAATTATCTGTTCCAATGTCTCTAGTGCCGAAGTTAAGGAACCCTCCTCTAGAGTGGGGTGCCCTGGAATCAGATCCTGGCTCTGTCACGTCCTGATCTGGTGTTCTCGATCCTGACTGAGTTTTCATAATGGCCCTACTAAGTAGGGCTCTTCTAGACCCAGTTTTACACGCAAGGGAACTAAAGCCTAGGAAGTGACTTGTTGAGGTTGCATGGCAGGGGACCTAGGAACGGCAGGGCTGGGCTCAGACTCAGATCCCAGTTAACCTGTATGTCCCCAGTTGCCTTGCTTTGTCCTTGCTGGGCTTGCTTAGTCTTAGTATCCCAGCCCATTCCCCTCTAATGAAAGGACAGTCCAGGGAGAATGCTGAAGAGCCAGTGGAGCTCTAAGGGGGTAAATCTGTCTTATTAGGTAGGGAGTAGTCCTGACCTTTGCTCTGATTTGCTGTTAGATTGGGACCCGTGGGCAGATAAGGGAAGGAGCTTTAGATTAGCAGACATGATGAGGTGTAAGAGACCAGAAGGTGAGGTATGGAGGTCACTGGCTTGAAAAAAAAAAAAACTCATCGCAGGGGCTGAGGCCGGGGATAGTCATAACTGTTGTTCTCAGTGATACCTTTTGGGCTTCTCTCCCCTGGGACGGAATAACAGCATTTGTTCTCACAGCCCCAGGACTGGCTGCAGCACTGCTGAAGCCAGTTCAGAAACATAGTAGGACTGGATCGGAAGCCAAGAGACTTAGCTCGAATAGTCAGTCTCTCTCTCCATCTCTCTCTCTCTCTCTCTCTCTCTCTCTCTCTCTCTCTCTCTCTCACACACACACACACACACACACATACACACACCCTTAAGGACAATATGTAAAGGAAGTGGAATTAGCATGGGAACCCGAGGCTTAAAGTCCAAAGTCCTGCCTCAGCTGCTAATTTACTAAGTGATCTTGGACAAGTGCTTGCCTTTATCATGAACAATCTATTTAAAAAAAAAATAAAAATAGCTACCACTTCTCACATGCTTGTTATGTGCATTAACTCTGTTCATCTGGTCAATGATTCAGCCAATAATCTAGGTGTTACTTCCCCATTTTACAGATGAGAAAAATATTAATGAAATGATTCACCCAGGCTAAGTAGTGAAAGCCAAAACAGGGATGCAAGCCCGTTCTGACTCCTAAGTTACATTATATGTGTTTTACTAGAAGGCCTTCCAAACACTGGAGAATCCACACACACACTCTTAACATCTGAAGAGTGATTGGTAGTCAAACCCTGATAAGGCCCTTGAAGTGGATCACTGTCCCTACACACTGACCTGCTGCCTCTGTGCGTCTGGTTGAACAATCAGATTTAAAAATCATTCCCTGCTGCATTTAACCAGCCTCTCAGCCAGACTGCAGCCAGCTCGGGAGCTGTGACATCTTCCAGTCAATGTGGTTTTATGGCTGGAAGTGGACATACTTGGATTTGAACTTCACTTCTACTATTTATTATCTCTGAGACCTTGGACAGATTGCTTTTCTCTCAGCCTTGGCTTCCTTATTTATAGAGAGGAATAACACATACTTCAAATAGTTATTATGGGAAGAAGAGGTTATGTATAGAAGGTGCCTGGCATTCAATAAACGGTAGAATTATGAGAGATTATAAATGTGAGAGGAAGGGAATGCGAGAAGGGGACTGAGTTGCTTTGCTACCAAATTTCAGTAGCCCCCACGAGGCTCCCCAAACTGCTGCCCCCTCTTGTACCTTTCCCAGGATCTGCTCCCTGAATCTTGAACCAAAATTTCCCGAGTAAATGAATGTGTGTTCACATGCAGAGAAAGGAACTGAAAGAAAGTTGAGTGGGTCAAGTTGAGTCGGGGTCCCCTGAGAAAAGACCATTGATTTTTTTTTTCCCTCCCCTTATCCTATATTCTTTGAGTCACGTAGGTATTCCCCACATGTTGGTGGGAGTTGCAAGGGAACCTTTCTAAGTCCTTCAATTTCAGAGGAAGAACAGAGAAAAGGCAAGCTTTCTTCCGGCAAACTATCATTGATTTAACCCGTCCTTTGATTTAACCTGCCCTGACATATTTTAGCCAAAGCTTCCTTTCCTACAAGTGTTTCCTTCTGGGTTTTAAGGACAGGCCGGTGCAGCTTTAAGGTCAGTCCTGTGTTTCCCTATAAGCCTCTCCTTGTTGCGTTTCATCCTCGCTGTTTGCAAGGTATCTTACGTGCCTGAAATGAGTTTCAGAATCTTCTCCCACACAGGACAGGGTGTCAGGTGGGGACCTCCCTGACTTCCTTAACATCAGTCCTGCTAGCCACTCCCAGCGAGTGGCCATTGGTGGCCTGGGGTTGGGCATGCCCTGGATCGGCATTCCGGCATTCCCTTCAAACGCAGGAGCAATAAGCACAGCGTAGAAAGCCCTCAGGAGAGGAAATGTGATCAGCCTTGCAAAAAACCAGTCAAACCGGGGCAGTGACAGATATCTCTGACTGGTGGAAAGAAAGGCGGTTCCTTTCACGTTTTCTGGTTTTTAGGTGAAGAGCTGGTTTTGCTCAATATTGTATCTCCAGTATTTTCCTGGGGCTTGCCTCATAGTAGGTCCTCAGGAAAGATGTATTTAGTTGCTTCAAGTTCTCCAGTTTGGGTCAGAGCCTAAGACCCCCAGGGGCTGACAGAAGAAGTATAAGAGATAAAGGCAGCCAGAAAACTGCCCCGTGGTGGGAATTCAAGCACTGGATAGAGATTGAAACCTCAGGTCATCTCTCACCCTTCGATTCTGAGATCAGGTAAACCAGCCTCCAAGGAAGGCTCAGAATGTGTACTTTTGAAGTGCCTGGGTCCGATATCTGGGGTCTGGGCTGCCTCCTAAAAGTGCCTGGTCATTTCTTCTGATTGGCTGGGTGGTGGCCGCGGCCGCCGCCACCACTGCTATTCAACAACCATTACCTATGGCACGGTTAACTGTGTGCTTTGCTTGGTACTGCACTAAGCCCTCTATCCACACCTTCTCATTTCATCTTTACCATAACCTCGTGCTGACAACACTACTTTGAAGTCCCTTAGATAAACTGAGAACTAGAGAGGTGGGAAACCTTGCCCAGGTCTCCAGGATTACTGACAGAGCTGGGCTTCAAGCATCGAAAGCCTAATTCTTCTCAGTTCCGCCATGTGATCTAACGAGGTCCTGATTCCTCTCTCCTGTCTCAGTTTACTTATCTCCCTTACTCTGTGAGGTCATTACTAATTGTAGCAGTCCGTATTTAGTCCCTGCAAGAAGGAGCTGGCCAGCGGTTTCTAGCATGGCTGCTCAGTGTCCTCCATCAGCTTCCTCCAAAGCTGACTAGTCTTTTTCTTCATCTTTATGGGCTATAAAAGGAAAGATTCTTTACCCTTTCAAAATGCAGTTTGCAAATGGGACATTCTGTTAACACTAGATCTACTTTATTTTTGTTAATCCTGTTCCTGACTGCTGTTCGTCATAATTCTAGTAAGTCTTTCATGGCATCCCCATCCATATCCAGGCTAAGTCATATGCATTATCCCTAGTTGTCAGTAGCTTTTGTATAAAATAAGAGCACCTGTTAGTGAGCACCTATGTTACCTCACAAAGCACAGGGACATCTGTGCTTCCCAGATTGCTAATTGAACACCTGAACAACATGGGGTTAAATGACTGCTCATTCGATCCCAGGTCTGTTTGTTTTTCTGTTTTGTTTTTGTTTTTGTTTTGTCTTGTTTTTCTGCTACTCTGGTTATCTCTGTCATGGACTGGAATGCCAGAAGGGACTGGATCAGGCTAGGGGATGACTAAACTTTTCCTGCTTAACGGATAGATTTTCATCTGGAGCTCGGGAGCTGGGCTGGCATCAGGTGGGATGTGCGGTGTTAGTTGTGAGATCAAAAGAGTGGGGTGCCCTGAGGTGAGAGGGGTCAGGAGCTAACAGTACAAAGTGAACAGGACACATGTTCAAAATTTCATGAGGTAGCCAGGGTTATAAATAACATGTCGGTGGTTCATTCCGATTGGCTTTAGATTGTGTAGCTGGCAATAGTAGGCAGCTAACTTACAGACCTGGGAGGGTAAGACACTTCCTTTCGCCCATCTAGTTTTCCCAGGGAAACTAGGTAATAATGGAGTTTCCGTCGGAATTCTCAGTATGCACAGGACTGACCGGATCTGCCTTTCTGGAGGAGAGGACCTGTATCTGTCTATCACAGAGCTCCGTTAAGGCTGGGAACCTGCATTCCCAAGTCATAGGAATGGGAGCCACGGCTCAGGCGTTTTCCAGGTGTGAGGCTGTCTATCTGCCTGCTGCTTTAGTGATGGGGATGCATGCTCCCTTGGCAGAGCCTGAAAGCTTGGGGGGAAAGAATCCTTGACACTGTCTTCTGCCTCAGAGAGCCCAGTGAAGGTGCCGACAGCTGAGCTAACTCTCTGTACGGATGTGCACATAGTAAGTTCATTTTTTAAAGGGGACAGCTGAGTCTGGGGAGGCAGACAGGCAAGCTTTTTAATCAAAGACAGTGGGATGGTATTCCAGAAACGTAGGGGAAGAATGTGTTGGTATTTTTACAAGTTGGCAGGCTTGTTCAATTAGCTGATCTGCAGTGCCAGCTCTGGGAGGCACAGATGTCCCTGTGCTTTGTGAGGTAACATGCTCTGGGTCCAAACACCAACTGTCGCCCTCAGTCTGCTGTCTCAGATGATGAGAGGAGGGACGCTGTTTTGTTGGGTTAGAGCTGAGAGGGTTTGCATGGCTCCCGAGTTCAGGTTTCTATCGGTCTTTCTGTGCTATTACCCTCAGACCCACGGCATCTCAGAACTCGGCGTTCCTGGTTTCAGATACCTAAAGGCGACCTTATAGGCTCCTGACAGGTGGTGATGTGTTATTTTGTTGAGGCATGGATATGAGTTGTAACGGGTTACAGGGCTGCTGTGAGCTTATCAGTCACACAATAGCGGCTAACTCTCATAAAGTATCGATCATTCCTCCTCCCTTGTGGAGAAAATTATATACTATAAGGCTGCATGGAAGCTGGCACATAGTAGACAGTATACGTATGCTATTGCCCATCTAGTAAAAGAGAAGTAGGTTTCAGGGAGGTGGGAGGGATGGTAGAAAAATTGTGCCCGTCTGCTGCCGTTTGTCAGATGGCAGTCCAAAGCTGAGCATGGGGAGTCTGTGACGTGTATCTCTGCCCTGACTGCCGTTCTGTATGCCCGGGGAAAAGAACTGACATTTGCCCAGCTTCCCTCAGCTTGCTCATTGTCCTCAAAAGCAAGCGAACTTGCCCACCACCTCCTTCCCTCCTCCCCCCTCGATGGTTGAGCAGCTGCACATCACGAGACTGTGCAGGTGCAGCTGTAGGATCTGCATTTCAGAAGAGATGACTGGATCTGTGCGCCTCACCTTGCTAAAGCTATTCATTCTGATTGCGGGTATAAATTGACAGTGACATAAGGCTGCAGAGCACCCAGATTCTGCGGTTCAGTAGCATCTGTGGGTGGAGGAGGTTGGGAGTATTCATGGCACGTTCTGCGTGAAGCAGGGGCTGTTCTAAGCCTAAAATAAACGGTCTGGAGAAAGCGCTGCCGTGTTTAAAATCTTCTGGGCTTGACTCTTGGGCTCTCGCAGTTCCACCACTTCCTCTCCCTGAGCCGCTCAGTTTATAAATCTTAGTGATTATATTTCTGGAATCTTCCTCAAGTGTGTCTTTCCATTTCCACCCCCGGCTCGCTGCTGCAGGCTCCCGGACACTTCCGGATGTCCCTCCGCATAGCTCCCGAACCAGTCTCTCTGCCCTTTCCCCCACTCCAGTTGAACTCTGCTCATATCAGTCCCCTGCTCCAAAACACGCATTGCTTCACTATGCCCGTCAAAACGAAGGTCACGTGCTCCTTCTGGCTGTGAAGACTTTTTATAGTTGTTCCCCAGCTTCCAAGCCAGTGAGTATAAACCCCCTGCATCTTCCCACAATGTTAACCAGAGGATAAGAGGAAAGAAAACAAGTTTGTTTAAGAGCGCTTGGGAGCTGAGTGAAGTCTTAGGGTTTTGTACACGACACACATTATCTCACTTAATGTTTACACTGAAGGCAGGGCAGAGGAAGAAAGAGGCCAGAGAGGCTACATGTACTCGGTTCTTTTCAAATCCACTGAGGTTCTATCCTTCCCCCTGTTTTCTAACCTTTCCCAAGACTGTGCCCTTTGTCTGGAACTCCTTTCCTCCAACCCCAGACATCTGTGTGTCCTTCCAGGTCCCTATCCAAGGCCATCTGTCCTCAGAAAGATCCCCTTTCCCTTCACATTACAGTGAATCTCTATGAAGCTCCATCCAATGCAGTTTATATCTCATTAAACTCCTTTCTGCCCTGATTATTACTACCTATCTTGTCTCCTTTCTTAAAGTTTGAGTATCTGAAGGACGGAACTCATACCCTGAAAACTTAGTGGCTAGTACTTGGTACCTAGTCTTAGATGGGTAAAAAGGTGAGTAGTTATGAAGATAAATGAATAGAGAATATATGGATTTTCCTGATCTGATGTTTTGCTAATCATAATTTTCTATTTCTCTGGGTGGGTCCTAGGCCCCCAAACGTGACGCAATGAACTCTATAAACATGAGAAAGCATGCTTTTGCTCATAGTTTTTTTGTTTGTTTGTTTGTTTTTTGCTTAATGCTGTTATCCCTCGTTGCCTTGTTTGTTGATTTTGTGACTTATATCAGGAGCATCACTGCTTCTGGCAAGCCTTCGCCGCCTCCTCTGGGCAGAATCTGTTGCCCCATCCACAGTGTAATCCTTTTCTGGACATAACTTTTCTGTGCTTTTCTCCTCGTATAAACGATGAGTTGTAGCCAGAATGTAAACACGGTCACTCACATTTATCAGGATACTACTTGTCAGGTGCTCTCCTAAGCGGATCCTCTTCATCATGTTATTTAACCCTTCACAACCCCACACAGAGGAGGCACCATTATTATTTCCATTTTACAGATGGGCGGTGGGGAAACTGTGCTTTGGGGAGCATAGCTTCCTTCCTGCAGGTCACACCGCTGAGTATCAGAGACTCCAGAACCTGAGTCTGAGCCACTGTGCGATGCCTCGCCTGACTCGTTTCCCTGTGCACCGCCTTCACGGGACAGGCAGACCAGTGACCACTTGTTAAGTAAATGAGGGCCTGGGTGGGTGATGGCAGCCGTTCTCGAAACGTTCCTTGAGTGCCTGACTGTATGTAGGCAGTGGCCTAACGGCTTCTTTTTTCTCCTCAGCAGAGTCTGACCTCGTGGAGCATGACAGGTAAGCCGTTGAGTTCTGCGCGGCGCTGACCGGACCCCTCACAGGAAGAGCGATGGCCACGGCAGCGGCAGCTTCTCACCTGAACCTGGATGCGCTGCGGGAGGTGCTGGAGTGCCCCATCTGCATGGAGTCCTTCACGGAGGAGCAGCTGCGGCCCAAGCTGCTGCACTGCGGCCACACCATCTGCCGCCAGTGCCTGGAGAAGCTGCTGGCCAGCAGCATCAACGGCGTCCGCTGCCCCTTCTGCAGCAAGATCACGCGCATCACCAGCCTGGCGCAGCTGACCGACAACCTCACCGTGCTGAAGATCATCGACACGGCCGGCCTCAGCGAGGCCGTGGGGCTGCTGCTGTGCCGGGGCTGCGGGCGGCGCCTGCCCCGGCAGTTCTGCCGGACCTGCGGCGTGGTGCTGTGTGAGCCGTGCCGGGAGGCCGACCACCAGCCCCCGGGCCACGGCACGCTGCCCGTGAAGGAGGCGGCCGAGGAGCGGCGCCGCGAGTTCGGCGAGAAGTTGGCCCACCTGCGGGAGCTGGTCGGGGAGCTGCAGCGGCGGAAGGTGGCCTTGGAGGGCGTGTCCAAGGACCTGCAGGCCAGGTACAAGGCCGTCCTGCAGGAGTACGGCCACGAGGAGCGCAGGGTGCAGGAGGAGCTGGCCCGCTCCCGCAAGTTCTTCACGGGCTCGCTGGCCGAGGCCGAGAAATGCAACAGTCAGACGCTGGAGGAGCAGAGCTACCTGCTCAACATCGCCGAGGTGCAGGCCGTGTCCCGCTGCGACTACTTCCTGGCCAAGATCAAGCAGGCCGACGTGGCGCTGCTGGAGGAGACGGCGGACGAGGAGGAGCCCGAGCTGACGGCCAGCCTGCCCCGCGAGCTCACCCTGCAAGACGTGGAGCTCCTCAAGGTCGGCCACGTGGGCCCCCTCCAAATCGGGCAGGCGGTTAAGAAGCCCCGGACCGTCAACATGGAGGACTCCTGGGCCATGGAGGCGGCAGCCTCTGCGGCCTCCACGTCGGTGACATTCCGGGAGATGGACGTGAGCCCCGAGGAGGCGGCGGCCAGCCCCAGGGCCTCGCCGGCTAAGCAGAGGGCTTCCGAGGCCGGCGCCGGCATCCAGCAGTGTCTCTTCCTCAAGAAGATGGGTGCCAAGGGCAGCACCCCGGGCATGTTCAACCTTCCCGTCAGCCTCTACGCGACCAGTCAAGGTGAGGTGCTGGTCGCCGACCGCGGCAACTACCGCATCCAGGTCTTCACCCGCAAAGGCTTCCTGAAGGAGATCCGCCGCAGCCCCAGCGGCATCGACAGCTTCGTGCTGAGCTTCCTGGGGGCCGATCTGCCCAACCTCACTCCCCTCTCCGTGGCCATGAACTGCCACGGGCTCATTGGCGTGACTGACAGCTATGACAACTCCTTCAAGGTGTACACCCTGGATGGTCACTGTGTGGCCTGTCACAGGAGCCAGCTCAGCAAACCCTGGGGCATCACCGCCCTCCCGTCCGGCCAGTTCGTGGTGACGGACGTGGAAGGGGGGAAGCTCTGGTGCTTCACCGTGGAGCGAGAAGCCGGGGTGATCAAGTACAGCTGCCTCTGCAGTGCCGTGCGCCCCAAATTTGTCACCTGTGATGCTGAGGGCACCGTCTACTTCACCCAGGGCCTGGGCCTCAATTTGGAGAACCGGCAGAATGAGCACCACCTGGAGGGTGGCTTCTCCATCGGCTCCGTGGGCTCCGACGGGCAGCTGGGCCGCCAGATCAGCCACTTCTTCTCGGAGAATGAGGACTTTCGCTGCATTGCTGGCATGTGTGTGGATGCCCGCGGTGACCTCATCGTGGCTGACAGCAGCCGCAAGGAAATTCTCCACTTTCCCAAGGGTGGGGGCTACAGCGTCCTCATCCGGGAGGGGCTCACCTGTCCCGTGGGCATCGCCCTCACTCCTAAGGGGCAGCTGCTGGTCTTGGACTGCTGGGATCACTGCATCAAGATTTACAGCTACCACCTGCGAAGATATTCCACCCCGTAGGGAGGAAATAGAAGTTTCCTTTGTCCGCCGGCCAGCTTCCCCTTCCTCGGTTATTGGTGGTATTGCATTCCTCGGTTATTGGTGGTATTGCATTCCTCGGTTATTGGTGGTATTGCAGAGTAGACCTGTCCTGTGTCCCCGTGCCAGCTAGCCAGCCCTAGGATTTTAAGACGCGGCTTTAGTGTTTATTTGCCCCCTCCATTTAGAGCTTTATCGGATGCTTTGCTTCACAAAAAGATCCATGCCGGGGCTCGCTGAAGTTTGATGAGAACGTAGGCACTTGCGAGGCTTCCGTAGAGCCTTCCGCCCTGCATTTGAAGTCTGCCCTTGTATTGAAAGCACCCTCGCCCCTTTTCCTGGCTCTTGGCTTTGAAGACCCGGGGCCGTGATTTCCCTCCTGTTGTAGTGTGCTTCCTCTGTGACACTTCCTCTTCAGCTCTGCTGCCCTCAGCGTGGATGCTCCAGCGGGACCGGCCCCATCTTTCTGTGACATTCTGGACCTCGTATCCAGTGGCATGACACTCAGGTCTGACCACCTTGACCAGCGTGAAAGCTCACCATTCAGTGTCGCGAAGGGAGGTACACCACCTCCCTGGGAATCAGCACCCCTCTGCTCCGGGTGCTTTGTGCCCTTGCTGATTGGTCTCTCCTTGCGGATGTGACGGAGGATGGATGGACCCTCCTTGGTTGATGTTGAAGACTTGAGCCTGGATGTTGCTTGCCTTTTAAAGGAGCCTATGGATTGGAATTCTGCCAAAGCACAGGAAGATGGTAATAAACAGATGCTGATGTCGTCACTGTTGGGTGGTCTCTGGAGCTCATCATTTTTCATCCTACCTCTGTCCACTGACCTGTGCTGAGAGCTATGAACTTGGACTGTACAACACAGGTGCCAACCAAGTGGGGAGGGGGATGCATCACATTTCATTAGTAAAACAAAATTGTTGGTCCTTATTCTGTATTTCCCTCAAGTGAGTGTATAATACTTGTTTTGGGGGTTTCTTTTCATTCCTCTATCAAGCATTAAATAATTGATAACTGTTGCTGTGTCATTGGTTTTCATCTCCCCCCCCCCCTTATTTTTATTGATTTCAGAGATGAAGAGAGTGAGAGAGATAGAAACATCATAATAATTGATTGGCTGTCTCCTGCATGTCCCCCACTGGGGATCAAACCTGAAACCCCAGGCATGTTCCCTGAGCAGAAATCGAATCATGACCTCCTGGTTCATAGGTTGATGTTCAACCACTGAGCCATGCCAGTCGGTTGGTGGTGTCTTTTAATTAAGTGTGGGATTTGTGAGGTGAGGAAATGGGTAAGTTGTTCTGTTTCCATGCTATTTGGCTTCCATACCTGGCACTGCGTTCTTTGAGAGCCATAGAATCTACCCAGATCAAAATTCAGCCCAGATCACCATTATGTAAGGGTAATTCAATCTTATTCCCAATCTTAGGTATACATGTGTATAGAAGCAGCCGCCAAGGTCTAGGGCTGGGGTGGGGAATGCTTGGCCCAACGGGCAGTGTAAGGCCCAAGAAATCATTTGGTCTGGCCCTGCCAAAGCATTAGGAATTAAATGTTTAACCAAATATAGCAGGCTAATTTTTAAGTTGACAATTTTGTATGGCCCAGGAATACTATCCTATATAATAAAAGGCTAATATGCAAATTGACCAAACAGCAGAATGACCTTTTGCTATGGCATGCACTGACCACTCGGGGGCAGACACTCAATGCAGGAGCTGCCCCCTGGTGATCAGTGCACTCTCACAGTGGGAGTGCACTCAGCCAGAAGTGGGGCTCATGGCTGTTGAGTGCAGCAGTGGTGGCAGGAGCCTCTCCCACCCCCGCAGCAGCGCTAAGGACCCCTTGGAGGGAGTGGGCCTAAGCCGGCAGGCGGACATCCCCAGACAGGGCACAGGCTGGGCTGAGCCTCCCTCTCCGCCCCCCAATGCATGGATGTCCTGCACTAGGCCCCTAGTAATGTTATAGATATCCAAATGGCCCTTGGCAGAAAAAAGGTTCCCCACTCCTGGTCTAGAGTCACCCACACCTTATTCTAAACTGAGCCTCCCGCTATCTGCTTTAAACTTACAGTTACAATTCAAAAAGGAAGAAGCCTTATGTTTTTCAGACTAGAAGCGGGTGGGGATTTGTGACAATAGTCTTCGAGCTTTGGCGTTGACTAAGCTGCACATCTTGCTGTGGGTGCAGGGTTGATGGCAAGCCAGAGAGCGGTGACCTTGCACTCATGGAAACCACGTGCTCAGCTGAGCTCCTCCAAATTGTGTTTTTGGTGGTGAAGGGTGTTGTTGCTTTGGTTCTTTTTTATTTCGCTTCTGTGGGAATCGCTGCCAAAGGATAGGAAAGGAGATAAAGTGATGAACTAATTTGTCTTGTGCTTTTCACCTGGAGAAAAGCTCCATGTTCCGATTATGAAATTGCATCCGGTCTGCAAAAATCGTATACTTGAGAAGAAATTGATCCAATCAAAAGTGCATCACAAGTTATTAGAGCCGCTTTCTCTGTACTGCAGCCGACAGCAGGGGGTCCGTCTTGGCTGTCGGCGAGGGACTTGCTGAGGCAGGAACAGTGTCAGAGGCCCTCAGCACGCGGTTTTCGGCAGGGAAGTGACTATCCCGGGCCAGCTTGCTGTAAGTGAACTAGGCCTGGGGTCGTGGGACTGCTGGTGCCTTTGCAAGGAAATGCTACCGCTGCTGGCATTCCGCATTCAGGCCTGCCCACCTCCGAACCACACGAGAGGACAGCGGAGTTCTGGAGCTCAGGATGGAAGTCAGTGTGGTCTGCATGTGTTTCTTTCTTTGATCTGAGTATTGTAGGCTGTGCTCAGCTGCAGTTATCTACCATGTGGACTAAATGGCAGAGTATAACTCCCAGAAACAAACTTGCTCAATTACAGTTTTTTTTTTTTAAAGCAGCAGTGCCCTTATTCAAAGAAAGTCTTACATGCAGGCCTATGTGGAGACTAGATCAGAGAGCAGCCCCTCCAGCTGAGCAGGTCTGTGGACTGACGCACAGGCTTCAGCAACCCTCACCCGTGCACCCCTGCAAAACTCCTGGGAATCCACAGAACATTTGCCGAAAAGCACTGAGCTATAGCACTGCTCATCTCCTGTCTGTCTCAGTGGCCCTGCAGCCCTGGCTGAGTCCTTTAACCCTTCCTCCTCTTGAAAAGGATGAAAAGGGACCTTGCATCCAGGAAGGGTGTAAGACGTGAGATCACAGATGTAGAAGTCCCCGTTCTTGGGGACAGTTCTGGTTATTTCCTTTCAATGATAGAATTACTTGTATCTCCTTTTACTGTTGTTCAAAAGAGTGAAACTTCCCAACCACGCCCAGCGATACCTGCCGGCCTTCCTATTTTACACATTCCCGATGGGCAACCAGAACCCTCCTCAGGCTTCTCCCTGAGCCACACATCTCCAAGTCAATCTGAACTCCATTCCTTCTTACCACCTCTCTGCCTGCTCATGTTCCCAATGCTGGATAAAGAACCACGTTGCAATTATTGGCCCATAAGTTGAGCTTTATCGAGGACTAACTTTAATAGCTAGCGACAGGCCCCTGGCATGGTGTCTAATTTGGAGTCTGCCCTCCGTTTGTAACTGGCT
The DNA here is from genome assembly GCA_011751065.1 of Lasiurus cinereus. NCBI lineage: Eukaryota > Metazoa > Chordata > Mammalia > Chiroptera > Vespertilionidae > Lasiurus > Lasiurus cinereus. Next base: position 4,483,600 of record JAAGEH010000124.1, on the reverse strand, counting down.
GTTACTCATTGGACTCAATGGTGATGGGTCCTCCCGGAACCGGCCCTTTACGTTGGGTAAATACTCTCAGGCAAGCCCTTTTATAATGCAAACAAAAGCAAAACAAACAACACTAAAGGCAAACAAATGACACAGGTTGGTGACGGTCCAGCTTTCCTTTATAATGCTTATATAGAATTTAAGGCCTCGGAGCCAAGATCAATTCAATATTTACCGAGTACCTACTGCGAGCCAGGTACTGTCCCGGGTTTCAGAAAAGAATAATTTAATGATAATTATATTATTGATGCGTCTCCTTTCTCAGAAATTACTTCACAGTCTCGCCTATCTGAAGTATTTGAAATCTAGTGTTCCATTGCCCTGGACTTCCTCAAAAAGGCCGGGACAGGCCGTGTCTGAAAGACGATGAGATCATACCAGTGTGCACTCCACTCCAGCAGGAGGTAGTCCACAGAGGGGCACTCGTCCCCATCAGTAGGATAAACGTAGCTGAAGTCTTAGAGGTAGGTGAGTAATGCTTACCTAGTGGTGCTTTTAATCCAGTACTAATTAAAGGCTTCTGAAAAGGGAAGTTGTTACCCAGGCCTGCAGGAGGGAAACGGAAGGGCAGAGCCTAGTGTGAAACTCGGGCCTCTGCCTTGCACCTGACCAGCCTGCCGATCTACACGCAGGACGTGCAGCCCCTCAAGGGATGGCCAGGTAAATTACAGATGTGAAACGGGAGATGCCGGGATGAATTTCACAAGCAGGAGGCTATTTAGCAAAAGACACACTTAGACTAGAGCCCTGTGGCTCTGTTTTGTCAATATCATTGATATTCATGGTACCCTGGATAAGTGAGGTTAGAGAGGCCGCTCCAGGATGGCTATTCTAGTGGGAAAGTCACAGGGCTCGGTCTGGGGCTGAGTGCCAGCTCTGACTCTTAAGTAGCTATGTGGCCTCAGGTGATCACCATCCACCTGCGTCTCCTTATAAAATAAGGAGTATGGACTAGAATCCCTCCTGGCTCTACGATTTTAATTGATTTCTTAATCAACTAGAATTTGGTCGAGTTTCCCCCCCAATGTTTCTGTATAACCCTCGCTGTAACTTTCTCGTGAAAGGAGTAGGAAGACCCTGCCTTTGGTAACCAGCCCCACCACTGGGTCCAGTTGCTCACTCTGCCCCCCAAAATACAACCGTAGGTCAATTACTAGCTATCATCACTCTGTTGAACTACAGTTTCCTCACCTGGTAAAATGCAATGATAGCTTATGCTTTAAAGCAGCGGTTCTCAACCTGTGGGTCGTGACCCCTTTGGGGGCCCAACGACCCTTTCACAGGGGTCGCCTGAGACTTGGAAAACACCTATTTCCCATGGTCTTAGGAACCAACACACCGCTTCTCGGTGTAGCAAAATGTAGCAATGTAGTTTACTGTTGTCATATGAAGACTGTTACCCATGCTACACCATGATTCAAGACAAAATTTCATTTATTTGTAATTAGAAATAAATATTTCACAATATATAATTACATATTGTTTTTATGATTAATCCCTATGCTTTAATTATGTTCAATTTGTAACAATGAAAATACATCCTGCCTATCAGATATTTACATGACAGTTCATCACAGTAGCAAAATGACAGTGATGAAGTAGCAACGGAAATAATTTTATGGTTGGGGGTCACCACCACATGAGGAGCTGTCTTAAAGGGTCGCGGCATTAGGAAGGGTGAGAACCACTGCTTTAAAGGGTTGTTGCAAGAATGTAAAGATAATGGGATAGTATATGCAAAAGGATCTCATTCAGAAAAGGTGGTTTCCATTACAGGGAGCAAAGGCTTCCTTCTCCTCACCTCGAATGATGCAGATTTTTCACCTTGACCCTGCGGGAGATTTCTGATTTGCATCGGTGATTTAGGGGCACTGCCTGGCTTCTTAATTTAAAACCTATTGGAGGGAGAGGAGGATTGCTGGAGGGCAGATGCATAACTCCCAGCAATGTGTCCCAGTAGGAACTTTTTGAAAGGTTCAGTGGAGCCAAGGAACACCAAACCATGCATGTTTAGCTATCCCTGCAGATGGCTAGAGACTGGCATAAAGTGACTTTTTTCCCTCCAGGTCAATATTCATTAACACAAACAATTTAAAAAATTAAAATAAACCATAAATATCACTGTTAGATTGGAGGTAATAAAACATATAAAATGTGCAACTCTCTGGAGAAAAAACAACATATAAATGTGAGCAGGTAAAGAACTCTCTCCCCACCCATCCAACTCTATACAGTAACCACAAAAAGAAAAATGAATAAAGGAGAAAGAAACAAGGAAACAAATAAAACTGAAATAAAACTTGAACAGAGGGCCACAATTTGACCCAATTAGAAGTTAGATCCTGAGTTTAGCTCTGCCTCCCGCTCCCCCGCCACGTATTAACTATGACCACTAAATCCTTTAGCCTCACAACCTCAGTTTGCTCATTGTTAATAACCGGATGCTGCTTACTGCATTATTCTGAAGAAATGATGGATGTATAACACTTGGTGCACTTACAGACATTACTAAACTTTCAGTAGCGGTAAATATCTTTATAGTAAATATATCTCAAGGTTACCCACGCTTTTGTGAGAGAAGGGTTATATGAAACCAGCGAGGGAAACCTATTTCCCTCAAAGGAAAGTCATTTAGTAACTCACTGAAATCCTGATAAAAACAAAACAAAACACAAAGAGTTTGTATGAGTGTGGGTGTGAGTCAAAGACATGTCTTTCCTACACAGATAAAGCTAAGACTTTCTTTTGGTGATTTACTGTTTACCTGGTTATGATGCCACTGCATATCTTCACAGAACATTAAGACCTGAGATTACACTCATTCATTCAATCACTCCTTAAATATGTATAACACATTAACTGTTTATTACTATTGGCAGTCGTTATATGAGCATAGAATGCAAAGATGACTCAATCGTGAATCTTGCAGTCAGTGCGGTCTAGCTGGAGAAATAGGATATGTAAGAAATAATACGAACATGCTGAAGAGTCAGCGGTACAAGACAGAAGTGGGTCACCAGGAGTAAGCTACTTCTTGGGAGGATCAGATTGCGGAAGGACCTTGCAAGTAGAAGGAATATCAGGAACCAAGGTACAGCATTGCAGGGAACAGTACCAGCAGGAAGTTCAAATCACACAAGAGTGGGGGCTACTACAGGGTTTAAAGTGACCCATCTATTGATGACCACCCGCTCCCCCCTTTTAGGTAAGGATGCCAGTGTTCCTTTCTCCTGCTCTGAGCTGTACCACTAATGCCTCTCAGTAGCCATGGCTCAGAGAGGTTTCGTTTTCATAGAGGTGGGAGTGTGCGGATAAGAATCCCCTTGGAGACTAGAGGGGGGCTGAGGTGGAAGGAGAAGATGTAGTTTAAAAGTCACCTCTCCCTATATTTCACTCTCTCTCCTTACTGAGAATCCCCGATGTTATTTGTCTCAGGAATACATGTTCTGCCTTTTTAAAATCCTGAAATAATACCCGATTGCTTCCCCCTCAAAAGCCTGAGCCAAATGAGTCTCAACACAGCTTTGTAAGACTCACTCTCTTTTAGGATGCTTGATGCTGACAGCTTTCAAAACCCCTCTTCCCCTCTCCTCCTTCATCTGCCCCACATCTGGACATGCTGATAAGAAAGCTTGAATACTTCCCCCTTTGGGGCCAGTGGGAAGTTCAAACCACACACGTCCGAGCCCTGCATGGAAGCTCGCACCCAGGCCCAGCTCCGCACCACCGTATACTGGGAAACCTAGCGGGTCTCCTTTTGCTGCCCTCACGTAATCTCTGAACCACTTAGGGACCTGCATTGCTCTCCCCAGAAGGCCTCGTTATGTGAGTTATAAACCTTTTCATGCACAAATTGGTACATGCCTTGGTTAAGTCTTAACAGTTTTGGGGTTTCCCCTCCTGTCTTTGGGATAACCATAACAATTGGGACACTAACCAATGTTTTAGGCCAGTGACTGGCGAACTGTGGCTTGTGAGCCACATGCAGCTTTTTGACCCCTTGAGTGTGGCTTTTCCACAAAGTACCACGGCCTGGGCGAGTCTATTTAGAAGAAGTGGCCTTAGAAGAAGTTTAAAATACAGTGGTACCTCGAGATACAAGTGCCCTAACATACGAGATTTTTGAGATACGAGCCGTCGAGCGAGCGATTTTTTATTTTTGCTTTGAAATACGAGCAACATTTGAGAGAGGAGTAATTGCGCGGATTGGCCAGCTGCACAGGACCCACCAGTTTACTGCTACTGGAGTGTCTCATAGTTTCCCACACCTCAAGGTCACGGAATGAATTAAACTCGTATCTCGAGGTACCACTGTATTTGGCTCTCAAAAGACGTTTCAGTCGTTGTCCTGTTGATATTTGGCTCTGTTGAGGAATGAGTTTGCCGGTCACTGTTTTAAGCAATGGCCACCATCACTGGGTGGCTCTCTTCTTGCTTTGATTTGCTAATGGCTCTGCTGCTGGCTAGCTTGTTGCTTGGGTCCCTCACTGGCAAGCGTGGGCTTTGAGCTGTGCCGCCTGAGCTGCATTTGCTGAGCCCTGCCAAGTCTCTCTCATAGATGTACTTGAACGAAGGGGAAGTTTGATAACTGGCATTTAAGAACAGGAATAAAGTAGCCCTGGGTGCTCTGGGTCCAAACATGCATGTCTCAGGTTGGTGCGTGCACCCGGAGTCCAGCGTAGGCTGTGACCACACTCAGGGTAGTTACTCTTGGGGATCAATGCCCTGGGACTACTGGCCATTTGTTGCAGCCACACATTGCCCCCAGTCTATAGAGGGCTCGGGAAGCATACCCCGTGCAAAATGTGGGTTCACTGGTGGCAGCTCATGTGCAGGGAGCACGGTCACTGTGCGGAACGCTGTGGACCACACTCTAAAAGCAGATGGCTCCCTAACGTTCCACTGGCTGTCCGCCCTGCTGCCCCCCCACCCCACAAAAGGTCCTGATCTCCAGGGTTCCAGGGGAAAGCACGCATCACTCCCCTGTGTCATATCCAAAGGCTTCATTCAAGTTTGACGTCTATGGCTCTTAAACCCTATAACACAATCATTGCCACGAGTCCTAATCCTAATGATAGGGATTTGCCCCTCTCTGTAGGAAGAAATTTATAAATACTAGTATGAACTATATACAGTAACCATCAAAAGAAAACAATAGGTGAATACTGGAGGAAAGAAACAAAAGAATGGAAGCAGAGGCCCACAATCGGTCCCTATTACACACCTACAGTTTACTAAAGGATTTCATACAACAACAAAAAGATAAAAGGGTGCCAATTGACTTTTGCACCTCCACAATATGGGTTCTAAACTAAGTCTTAACACCTGCCGAAATGCACCAGTATAGCCTTGATCATACTGGGGTTTAAAGTTACATTCACATGAGCATTCCCCTACATTTAGATAAAGTAACTCCTATAATAGGAGGGGAGTTACCCAAGATATTTCAGGATACTAAGGAAGACAAAGAGGTATGCCTCTCCTTAATCACTGTAACTACTGCCTTGCCAGAAATTCCCCATAGCTACAGCACCTAAAATATCCAGACTGGGCATGGCCACTCTGACTCAAAGAAGAATAAATTAAAGTTGAATTAAGTTGCTGCCACATTGGCTTGCCAAAATTGGACCCCATGGACCTCCTCCTCCCATTAGTTAATATGGTTAATATGGCCCCGTTTAAACAGGGCCTTTGAGGTTTGAAACTCTTATAAAAGACTCATCCTATCTAATAAAATAATGATACGCAAATTAACCATCAATCTGCTATACCCACAAGCCACACCTACCAGCCAATCAGGAGTGACTATGCAAATTAACCCAACCAAGATGGCTGCAGCCACGGAGTGAGCAGGAGGCTTGGGTTTCCTCTGCAATGGAGGAAGCCAAGCTTTCCGCACTCCCTGGCTGGCCCCGGTCTCCATTTAAGGCTACGAAGTTTCAATTGTATAAGATAAATAAATCCTAGATACCAGGGCCTCTGTTTGGGTTGCCGAGGTGTGTGGCCAGCCTGAAAACCACCACAGGACCCTCCCCAGCCTGTCCCACACCCTGAGGAAACCCCCACCTTGATCAGGGACACCCTTCAGGGCAAACCAGCTGGCCCCACCAGTACACCAGGCTTCTATCCTATCTAATAAAAGAGTAATATGCAAATTGACCATCACTCCAACACACAAGATAGCTGCTCCCATATGGTCAAAGATTCTGCCCCCATGTGGACACAAGATGGCTACCACAAGACAGCCAGCAGAGGAGGACAGTTGGGAAGGACCATGCCTGCAAGGGAAAGCAGTTGGGGGCAATCAAACCTGCAGGGGAGGGCAGTTGGGAGGGACCAGGCCTGCAAGGGAAAGCAGTTGAGGGCAATCAAACCTGCAGGGGAAGGCAGTTGAGTGGGACAATACCAGAAGAGGAGGGAAGTTGGGGGTGACAGGGCCTGCAGGAAAGGACAGTTGGGGGAGACCCAGGCCTCCAGGGGAGAGTAGTTAGGTGTGACCAGGATTGAGGGGAAGACAGTTAGGGGTACACAGGCTGGCAAGGGGGCAGTTAGGCATCAATCAGGCTGTCACTGGAGTGGTTAAGGGGTGATCAGACTGGCAGGGAGAAACAGTTACGGACAATCAGGAAGGCAAGCAGGTGAGCAGTTGGGAGCCAGCAGTCCTGGATTGTGAGAAGAATGTCCGACTGCCATTTAGGCCTGATCCTAGCAGAATTGGGCCTAAACGGCAGTTGGACATCCCTTGAGGGGTCCCAGATTTGAGAGGGTGCAAGGTGGGTTGAGGGACACATTTCCCGCCCAGCCCCCTGCCGCCGCCATGCACAAATTTTGTACACTGGGCCTCTCGTTTAGAAATAAAGTGAATATCCCCTCCACATCCTAATCTCAGCACCTGTGCTTCACCCCTCAGGATGGGTATTGCCACCTGTTAATGCTGAGGTCCCGTCCAGAAAGCTCCCATGCCTAATACTGAAATTACTAATTCCATCCAATCAACAACTGGCAAATGCTTTACAGTCATAGATTTGCCTCAGATATTATGTTCATTTCGCATTCAAAAGCCTCTCAGCCACCATTTGTTCTCATCTTCAAAGGCACATGGGGACCCCCATCCCCTGCCCGGCACTTGATCCCCCAGCCATTACATAAGAGCCACACTCGTCCTCCCCCCTCCCCACCTTCCTCTCAGACCATTCTGGGACCTCGCTCTCCCCAGAAAGCTTCTTCATGTGAGTGACGCATATTCCTACATCCTCTCTGTGTCGTTGTCTGCGGGGCATCACCAGTTCCATCATCTGACCCCACATTAGGTGGGAGCCCATCTCACTGCTTCCGTGACAACAACTGTGTCAAGTTAAACGTGGAGAACAATGTCACACTGGGACAGACGCAAGCTGTGCGAATTTAATTGCTGAGAAACCTCATGAATGAAGCCATGTGTGTTTATGAAATGGCATTCAATATTTACACTTAACAATAATAATAACTATCTCAGGCCCCGGGATCCGAAATGTGTGTGACAGTTTTGGCGAGTCTGTAAAAGTATCCGGAATCAAGTTAAATTTAAAAACGTATGGCTCCGAGGGTGGAGGGAGCAGGCATGCCTACTAGTATTGCCTCACCCGATCCAAGGCTCAGGGGCTGCATCTGGGAGAAAAACACGTGCAGTGATCGACACCCTGGAAGGAGTGACACCCACACATGGGCACATGTACCCTGACCCTGTAACAGAGGACTGGCTAATTGTTAGTACATGCGAGGAACACACCCCTGGAAGTCTGTGCTGTGTCCTTCTGCTCTGGTGACCGTGGCCAGATGTGCCCGTTTGTCTCCTCGGTGAAATGGGGAGCATAACCCCAGCCTTCTTCATGTGCCCAAGGACTGTTCTTCACCAGCCATAGCATTGCACACAGGGGAAACCTGCCCAAAAGGCCACTCTGACTGACCTAACGCCTCTAAATAAAACAGTCCTGGGTGTGGAAGGAGAAACAGCTCCGCACGGAAAGGTGTTGCAAAAGGGGAACTTTACCTTCACGCTGGGGGGTACTGCCTTCTGCTATGACTTCAATAATCTACACAACTAGGTCTCAAACCTGCATTTTTCAGGCCATATCTTTCTTTTGATTGCCAGTGTATGTATACACACACACACACACACACACACACACACACACACACTTGTATCCATTTTACATTGCCAAGTGATGTGCCAATTGTGAGCTAGTGCATTACATGCCAATATCCTTTAGAAACCTTACACTCAGCATCTTCAAAATGGAACTCGGCTCTCCAATACCTTCTGTTCTTTTGTTCTGCTTAAGAGATAGCAGCATGGACTCAGGCACAAACCTTGCTCCCATCTCTAATCATTTCCCTCAAATCCCACCTCCCACCACCATTCGATGATAGAGCATTGCCGTCAAACTAGCAACTTACTATAATGCATGTTGTTCACATGCATTTACTCTTTTCTTCAGCCTCACAACTATTAAGGGTAAGCTGCTATTATTTTCTCCTGAGACAACTGCTATCGCTTCCTAACCGCTCTTCCCCACCCGAATCTAGCATCCTGCATATACTTACCTCTTCCTTCCCCAACCAAGCCCATCACACACCAGCCAGAGTCCTACTCGGAGATGCAAATGCTACTAATAATAAATACAGCCTTTAAATGGCCTTAAACCGTTCTGAGGAAAAGGGCACATTCCGACGAGGGCCCGCGCATTAGTGGGTCTGGTTCCTGGATAACCGCCTTTCTGGGTTTATCTCAGCACTGCTTCCTCGCTCTGGCAATCTGCTCAATCCATTGCCCCTGCCCCTTACTTTAGGACAGTGGTTCTCAACCTTTCTAATGCCGCGACTCTTTAATACAGTTCCTCATGTTGTGGTGACCCCCAACCATACTTCATAACTGTAATTTTGCTATTGTTATGAATTATAATGTAAATACCTGTGTTTTCCGATGGTCTTAGGTGATCCCTGTGAAAGTGTGGTTCGACCCCAAAGGGGTCACGACCCACAGGTTGAGAACCACTGCCTTAGGACCTGTATTGTACGTGCTTGCCTTGCTGCCGGAATCACTCTCCCTCTCTCTGCCTACTTATGCTACTCAAATCTTACCTCCTCCTAGTTCTTGGGGGTGCCCTTCCTGACCCACCACCAGGTGGAATCAGGTGGCCATGGCACACTTCAGGTTTCCTCCTTCCAGTGTCTGCACGTTGCACTATGCTTTCCTCGTTCCCATCTCTCCAAGACCAGACTGAGCTCTGGGAAGGCCATGTGACCATGACTTAACTGCTGCATCTACAGCACCTAGCACGGTCCCCGGCACACGGTAGGCATTAAACCACCGCTGCTGGCTAAAGCCAGGGCAGGGGTCAGCCAGCTCAGCTCCAGTGTGGACTTGGATGAACACTTTGGTCGCAGCAGCGCCAGCTGTTCCTTCGCCGCCTGCTCCTCCCGCCAGCTGCCTCCCTGAATCACTGACCATGGCCGTGACACAGAACAGGCTGTGGCTGGCAGGTGGGAGGGAGCGCTTCCCCCAGACTGCATTTTCCTCGGAGACTCTTCTCAACTATCACATGACGGAATGATGCGTTCCCTTCTGGAAACTCAATCAAAACCTTGTGTTGGTGCAAAGTCACCAATGGAAGACAAGGCTCAAAAGCCACCTCTGATTGTGTGGTATGTACACTGTATCTCAATAAAACCGTCACAAGATATAAATACCTTTGGACACATGGGCTCTTGAATTGCCTCTCAAACATGCTTTCTTGGATGAAGGAGGAAAGAAAGGAATCTAATGCTTTCAATGACACAGTTCCCTTTGAGCAACTTGCTTATTCTCCCTGGGGCTTTTATTTCACCATCTCTATTACTAGATTTATTAAATTAAAGATCTCTCCGCTGTAAGTTTCAATGATTCTGGTGCCACAGACCTCAGGGACATTGTGGACCAAGATCTCCAAAAGAAGCCTTCCCTCTCCCTGGACCCCTATGAGATGGGAGAAAACAGAAATGCAGACCCCAGGGACCCTAAGGAGGAACCCCTGGGGCCTAGGACTGGCGTGTCTTCGGGGCCTGGCTCCGAGCCTACACCCTGACCTCCAGCCAAGGCATTGCTAGGAAACAAGGAGGCTCTGGCGCCAGCTGGCTGGCATCAGACTGGCCGGACTCATGCTGATCTGTCTGCCTCGTTCCTCACTCTTCCTGACCAAGTACCTCTAACCATTTCAGGGGAAAGAGAAACGCTGCTCGGAGAGAAGTCTTTCAGCCCAGGTGACGTGATAGCAAAATGTCGATGGCGAGAGGACTGGAGAAAACAGGGATGGAAGAAAGAGAGGCCCCTGGGAGAATTTCTTTTGCAGCTGTGCCTTTGAATGATGTATCCTCCCTGACTCAGAGCCTCCATTTCCCGAGCATAAGGACCCATCGTTAGAGGGTTGTCGTGGGGATCAAGTGAGATCATGTACGAGAAGTGTCCAGGGAACCTCCCGGCACATGGTGTTGTTACAGGGAGACAGTAGAACATGAACTTCAGAGTCAGACAGGCCCGGGAAATCTCCTGCCTCCGCCTGTGCCCCGCCAGTGACCTTGCACAGGTGAGTGTTTCTCCTTTGGAAGATGGGAAGAATCCTTTCCACCTCATGGGGTCATGTGATTTATCAGCCCATTGTAGGAACTCAATACAAGTCAGTCCTTGCTGCCTGCTCCTTTCACTCCTCCATCAACACACATACACACACACACACACACACACACACACACACTCCTCTACCCATTACCATTCTTCGGGACCACGTCAAGCTTGGTATTCAGCTTGCTAACATGCCTCAGTTTCCCCATGCACGAAATGCAGATTGATGTGCTTCCCTACAGGCCTGTTCCGAGGAGGAAATCAGATGAAGGAACGTATGTGGAAGAGCTCCGTGAGGTGCACTGTGCAGAGCACATGCAAAGGGTTGTTCTTTTTTGGGGTTGCACCAACTGGAAAAAGACGAGGGTGTTCCGCTCCAGATGGGCTCAATCTAAACTGGAGAACAAATGCTTTTTTTGGTAATTTCATCTGGTAGAAATGGCAGTCTCATGGGCCTATTTGTGTTTAATGAACCACATCTTGTATCTTCCTTTTACATTGTTCCGAGGAGAAATAAGTTGGCGCTCTCCTCTGGCATCTGCAGGCTAGAGCGTGTCCAGTCCTGTTTAACCTCTGCTCTCCCTGTCCTCTCCAAGGAAAACTGCGGGATGCGGGGGAATAACACTCAGCCTCCGCCCACCCCCACACTTCGGCCACAAACCCGGCCAGGCTGAGATCTCTGACCCCTGTCACAGTTAAGGCGTGAGGCTCAGTGTGACTGAACCGCAGACAGCATGGGGGCAGGTGGGGCTGGAGAGGTGGGGACACTTCCCATGTGAGAGGGCCATGGGGAGGAGATAGGAATTGAGCTTCAGGGCAATGACAAGGCCCTCAGGAGTCTTCATCCAAGCTGTGACATGATGAAACAAGTCACCATGTTTTAGAAACATCCGGTGATGGTTACTAGTATAGGTGAACCTGACTGGGTCATTGATGTCCAGATATTGGCCAAGGATTAGTCTGGCCGTATCTGTGAAGGTATCAGATGATCAGGAGGCTGAATACAGGAGATTGCTCTCCCACATGTGGATGGGCAGCATCAAACGAGTTGAAGGCCTCCATAGAACACAAAGGCTGACCTCTGGTGAAAAAGAAGGAACTCCTCTGCCTGACTGACTGAGGCTGGGGCATTGATCTTCTACTTCCTTTTGGACTTGAACTAAAACATGGGTTCTTGGGTCTCAAGCCCGCCAGCTATGGGACTGGCTCTCTTGGATTTCCAGTTTGCTGTGAGGATTTTGGCTTGGAACTTCACGGCCTCCATAATCACATGAGCCAGTTCCTCATAATACCTATCTATCTCTCTTCCTCTCTTCATATATATAGAACCAATGAAATACATCTATCTTTCATACATAAATCACATATGATATTTGAAAATACCACAAATACTCTGGACAGTACTAGAGGCCCAGTGCACAAAATTCATGCTCTTGTGGGTGGAGGGAGGGCAAGAGGGGAGTCCCTCAGCCTGGCCTGCACCCTCTCACAGTCCAGGAGCCCTGGGGGGATGTCCTACTGATGGCATAGTGGCCTAAGCCACCAGTTGGACATCCTTAGCATTGCCACGGAGACTGGAGAGGCTCCCTCCACTGCCGCTGTGCTTGCCAGCCATGAGCCCTGCATCTGGCTGAGCAGCGCTTCCCCTGTGGGAGCACACTGACCACCAGGAGGCATCTCCTGTGTTGAGTGTCTGCCCCCTGGTGGTTAGTGCGAATCATAATGACCAGTCATTGCACCATTTGATCATTTGCAATTAGCCTTTTATTATATAGGATAGGTAATAAAGAGATTTTATCTATCATTTCTACCTACCTACCTACCTACCTACCTGCCTACCTTGGGTTCTCTCTCACTGGAGAACCCTGGCTGATTCATGTCCTCAAAATTGTTGGGTTGATGGTAGACAAGAGTGGATGCAGGAAGACCATAGTAAGCCAACACTAGAGTCCAGGCAAGACATAAAATCAGCCTGGAACAGAGTGGTATTCTCTAGGTGGAAAGAAGTGGGCAAATTCCAGGGCTTTTGGGGAATTAAACTAGGAAAAATGAGATGGTTTGGAAATGGAAGGAGTGAGGGGGAGGGAGACGTTGGAAAGGACCCCTAGCTTCCTAGGTGTCTGGTCTGGCTCTGAGCAGACAGCGGTGCCCTTCCCAGGAGCATAGGGCAGGACCAGCAGTGTGGGGCAGATCCAGGCGGGCAGGGAGGCTAGCGTGATGGCAGATGTCAGAGGGAATCTTGGAGGTTGAGTGCGGTCATCAGGGTTGGGGTGATAGCAGAGAGCATGGCTAAGATTCCCCCCAGAGAGTATGCAGTCCAGGAAGAAGGTACAGGGGGGCTGGGTGAAGCACAGTGACTGGTTCAGCAGAGGATGGAGTTGCCCAGGAGCCAGAGAAGGAGCAGGTGGGAGCGAGGTGGACCCTCAGGAGGATCTGATGCTATGGAGCAAACTCATACAGCACCTCAAGCTAGAAGTGGGCAATTCCATCAAAGGCGAATGGGAGGTCAGGCAAATGGGATTTGCGCACTGCCCCTGGGTGATTTAATCTCCCGGTACATCCTGCTTGCCGCCTTTGAAGTGTGTTCCCCCAGGAGACTGAATGGGGGGACAGCTCTCCAGCTCACACCAGCCCCTGGCCACACCTGTCCTCACAGAGGAGGTGGCGTTTACTACATCTTTCCCTTCCTTCTCCACTCCCACCCTAACCCCTGGGCGGCCTTTCAGACAGCCGACCTTCCTTTAAATAGTAGAGGAGACAAGTTCCAGCTGACCTTAAAAAGGGCATTGTGATTCAAATGGAAAGGCAGAACTCATTCCCTGGACAGCCCTGGCAAATTACAACAGATACAACATCTTTTCAAGGTGGCAACCAGCATGCGTCTGAGGGGGCATCTGTCTAGTATGGACTCTCCCAATCCCAACTCAAGGTCAGTGCGACCTTCACACTGAGAATGTCCTTTCACCAGGTCACCGAGGCTCCAACCTTGAAGAAGACATCTTAATTGCACATCTTTTTTTCTTCTACACGTTCTTTGTCTCTCCATTTCTCTTTGTGCATTTCCTTGCATTTATCGCTTTGTTTTTCTGTCTTTTCCTGCCTTCCTCAATCTCTCTGTCTTTCTCCCTCTATCCACTCCCCCCACACACATCTGACATGCAGTTACCTGAGTGGATGTGGCACCTGTTGGTAAAACAAGTGGGTTGAATGCAGGCAATAATTAGGTGCCCTACTCGGTGCCAGGCGAGTCCATCACTGATCTGTCTACTCGCTCATTGGATCCTGTATTTTGCAAATGGGAAACCTGATCTTAATGAAGATCACTCGGTTACTAAGAGATCAAGCTGGGATTTGAACCAGGATCCAACTGACAGCAAAACCTGGGCTTTCTCTCCAGATGAGGAAGTCTATCCAATTTAGCCAGAGGAAGGCTGCCTTCAAACCGAGTCTTAATTGTCATCTAGGACTAATGTATCAAGATCACAGGTAGGGAGAGCAGGTGACCATCAGGCCAAAGAGTGAAATGAAGGCCTGAGTGGGAGAAAGGTAACTTTCCAGTGGGAGGTAGAGCAGAGGACAGAGGCACGCAGCAGAAGCACTGAGCTGGGACAGGAGACTCTGCACTTGGCACGGGCGGGGGCAGCAGGGTGGAGGGAGAAGCCTGACGGTGAACAGCTCCCGTGCTCATCCAGTTGCCTGCAGGCCCATCTAACTGACCTGCCGGGTGCTCCTGGTCCATCCATCGGCAGGATGCCTGGATACTGGGTGGTGGCAGAAAGCTCCACCCCTTGCCTGGATCTTTCTAGTCCTCTGCATGCCCAGGGCCCCTCTGGAATGAGTGTCAGACACTGGACCTATGGTTCTAGCTTTCATTTTGTCCTGTTATAGGGAAAACAATATATTGGGTGGAGACCACCACTCCTGTTTTCTGAACCTAGAGCAGACATTGCTAACTAATCACAGCTTTCTCTTTGAACTGTAAGCTCTGTACAGTGGTCTAGGCCACTGGTGGGCAAACTGTGGCTCAGGAGCCACATGCGGCTCTTTGGCCCCTTGAGTGTGGCTCTTCCACAAAATACCACGGCCTGGGTGAGTCTATTTTGAAAAAGTGGTGTTAGAAGAAGTTTAAGTTTAAAAAATTAGGCTCTCAAAAGAAATTTCAATCGTTGTGCTGTTGATATTTGGCTCTGTTGACTAATGAGTTTGCCGACCACTGGTCTAGGCAAACCACCCCACCGGATCAGAAATGGCACAGGAACCGAAAGCTAGGCACCACCAGGTGATAGTGGCTACGTTCCCGCCCATGTGCCAGCCCCTCCCTCCTTCTAGCTGTCCATCAGTGGATTAGAGAGTCCATGACAAAAGTGAGGAGATGCTGGAAGGCTAAGACAGGCCGTAATGAACAGCGTGGGGGCAGCGCTCACATCTTGTCCAGTATGGAGCCCCAGCGCCTGGCACAAGGTCTGTGGAGAGGAAGTGGGTAGGACATAGCAGTGAACTAGAGGATGAGTAATGGTAAACGGTAAAGTGCTGTACCGTGTCTGTGGCTGTCACCCCTGCCCTGCGTGGTCCCTTCTCCCCTGCCTCTACTTCCGCCTTTGGCCTCCTGTCAGGGAGAATCCTGGGAGCCCGCCCTCTCTGATGGAAGGGAAATTTGTGGAGTGTCTTTCACATGACGTAGAGCTGCACAGGGAGGAGTGAGAGCTGTGGCCGGGACCAGAATCCTCAGCTGATGCCCACAAGTTTTGTTTTAAGCCACTGTGGTTCATGTACCCACTATGCCAAAACTCTTACCTACATTATCTCATTCCATTTTCCTTAAAGTCACGCAAGGGAATCACTATCCCTTCTTTAACCCAGGAGGAAATAGACCTTGAGAAGCTAATTCCACTTCGGACAGCTGGCAGGGGTTTCAGAGGAGCCATCGGGATGGGAAATCCTGTCTGTCCCACGTCAGCCCTGCTCCTCCCCCCGGCCTCTTCCCACGAGCTCTGCCTCCGGCGTGATGAGCTCCCACACCCAGATCCTTCCCCGCTGCCCCCCGGGGCCCTGGCTCAGCACGAGTCCGTGACGCACACTTGGGGGCTGGGAGAGACGGATCACCCACCACATCTGAGTCCAGAGGTTGCTCGATTCTTCAGGGGAAAACGCCCCACTCACTTCCCATCCTCCTACTCCCCATCATTACTCCCAAATTAAAAATACAATGAAAGATAGTGTTTAGATGACACCAAAGCATAGCATCCAACGTGCAGTCTGAGTGGCCACGGCAGGTGGGGGCAGAGAAAGGAGGAGGCGCACACCGTGGTTCCGCCGGCCTCAGCCCAGCTCCCTGCTCTTCCTGGGAGGGACACGGACAATGGGGAAAGACAAGAGCCTTTGCACATGAGGCCCGGAGAGAGAACCCCATGCCACGTCTACCTGGCACGCTCCTGGGACACGCGAAGGAGGCCGAGCTTCTCCCCGGCATGCTCTCTGCCTCCTCCCCATCTTGCAACAGATCCGCACGCATCTTCCGTACAAAGAAGCGCGATTTCTCTGTCTGGAGTGAACGCGACGGCGGCCACGGGTGGAGAGGGGGTGGGAGTTGGCATGAGCGTGGTGCCCTGGGCCCCAAATGCAGGAAGAGGCAAATGAGCCCAGTGGCCACCGTGAGCGGAGGTTTTTATAAACACACCCTAATTGTATTACCTCAAACTCTTGAAGCTTATTGCCCTGCTTAATGATGTGTCACATTATTTATAGGGTGGCCCGACGAGACTTCAATTGATTTAATGCACTTCCTTAAAGACCGTCATTGTCACAGCCATAAAACAGCTATTCCCAGACAACTCAATTACGTCCCCTGCGCCTATAAACCGACCCGCGCCCCCCGCAGCAGCTGCGCACAGGAGGCAGGGGGGCGAGACCACCCTCCAGGACAGAGAGGGGACCGGGCTTCCTCTAGTTGGGGAGGTGGGCGGCCTAGGAGGTGGATAGGGGTGTGCACTCCACTCTGTCTCAGAGCCCTGAGATTCTGAGCAAACTTCCTCCTCCCTGGGCATTAGATTTCCCAACTCGGACACTGGAGGGCGACGCTTGGCTAGACCGGCCAGGTCCCCTCTAGCTCCCCGTTCTGAGGTTTGGAGTTCCGGTTGGGCCTTATGAAGAAGGTGCTAGTACCCCTTTAACGCCATTCCCCACCTTCCCACCCTCCCAGAGCTTTTCTTTTTAACTCACTGATAATAACAGGAACAATGACAACAGGAAACGATCCTCCCCCTGGTCCTCACCAGCGGTTTGTCTCTATGGGCACTTGATTTGGCAAATCTGTGACTCCTTTTCCCATCTGAGAAGTGGGGGTATGAATACACGGACCTAATAAAGTACATCATGCATGCCTGAAATATTTCTATCTTTCTCCAAATGCCATTGCATATACCACTTTCCCTTAATGTGGGAGGCAGACAAGAATAGCTACCTATGTACCCATCTCACAGGAAGGGAAAACGGAGGTGGGAAGGGAAGGACCTTTGCAAGGTGAGTGGTGGAGATGGGTCTCCATCAAGTTTGGGAAATTCCAATTGAGATAATAACTGGAAGTCCCAGGGGAAAAGGATCTAGCGACGCCCCTGCGGATAACAGCCCCTCCCCCCTCCGTGGGAAGGATTTGAAACTGCCCCTCCGCCATGCGGCATGCCCACCCCCGCCCCCAGAGGAGCTGGGGCTCTTCTGGGTTCTTCCAAGAAACCTGGGGAGAAGATGTCCCCACTCCTCGGCCCTCCCCCGAGAGTTGTTCCAAAGAGAGAGAGTGGGAAACAGGGGCCTGCCTAGCCCAAGGTTTTGGAGTCCAGAACACCTCCTTGGGGCTCAGAAAATGCTGACTAGAAGCTTCTGAGAAATCATCCCCGGGCCCTTCATTCTGTCCGGAGTGAAACGGGAGCCCAGAGAGGGGCAGGGCCTTGCCTCAGGCCACACAGCTTATACGCAGCAGAGCCAGGACTGCGCTCCCAGGGAGCTCGGGCATCGCCCCGGCTGGCCACCGCCTCCACGCAGCCCTCCGGGCTTACCTTTCTGGTACTGGAGCCACAGCTGCTGCTGCACCTTCTTGCTGGGGAAGTGGATGATGCAGGTGAGCTCGGAGCCGTAGAGGGCCTCTGCCAGGTAGTGGGAGCCATAGTGCTGGATGAAGGTCAGCAGCTCCTCCCGGCTGCTCTCCTTGCTCAGGATCTTGAGCACGTTGGCGAAGCCTGGGCGGAGGAGCATGGGAAGGGGGTCAGAGTCAGGAGGCTGGTGGCTGGCAGGTTCTCAGAGGCAGGAGGCTCTTTCCAGCATCAGCCTGGCCGCACCAGTCCAGACAGACCGGTCTCCCTCCCGGACGTAGATGAACTTGACTTGGCCCGCTGGCCGTGGTTGCTAGGATTCCAACCACTTCTGCTGTCACTCCGAAGCGCATGCACTTTCCACTGCCCGCCCTAGAGCCCAGGGCTTGACTGCCCACGGCTGGAGGCCTGGGGGCGCCTGGCTGGGGCTCAGCAGATACTTTGCACCCCCTTTCCTGATCCCTGGCTCAGCTCCCTACAACGCCACCTCCCTTTCTGTCTCAGCCATGGCCTCCCTAAACAGCCACATGTTCCCTTGCCATGGAGCTCTTTTTTTTTTTTTTTAATATATTTTATCGATTTTTTTACAGAGAGGAAGGGAGAGGGATAGAGTGTTAGAAACATCGATGAGAGAGACATCGATCAGCTGCCTCTTGCACGCCCCCTACTGGGGATGTGCCCGCAACGAAGGTACATGCCCTTGACTGGAATCGAACCTGGAACCTTTCAGTCCACAGACTGACACTCTATCCATTGAGCCAAACCGGTTTCGGCACCATGGAGCTCTTTGCGGCTCTGTTGTCCTTAGTGCTAAGCCAGAGCCCGAGTCTGCAGGTCCCACCAGGGGGCCTGCACGGCAGTCACTCAGCAGCCGCTGTCCCTCTGCCCTCTCCTTCCTCCAGCAGCCAGGGCACCACGCTGTGTTTCCAGGAGCCTCAAGACCTTCCCGGACTCTGGCTCCTGGATAAAGCCAATGGTCTCAACTGAGCATCTAGGCCTCCAAGGTCATGGCCCAATGAGCCACCTGCATCGGGCTTTACCTCCAGCTGAGTGAGTGTTCATTTTTTTTGTTGTTGTTGTTAATCCTCATCTGAGGATATTTTTCCATTGATTTTTTAGGGAGAACAGAAGAGAGAGGGAAAGACAGAGAGAAACATCCGTGTGAGAGAAACACATCAATCGGTTGCCTCCTGCACGGCCATGGAAGGGCCTGCAACCGAGGTATGTGCCCTTGACTGGAATCGAACCTGGGACCTTTGGGTCTGCAGGCTGACGCTCTATCCACTGAGCCAAACTAACTAGGGATGAGAGTAAAAAAAAATTTTTTTTTAATATTTTTATTGATTTCAGAGAGGAAGGAAGAGGGAGAGAGAGAGAGAAAAAAACATCAATGATGAGAGAGAATCATTGATGGGCTGCCTCCTGCACACCCCACACTGGGGATGGAGTCCACAACCTGAGCATATGTGCCCTGACCAGGACTGGAACTGTGACTTCCTGGTTCATAGGTTGACACTCAACCACTGAACCATGCCAGCCAGGCTAAGTCAGTGTTCTTACTTGTCCTGAATTTTACAAAGGATCTCTACTATCCTCTCTTCATTTCTGTCCCTCATTTCCCCCCCACACACACACACCACTGCCCCAGCCCCACCTGGATGGCCTCTCTACTTCCTGCCTAAGTCCCACCTGCGCTTCAAGGCCCTGGGAAGTCCCCCCTCCCGTAAGGAGTCTCGCTCACATCCTGATCAGGGAACCTGCCTCTGCACCTTGCACACACTCCGCCTTGAAACAGAAGCTCTGCCCACGGGTCTCTGAGTCTGCACATCCATCCCCACCCCCGCCCCCGCCCCAGCCAGGTCCCCACGGCACCGTCCCGGCAGCCACACCAATCGCCGTTACTGTAAGAGCCGCCAGCTCCAGGCCAAGTCAAGTAAAATGTAAACGAACAAGCTCTTATTTTTCCACAATAAAAAACGAGCTCCGATTTGCCAACAAGTTGATTTACAAGGAGGTGCTCAGGAGCCTCGTTAGTGATTAATTAACGCCGATCCACCTCTGTAGTTCCAACAAGAACGTCGCCGTCTCCCTCACAAGTGCCGTGTGAGGGTGTGGGTGGTGGGCAAACAGAGCAGGGCTGGGCTGGAGGAACGGGGGCCCGATCAGAACCACCTCTCTCCATCAGCCCGTTGACTCCCGCGGCCGGGTAATTAATACCGCGGTGTTAATGAGGAGACGGCGCCTGTCGGTAATAAATAACACCGTGGCCGTGCCCTGCGGCTCTTCACCCGGCAGACAAAACTGCAGCGGCATCCCTGCTCTGCTCCCGGGCTGCCACTCACGGGCGGCGTGATCCCGGGCCAATTACCTCACCCCGCTGACCCTCAGTCTCTTTCTCTGAAAAATAATGGAATGAAAAATGCATTCCTTGCGAGACACTGAAAGACAGAAAATTCTATCAAGTTCTGGCTGATGTCAGAAATAATTACGAGCCGTGCCTCTCCGAAGGTGCAGTCCTCCGATTCTCAGGCTAAACGAGCGCGGTCACTGGAAAAGGGCACTGGAAAGGCGGGCTGAGAGACCAGCTGGGGGATAATTAGGCGGCGCCGGGACGGTCACCCAGGGGCAGGGTGAGGAAGGGCCAGGGTACAGGACCGGGGCGCAGGCCCCTACTCCCCAAGTCCTGCTCTCACTCCTTGCTCTCCAGTTGTCCTTTATGTATTTTTTATTTCCCCATCAGACACGAGCACCGACCACGGGCTGCTTCCCTGTTGCAGAGAATCCACAAACAGGGGACCCCAGCCCTAGCCGCAGTCTCAGATCCGTTGGTGACACAGGAGGACTCCGACAGGAATCAAGCACTTGATATCGGTAGTTGCCCACAGGGAATTTCTCTATTTTTTTCTGAGGAAAAAGGGGAATGTGGGAGGTGTCGCTGAGTAGAGCAGGATTCCCCACGAGGGAGATCCAGGCAGAGGGAACAGCATGTGCGAAGTCACAGAGGCACGGCAGAACATGTCCCCTTTGGAGAGCTACAAATGATCACCTCAGCTCGGGCTCAGGGTTCATGTGGGTAAGTGTGGGCAATACGCGTGCGTGTGTGCGTGTGTGTGTGTGTGTGTGTGTGTGTGTCTGTCTGTCTATCTGTTGGGCAGTAGGTGTTACTGTTGCATAGAAGATATGTAGGGGAAAAAATCAGCCAGGAAGAGAGATCGGAGGAATCAGTGCATCAGTGCCTGAGAACTGACACTTGAACTCTTTCAAGTTCATAAGCGGGACACAGATTTCCTTTAGCCTCTCCCTCCATTCATCCTTCCACACACTCCCTGCTCCGACACCCCTTCCTCCAGGAAGCCTCTCTGGGTGGCTCCCTCTCCTTCGCCTCCACTGTCCTGTTATCGAGTAGATGTCACGTCTGTCTGCTTGCCCATCTGCTCGCCCTGTGAGCCCCTGGACAGCAGCTCCCCAGGGCCAGCGCAGGGCCTGGCACACCTAGGTCCCCAGGATCGAGTTGCTGAATGACGCCAAGTCCCCTGGCTGCAGGGGCGCGGTCCTCACCTGCTGAGAGGGTGATGGTGCTGAGCTTCACACGGTACAGGTTGCTCCGGACCCTCCACTGCTGCACCATGGGGTAACCCATGGCCTCGTCATACCTGATGTCTCCTGGGGAGGGAACAAGAGGGCCCTGTGAGCCAAGCATTGAGAGGTCCCGCATCACACCCCGCCCAGCATCCCTGAGCTCCGGGGGACGGCACCTCTTCTAAACAGGCAGGCACTGGGCCTCGGGGTGCCAGCTCTCGCTGGGGCTGGCAGCTTTCTCTGGACCCCAACTCCAGATCTCATCCTGGCCTCCGATTTCTCCCGCCTTTCACCTCTGCCCAGCAGTGTGTGAGGCCCTTTTACCCTAGAAACAGGACTGGCTGTACGGGCTCATCAGGCCTTGTTGGCAACATGCCACGGGAAAGCAGCCATCCCAGTGCCTCAGTTTCCCCGTCTGACACTGCTGCTACCTACGCTGACCTGACTCCTTAGGCACATTGTGAGACGCAAGTGAGGGAACGAGAAGTGCGCATTATACGCAGGGACCAGAGTCACCAAAGCACAGCCCGTTCACCACAGATCATCAAAGGCTGCTTTCACGGGAGGGCCCCCGAGGTGAGCAGCTGTGATGGAGACACTTGAACAACCCCACCCATGCCCTGTCCTACCCTCTGAGCCTGAGATGACCACTGCTTCCCACTGTGGAAACATGGGAGGGTCATGTGACATGCACGTGCGAATAAAAGGTTCCCATTACACTGGAGAGCCTTATGCTTAGTGAAATAAGCCAGTCAATGAAGGAGAAACGCCACATGATCTCACTCATTTGTGGAGAATAAAGAACATTATAAACTGATGAACAAAAGGATAGACACAGAAGCAGTAAAGCATCAAACAGACTGTCAAATTACAGCAGGACGTTTAAGGAGAGGCGGGGTAGATAAGAGATTAACCAAAGGACTTGTATGCATGCATATAAGCATAACCAATGAACACAGACACTGGGAGGTTGGGGTATGCGTGGGAGGGGGGGGCAATGGGGAGATATGTATACATGTAACACAATAAAAAATACAAAAACAATACTTGAGGTAAAAAAAATAAATAAATAAATAAAAGGTTCTCATTTCAAGGCAGACTGAGAAACGCTGGCTAAACAAAGTCATACGCTTTGCTTTACAACACCATGGGTTCTCAGAACTTGCACAGATTAATATGCATGTAAAAGCTCCCAGCAGGTAGGATACAGCCTTCTGCAAACCTCTTTTACTATGAAATCCCTTTTCTACGGAGAACCCGCTGGAACTCACATCCCATGGAATACATTTTGGCGAGAGAAAAGTATAGATAAAAAAAATAATAAACAAAAACAACAAAAAAACACAACAAGACATGATCAGGCCGTGAACTCTGGTGGTGGGTGTATAAAGATTCTTGCTTCCTGATTTATATTCGTCTCCATTTTCTAAATCTCCTACTCGGAGGGTTTCAAACTCTCTTTTTTTGTAATCAGAGAAGAGACGCATGAATGAGGCTGGTCACATCGGCAGCTATTATCGCGGTGGTTGTGTCTCCTCTGCAAACAGCAGGCACATCTGCCATCCCTTCCCTCTGCCCCCTGGTGCGGAGGCGCTTAAAGAGATATTTGAAACTGAGATTAGAACGCGAATCTCATTGGAACCAGTGATTTCTTTCTGGACATTACTGCAGTATTAAAGTTGTCCATTATTGTCAGCTCCCCGTTTTCCTCCGCAGCCTTTTCAAAAGCAATGCACTTTTCTTCTTCTTTTTTTTTTTTAAGAGGCTTTCATTTTAAAGTAAAATATTCATGGTCCCCAATGATCTGTCCACTGGAGCAAGGCTGTTTGGTTATAAATAGGCCCTCTCTGTCCCCCCTCTTTCCTCTGTAGGGGGGCAGGGGGAGGAGAGGAGGGCGGTGGGTGGGACAGGTGGGGGCCGTGTGTGGAGTCAGGGCAGAGGCCAACACCATCTGCGCAGGAAAACCAGACACGGGTGCCCAGCAGCCTCTGCCCAGCTGGTCATGCTCATCCTGGTGCAGACCAAGCGTGGACGGTGTATTGGCAATGGGCCAGTCCCTGGGGAGAGGGCAGACATGTGAACGCAGGCTGTTGACACAGCTCGTCCACTGGGTGGCGTGATGTGCAAAAGGACAAGAAAAAAATACTGCTGCTTCTGGCGATTGTGCCTTAGCCCGTGGCTGGGCCTCTCCCATAGGAGGTCATCATGCCACCCCTCTCTTCCCCCCCAACCCCTGGTCCTTTCTGCATTCCAGTATGGAATAAAGGTCCTTCTGTGTGAGGTCAGCTACTTGAGGTTAGCCCCGTGGTCTGCATTTCTCACTTCTGCGGAGCCTAGAACAGCGCCTGGTGCACAGCAGGCTCTCAGTAAGTATTGATGGACTGGCTCATTCACATTCACACACCCAGTCCTGTTCTGCCTGCACTCCCGAGTCCATCTCACCCGCCTCTCTCCTGGTTCCCTACCCAGGGATCAGAGGTAGAATGAAGCTCTGGGAGGAGGGAAGGAATTTTTTCCTGGTAACAAAACATCAAAACAAAAAAACAAAAAAAAAAATCTCTTGAAATGTAGCAGTTCCTTTATTAGGACACTTCCAAAAGACCCCTGGATCAAAACTAATAATCCTACAAATTCATACCACTCACATCCGTGCTTTCCAATCCTCACCATTATCTTGAAGAAAATAATTGTTATACCCCATTTTTCAGAAGGAGAAACTGAGGCTCAGAGAGGGAAACTGTCCAAGGAGACACAACAGTCAGTGACAGATCCAGGTCCTTCCCACTGGAGCACAGCACCCCTGCTCCCCACCCCCCACCCCCATCAATCCCACGAACCGTGAATTTCCCGTCACTGGGATATGGAAGTGGGATCATCAGAGAGAATAGAGACCCGATTCCCTCATCAGCAGGAGGAGGAGAAGCCCTTTCCAGTTTGCCAGCTCTGAAATTCTATGACCTTAGGACCCATGAAACATAAAAGTTAAGGAAGCGGCAGCAATGTTTAGGCACATTTTACTAAACATTTCTACATGCATGATTTCTGGGATCTACAACTGGGCTCCTCCCTGAAGGACGGGTCAGGAAGGTGATGTGCATGCGGTTACAGCATCAGCTTCCAAGCGAAGACCAACTGGACTGGAATCCTGACTGGACTTCAGCCCGCCCTGTAGCCTCGGGCGAGTGGAAGGGGACACCAACACCATTACAGGGTGGCAGGGATTAGCGCCCGCCCGCACAGTGCCCGGCCGCAGGGGACTCTCAGCACCTGTGGGCGCTCCCCGTCTGCGATGAGAGGACTCGGGCAGGTTTCCGAGAGCTGGCAAGTGCCAGAGGGGAACGGCTCTAAACCTTTCCCGTTTCCGGGGTTCCCTGGGGGACAGTTTCCCTCCAGCGAGATGGCTCTGCCCTCCCTCAGCCTGGCCATTCCCTGTGGGCTGGACTTGAGAGAACCAGTCCTGCCTGAAAAAGGCTGACCAGGGCCCCTTCACCTCAGAGAGGTCCCCAGGCAAAGTGGGGGGGGGGGTAGAGGAACCGGGGAAAGATGCTGAGGAGGGAAAGGCACTGTGGGGTGGGACAGAAACATGGAGCCTCAGGAGCGGCCGTGAAAGGGGGAGAGAGCTGCAGAGGCCGGTGAGTAGGACGGACGCCCAGAGCCATGGCCCCCGGCTCCAGTCCCAGAAGACGTGCTGTGTGCCCTTGGGCTGGGCCCTTCCCCTCTCTGAGTCTGGATGCCTCCTCTATACAATGGAGACAATCATACCCACCCTGCAGATGGCTCAGCACCGATGGTCAAAGACAAGCTGGGTAACCGAAGTGCCTTCAAGCGAGAGAGGCTTAGGGCGGAGATACAGGGGTGGGGAGGAGGTCCCCAATGATTTTTACTTTAGAATGATTTAAAAATGAACCTCAGGAAATAAGCCAGACAGACAAATACTACACGATCTCCCTTATATGCAGAATCTAAAAAAAAGTTGAACTTGTAAAAGCAGGGAGCAAAATGGTTTGGGGAGGGGGTGGAAAAAATGGGGAGATGTTCGTCCAAAGGTAGCAGGTCTGGTTATGCCGGATGAATACGTTCCGGAGAGCTGAAGTACAGAACAATGACCAGCTGAAGCTATTCTAGCATCTGCCTGAAATGTGCTAAGAGAGTGGACCTGGCCTGGGCTCAGAGTCCAGAGTCTCAGGCAAGCCCCCAGTTCTGCACACAGTAGGAGCCCCCCCAAATGGCAGGTCCCTTCCACAGCCCGTCCCTCATGAAGGCGGGGGACTGGGAGGGGCTGAGGACTGATGGCACCTGAGACTGGGTGTGCAGTCGGGGAGGCTGGGGAGGGGTCCGCACGCATCTTACCAGTGAGCAGCTGCAGGTCCGGGAGGGGCTCGGAGAGGACCCCCCGGCACTGCTCCTCCACCGGCAGCGGGATCACCAGCAGCCCGTCGGCCAGCTGCGGGAAGTCCTTGATGAAGTTGTTCTCCCTGTGGAGAGGAGCAGAGACACTGCCAATGGAGGGAGGAGGCCGCGAGCTGCAGGGCAAGGAGGCAGGAAGCCGGGGTCCGAACAGAGGCGGCCCAGGAGCGGACAGGTAGGTGCCTTTGCTGCGCTACCACTGGCTCCTGGATCCCAGGCCTGAGAACAGGCTGTAAGGACAGACTCTGGCAGCTAGCAGGCAGGGCTCAAACCCTGCCACCTCTGACCAGCTGTGCCATCTCCAGCAAGCGAGGGGGTCCTCTCAGAACCTCAGTTTCCTTGTCTATAGAGGGAGACCTCAGGGCAGTTATAAACACTCCATGAGCTAACACTGCCAACTGCTGAGGACACAGTCTGATGGTCTAGAAACTGTGAATTTGGCTGCTAAACGTCCATTGCATAAGCCATGCTGATGGAGAACTAAGCTGGGAGGGAACGGAGGGCAGCATGCAGTGCTAGAAGAAGACGGGGTGAGGGCAAGCTGGAGAAAGAGCGGCTTGAATGACTGGGTGTTTGCTCGTTAAAATAGAAGGACCCCAATGGTCTTTGGGATAAATCTCCTCCTTTCAGAGACGGGGAGGGCAACCAAGGCCTGGAGAAGGGCAGTGACTCCGCCCAACAGCAACCGATGGGCTATCCTCAAACCCAGGTCTCCCGTCGCCCAGGCTGCTAACCCTCCTGCCTTCACTTCTCCAGGTGCCTCTGTCCCTTACCTCGAGGAAGAGACACAGAGGCAGACCTCTGGGTGACCTCAGGTTACTGAGTCCCGAACAAAGGTAGTCTCGTTGACGGTGGGGGAGAGTAGTCCAGTGCACCACAGGAAGGCAGGCTTTCATCTTCTAGACCCGTGGTCGGCAAACTAGGCTCTTGAGCCACATGAGGCTCTTTGGCCCCTTGAGTGTGGCTCTTCCACAAGATACCACGGTCTGGGCGAGTCTATTTTGAAGACGTGGCGTTAGAAGTTTAAAAAATTTGGCTCTCAAAAGAAATTTCAATCGTTGCACTGTTGATGTCTGGCTCTGTTGACTAATGGGTTTGCCGACCACTGGCCTAGACAACAGCTCTGCCTAAAACTAGCGCTGCCTGACGAGAGAGGGGGTGAGCTTCCTGTGTCTGGGAGTATGCAAGCTGAAACCTGACAGCATCGAGGGCATTTCTGTATTAAAATGTGACTTTTCAGCCCTCGCCAGTTTGACTCAGTGTCAGTAAATAAAATGTTGGCCCACAGACTGAAGTGTCTCAGGCTCAATTCCAGTCAAGGGCATACACCTCGGTTGCAGGCTCCATCCCCAACTCTGGTCACTTGTGCGAGGCAACCAATCAACGTGTCTCCTTCACATGGCTGTTTCTGTCTCTCTTCTTCCCTTTCACTCTCTCTAAAAATCAATGGGGGGAAAATATATGCTCAGTTGAGGATTAACAACCCAAAATCTGACTTTTGATGTCCTCGTAATCAGAAACAGTGATAATAATCTGGAGGGGGAGGAGGAGAAAGAAGAGGAGGGAAAGAGAAAAATAAAAAGAGGGGGATGCTCAGCACTTCGTTTGCAGCCTTGAAATGAGGTTCAGAAAGAGGAAGACAGAAATCTGGGAGGCAGCCTGTGGGCACCCTCAGGATGGCTGGGGGCCTGCTCAGGATGCCCCTTCTTGGAGAAAGGTGCTCCCCCTGAGCTTCCAGGAATCAGGGGTGGTGGGGCGGGGGGAGGGGGGTGACTTGAGGAAGCACCTTAGAAAAATGGAGACGATGGGAGGGTGGCAATTCACAGGCCAGGCTGGGAGGGAGGCGAGGATAGAGTAGAAGTGACAAGACTAGCAGCAGCAAAGACCAAGGAGGGTCCCTCAGGACTGGGCCCCTCCGTGCCACCTGGGCGACAGCGGCCTTGCAAGGGAAGCCTCTGCCAGCAGAGGGCGCGCTGGGCCTTTGCATCAATCTGCTCTCTGGTGGCAAAGCAGGGATGGGAGCCTCAGCCAGGGGGACTTTCTTCTGCACTGAAAGCCCCGGTGGGAACCTGGCAGGAGAGCAGCTTTGGAACCCACCCACCAGGGACGCGAGTCAGAGGCTGGCAGGGTGCGGGCTGACCCTCAGGCTCAGGCAGAAACCAAACTCAAGTTCTCGGCTTGTGAGTGAGCGAGTGTGTGTGTGTGTGTGTGTGTGTGTGTGTGTGTATGGGGGTTGTGGGGGAGAAGGGGAGACGGTTACAGGCTGGGATCGGGGGGCAGAGATGAAAAGTATGTATGAATGAGCATGTGTGTGTGTGAATGAGACTGTGTGTAGTAAAAACTACAGGCAACTAACTAATCCTAATACTAGGAAGAGAGGAAGCAGAATGAGTAATACTGATTGATGGTATTTGTTAATCATCAGTGCTGTTCTAGGTAGTGTGCCAAGATATGTCTGTCTATGAGACGACTATGTTATTCCCATGCTGCAGATGAAGAAATGGATGTCAGGGAGGTTAAGGCACGTGTCCAGCGGAGGTCCACAGGTAGGAAGTGGCGGTGGTCTAGACCCCACTGTAGCGAACGGGGGCTGCTAGCTCAGTGCCTGCCCTTGGGAAAGAGGCTCAGTGAATGGATCGGAGTCTGGGCTCTGGGTCACTGGGTTAATCAGAAACCAGACAGTTCTCCTTTACAACCAGAGCGGACCGTGCTTTTGTGCCCATGACTGTGACTGCATGCACACAAACGTGTGTGTGTGTGTGCGTGTGTGTGTGTGTGTGTGTTTATGTGTATAAG
Organism: Lasiurus cinereus; assembly: GCA_011751065.1. Classification (NCBI taxonomy): domain Eukaryota; kingdom Metazoa; phylum Chordata; class Mammalia; order Chiroptera; family Vespertilionidae; genus Lasiurus; species Lasiurus cinereus. Next base: position 4,455,061 of record JAAGEH010000124.1, on the reverse strand, counting down.
TGGACAATGTGTTTCAAACAGCAATGGGGCCGCTGTTCCTTTGATAAACATTGTCCCCAAACATCTACAAAACAGATCCTTCTTGACTGACATGATATGGAAACAACAGATCAAATGTTAGAAACAGACCCCGGGCCCCGTGGATTGACAGATCTGGGAGTGACAGGCCTCACTCATCCCACAGTCTGGGGCGGTGCCTCCACCGTGAGGACCGGGCGGGCGAGATGCAAGCTCTGCAGGAGGTCTGCGAGGCCTCCCACCCAGCCCTGCACCCCCTCCTGCCTTCTGCCCGGAGCACTGCCCTGCCCCCACTGTCCCTGCATTCCTCTCACGGGCCATGCTTACTGCCTACAAAACAGCCTCCCGCGGTCTTGCCCTCTCCCTGGAGAGCTCTTACCCCCAACCCCCTGCACCTGGCCAACTCCTCCTGATCCTTCCGCTCCTCCTGATCCTGCATCCCACACATGCTGTCTCTGCCTCTGAGGAATCTTCAGAGACCAGGTCTCCTGTCTCATTCTCTCAGAGCACCTCACTGCCTTCTTCTGCAAAGAGCTTCTCAGTTCCTCAGCAGAGGGGGCTCATGGGGGTCTTTATTTGATACTTAGCACTCCCACTGGACTCTGACTCCAGGGGACCAAGCCTCCGCCTGTCCCACGTCCGGCCACCTTGCCCCCTTTCGCCCCCATCCCCCAGGCCTAGCACCGAGGGAATTGCATACAGAATGGAAGACAAAGAGAGGAAACCCAGAGACGCAACTGCTGATGTGCATATGACCTACGTCATGATAGTTCGTTCTAATGTTTTATCACAGGGCTGTAGCATGCTTCAGGATCCAAGGACTGCACCTACACTTCCAGCTCTTCCACAGAAGCTAAAAAACCTGCTTTCTTCCTCTCACTTCTTATGTGACAGGCACCTGCTCCTGTGGGGCTCAGCGAGGGACCAGGAACCCCCTGAGCTAGGAGGACCAGGGAGGAAAGGTGACCTCTCCAAGCTGGGGTTGGTCAGACTCCCGCTCTTGGAGTGCGCATGTGTGTGTGGGTTTGCATCACATCGGGTGAGGGTACAGAGCTTGGGTGGGGTGAGCAGTGCCAGCAGGAAGAGCCCGGTCAAACACCACCTCTGTGAAACCGTGCCCTTTTTCCAGCCGGAGTAAACCTTTCCTGTGACCTCTCTCGCATGCATCTCGCTTGTGAATGAATTCCAGGCGTGGCCCTGGGATCTGGTCATGGGAAGGTCATAGGCTCACAAGTCTTACAGATATGGATCCACATTCTGGTTGAGCTGGGAAGCCTTAGTGACTTTTATGAGCCTCTGGGCTTTCATCTGTAAAATGGGCATCGTGAGGTTACCTTCAAGGGTTTGGGAGGAGGATTCATGTAGTTATCTTTAATGCTTAATCCTTTGCCTGCATCCCACACTAGATTCTGAATCTCCCGAGAGCCTGGCAGTGCCCAGCACAGCGCCTGCTCATGGCAGAAGGCCCCTAAGCATCTGTAGGATAGCTCCTGGAGGTGGGAGGCAGGCCTCTCCACTCTCCTGCCCCCTGCTGTGACCTCTAAGTGCCACAAACCTGCAGAGCAAGGTGAGGTGCACAAAGGGCAGATGCACCTTGTCCGGTTCCCTCAGATCGGCCCTGCTGACAGTGATCACAAGCCAGGGAAGCCGGGATCCCACGCCACCCTCCCCCAGGTTTTGCCTGGCCCCCTCTTAAGAATATGTGTGAGTGTTTTGGATACATTAATGCAGGGAGACCAGCTTGCAGGAGCCCATCACCCCTCAGTTCTGGAGAAATTAGCATTTAAATTGAGGTATTTTAGGGAAGTAAATCATCCCGGAGAAGCCAGTGCTGTCTGCAGCCTTTTCTGGTGGAAGGAAGCTCGGAGCTTTGGCCTTGAGCTGCTGAGTTTGCAGGGAGGGGTTGGCTCCCCTGAGCTGCCCAAAGCCACCAGAGAGGGTGGCATCAAACCCTCAAATGCCAGTGCAGACGCCTCCCTTGTTTTAAACCCTGCCCCATCCCTTGCCCCCAACTAAACACTAGCCTTTCTGCCACGTGAGGGAGGGAGGAGACTGGCTGAGGTGCGATTTCTCTGTGACCCAGCAGTTGGGGGACTGATCTGACCATGGCTTTGTCTCTGCCTGGCTGGGAAAGCTACCCCCTGCCTCTGGAACTGGGAGCGGGGAAGGCGGGGATACAACATGAATCTCTCTGAAGCGCAGACGGAAAGGCACTGGCTAGATGTTATCCATTCTGCAGGCACAGGCGTCTCTAGGGTCCGGTAGTATTGAAACCAAGCCCACCCTCCAGCTCCGCCCTCCTCGGGGATCAGGGAGAAAGTCCCTTCTCGGGAGACCTGCTTCTTCATTATGGGACTTTCTTCAAGTTCTCTGGCCAAGCACTCCAGACTTAGTCCTTCTTTCATCAGCGTTTCACCAACCCAGTCATTCAGCACAAGATGACTCTTATGTGACAGGCACTGGGGAGGCAGTGCTAAAGCACACCTTCCCTGTCCTCAAGATGCCCGTAGCCTGGAAGCAGGCAAGTATACACATGCCTCCTACAGAGGCACGCACACGTGTGCGAGGTGAATACGGTTTTAAAAACGCCACAATGAAGCATTTTTCATGCCCCATCAGTCATATTTGCCTGTGGCACTCCAGCTGCTAAAGCAAAGGCATTCTTCCCTTAGGAAGAAAAGCAGGTACCCTCTCATGGGGGGGTGTAGTCTCTTGAGCTACATAATAGTTTGGAGAGCCAGCCCGCACTGGCGGGGAAGATTCCACTTCAAATCAAAGCTGAGCCTGGCCAACTCTGGCCATAGTCTTATTTCAATGAACTATGAATGCGTGCATGCCTCTTCGCCACATAGAGTGTAGGGGAGATCATAGGTTTGGCCGTGGCCCTGCAGGCTCCCTCCTGTGGAGCCTGGGGTGTTGCCTTATACATGTCCACTTCCCTTCCCAAACCTCCCTTCCTTCCCTAGACCCCCAGCACGCACTGAGTTATTACCGGCATCATTTTTTGAAGCTAATGTTTATTGATTGTGGACAATGAGCTAGGCATTACTCTGAGGACTTTGCACATAATCTCGTTTCACACTCACCATGACTCTTCGCGGTAAGTACTCTTATTCTAATTTTTTTTAAGTGTGGGAGCAGAAGTGTAAAGAGGTCAAGTGCACAGAACAAGTAAGCTGGACGCTGTCAAGCCTAACTCCATGTTCTTAAAAGCGACGCACAAATAGGCTGGTGGTGTTTCGTTTTGCCCCTTAAACGAAATGCTGAAAAGTAAAGGTTGACTCGCTGGAAAAGCCAACATTGGTCGAATGTTGCAGGTGGATACCCTCACTCATAACAGTAAAGGCTCTTTGCTAAACAAACGCCACGTATGTTTCCAACCGTCTTTCTCTTTCCAACCGCCTTCCTATCTATAGACTGTATGTGTCCCCCCAGGATTTATATGTGAAAACCTAACTCTCAATGAGGCAGTCTTTGGAGGTGGGGCCTTTGAGAGGTGCTCATAAAAGTCCCCCGTGAATCCCTTGGCCCTTCTGTCACGGAGGACACAGCAAAAAGGTGCCATCCATGAATCAGGAAGTGTCTGTCACCAGACACTGAATCTGTGTGACCTTGACTTTGGACTTCACAGCCTCCAGAACTGGGAGGAATAAACGTTTGTGGTTTAAGCCTATGGTCTTTGGCTATAGCAGCCCAAACAGACCAAGACACGCCTCAACAATCTTGCAAGTTAGGTGTTATCTCCATGCTGAAGGTAAGGAAATGGGCTCAGAGAGGCGAGATGACTTTTCTAGGATCCTGTTCGAGGAAATTGGGGCTGTCTGCTTCACTCGGCCACGCACCTGTCTGACCACGCCCACACCTGTCTTTCTCTCTCCTGCCTTCCCTTATTCACATGCTGCCATGAACGAACACACACACACACACACACAAATGTGATGCCTGGGTTACCCATGGCACATGCTTTCTCTTTCTCTCTCAATACAAAACAGCTTTCACCAGTGGCACCCAAACTCACTTAAGCATTCCAGGCATGGCCATTACTAACTCCTGCCCGGGTAATTGCGATCCCTGAAATGGAAAGAAATTGCAGGCTAGAGAAACATTATCTTCTCGTCAGGCCCCTCGCCCTCCATCGCCTGGCCTGTGCGTGTCAGCTCCGGGGTTCCTGACTTGTCATAACACTGCAGTGAGCCGAGCTGCTGTCACTGGCTTCAGCAGCCGCCAGCTCCACTCTTTTTTCCTTAATCCGCACCTGCGGAGATGTTTATTGATTTGAGAGAGAGAGAGATGAAGGGGGTGGGAAGGGAGGGAGGGAGAAGGGAGGGAGGACTGAAACATCAATGAGTTGCCTCCTGTACATGCTCCACTGGGGATCAAACCTGCAACCGTTTGGTGTGTGGGACGATGCTCCAAGCAACTGAGCCACCCAGCCAGGGCACCTGCTCAACTTTTTCTGCCAGGTATAAGGGAAGGATTCAAAGGCCCTGACGGACACCTGGACATAACATGTTAGAGCTGGGGGTGGGGAAAGTTCGGCATCACTGGCTCTAACCTCTGCCTTGCTCTAAGGACTATCATGACCTCCCGTGCTCAGTTGCTATCCAGGAGATCTACGGAGGAAAACTGGCCTTGCCCAGATGCAGCCGCAAACTTAAAGCTTCGGGCATGGGCCCGCAGAATCTGAGTGAAGGCTTCTTCCCTGGTCCCAGGTGCCCTGAGACTCTGGTGGAGGCCATTGTGCAGCCAAAATCTCCCTCGCCAGCCCAGCCTCCAGCTGCAGGCTCCACTCCACCTGCCCTAGGCCCCGAGGGGTCGCACTGCTTATTTCCTCACAGTCAAGAGCAGAAGCCAATATCCCAGTACCTTTCAAAATATCTCAAACCCAATTAGGACCTTCCTATTGTCACGCTCAGCGCATCCTGTTCTCAGGGCCCCTCCACCTGGGTCTCCCCTGCCGGCAGTCCCCCAGGAAGGACAGACGCTCTTGCTGGATGGGTGCCAGGCCTGAGGCTACTGACTCCCTGAATTCTAGATGTTCTCACCAGTCTCCAAGCACCCTTAGGCTGCCCTGGATGGGAGCCAATTCTGGAAAGCTGTGCCGCCCACCAGCCCTATGGCCTTGAGCAAGTCAGTTCTCAGCTCTGGGGTCTTTTCCATGTGGGGTCATTTTTTTGACAGACTTAGGGTTCCCCAAATACAGTGGTACCTCGAGATACGAGTTTAACTCGTTCCGTAATCTTGAGGCGTGGGAAACTATGAGACGCTTGAGTCGAGGTAAACTGGTGGGTCGTGTGTAGCCGGGCGATCCGCGAGATTACTCCTATCTCCAATGTTGCTCGTATTTCAAAGCAAAAATTGCTCGCTCGGTGGCTCGTATCTCAAAAATCTCGTATATTAGGGCACTCGTATCTCAAGGTACCACTGTATCTCCCACCAGAGGGCTAAGAGAAAGCCCCGGAGATGAGAGCCTGTTGCCATGGGCACTCTGTGTTTGCTTGCTTACCTTTTCGGAGGCAGCCTTTGTAGCCAGAGACACTGGCACTTGCACCCTTGTTCTCTCTCCCATTCCCCGTGGGGCCCTGGTTGAACCTTTTCTGAGTCTCTGTCTGCTCAACAAATGGAAACGAGACACCTCCTTGCCTCACATACTTGCTGTAAGGATGAAAAGAGTCCATAACGTGAGTGGCTTCGCGGAGCTCTGAGAATAGCCGACGCTCAATAAATGGCAGCTATGGCTGTGGGAGCGGGCACAGTGCTAGCAGCTCTAGTTAACCTTCTCCAAATGTCTGTCTTGATTAGCCAAATTTTAGAGCTGGAATGGACCTCAAACTATTTTCTTTTTTTAAAAAAAATACTATTTATTTTTAATGATTTCAAAGAGGAAGGGAAAGGGAGAGAGACAGACACATCAGTGATGAAAGAGAATCATTGATCTGCTGCCTCCTGCGCGCCCCCTACTGGGGATGGAGCCCACAACCCCGGCCTGTGCCCTCACTGGGAATCGAATGCTGACCTCCTGGTTCCTAGGTCCATGCTCAACCCCTGAGCCACGCCAGCCGGACTCAAGTTATTTTCTTTTACTCTTTCCCAGAAACATTACACCCACCGCTTGTCTGAGTCTCATGATGGAGCTATAGCAAGACCCAGGACGGGAGCCTGCTAATGTGGAGGTCTCCACTTTATGTCATGGAACTCTTTTTTTCCCCTCTCTCTCTTGCCTAACCTCAGGCCCTACTCCTGGCTCTAGGAGAGTTCCTACTGCATAAGGCAATGCCCAGCCTGCCGGAGGGGGGGGGGGGGACACTCTTCCCGCCAGAGCGAGCGCTGAGAACCAGGGCAGCTGTGCCTGTCTCCCCCACGCTCCAGCAGGGCCCGTCTTCTCTCCTCCAGAGAAGCGTCAGGTCCATGGAAGATGCCCGACAATGTTTGTGAGACGGAACCCGAAGTAGGTCAGACGCTCGATGAAAGGAAAAAGATGTTTCAAAACTCCCAACTTCAAGCAACAGATAGGAGAAACCAAAGCACCCTTTCCACAGACCACAGGGCATCCGTGCATTGATAATAACTTCATTCCTTGGAGTAGTCAGAGAGGAAGGACATTTTTAATAAAATGTTAACATTGAAATCTAAGCCAGGAGGGGTGTTTGAGAATCAGAACATCTGGCCCAGGGACAGCTTGGCTCTGGGGTAGATGTGTGGCTGGGATCACGCCGCTGAACGTCCCCTCGTCCCTTTCGTCTTTCCCATTCTCCCCGGGGCACCTTGGAAGCCTATCCGTAGAGCCTCCTCTAATGAGCTTGGCAAAATGAGAAACCTGCAGAAGTCAGAGAAATCTAAAAACAGCTGCTTTTCCTTGTTTGCTCTCTCTCCTCTGTCTCTCTCTCTACTAGTCATTAGCAACGGAGAAAGAAAACCCAAAGGGAGAAGAAAGGCTACAATGTTCGCACATGCCTTCTGCAACATGGTGCTAATGAGAAGACCTAACCGCCTCTCATGTCCCTTCCTTTTTTTATTCACACAGACCTGCTGCCCTCACTTGCAGCGAAATCCAGAACCCAGCCAGTGCGGCCATTCGCCGGTTTACATCATAACCGAGGTGAAGTAGACCTATTGTGGTAGGACGGTTGGAAACGGTTTTTAGGTGTTCTTTAAAACCAGTGCCTCTCAAGACTAAAAAGCATCTGGGAAAATAGAAACCCAATTAAGGAACACAACTTTTGGTCTTTTCAAAATGTGACACCAGCATGTAAGTTAACCCAGGTTCCAAAGCCCCAGCTTCCATCCAGCCTTGTTAGTTCCTGGTCATGTTGTCACACATGGTCACGTGGTCATGCTGAGTCTCGGGCTGTGTCTGTAATAACTCTACCCACAAGCACGGAGAACGGATCTGAAACTCCACCTCTTACTGGCCATATGATCCTGAGCAAGTTACTAGTATTTCATTTCAGGAGCCTCATTTTCATTTGTATAATGAGGATCTTAAGAATACCTACTTTTACTGACACAATTAGTAGGATTAAAAGGGGCAATGCATTTAACAGCCTGGCATATACTTAAGTCTGTGGTGGTTACTATTATTACGGCTATAATTCATTTCTTAGTCAGAAGGAACAGGCTTAAGTCTCGCCTCTGCCTTCTGCAACCTTGAGTAAATTGCCATACCTTACTAAGCTTCAGTTTTCTCATTAGTAATAGGGATGATGTATCAGCAACAATACTGGTGACTGTACGTGCTGTGGAATGAAATGAGATGATATGTGCAGAACTGATACCTGGCACATCATACTATGTGCTATACAAATTATTATTATTACTATTATTATTACTGTTACTAGCTATGTGATGTAGGTTTTAAAAAATAGAATATGCAATCTAGAAATCCCAAAGAATTAACAACAGCAACAACTTCCTGGAGCTACTACGTGGTATGGCAAGGTTTCGGGATACAAGGTTAACATATGAAAGTCAATTTCTTTCCTATACACTAGCAATGGACAAAGGGAACTTGAGAGTAAAAAATGCAACACCATTTACATTGGCACCAAATAATTGGATACACTTAGGTATACATCTAGCAAAACAGGCATAAGATGTATAAGAAAAGCCATAAGACTTTGATAAAATAAGTCAAAGGCTGAACTAAGTGGAAAGATATGCCATGCTCATGTTGAATATTATTAAAATATAAGTTCTCCTCAATTTGGTCTATACACTCATTAAATCCCAATAATTTTTTGTTGTTGTTGAGATTGAGGAACTTACTCTAAAGTTTACTATGGGAAAGCAAAAGACCCAGAATTAACTGGCACAACACTGAAAGAGAAACACAGGCAGAGAACTGACATTGCCCGACCTTGAGACTGACTATACCATTACAGTCATCAAACCTGTGTATATTAGTTAGTAAAACAATAAACACAAGGTTTGATGGAACAGACACAGATCCAGAAATAGTCCCGCATAAAATTAGACAACTAATTAAAAAAAATGTGTGTGTATTTAAATTGATTTCAGAGAGGAAGGGAGAGGGAGATATATAGAGAAAGAAATATCAGCGATGAGAGGGGATCATTGATTGGCTGCCTCCTGCATGCCCCCTACTGGGGATCAAGCCCACAATCCAGGCATGTACCCTGACCCAGAATTGAACCGTGACCTCTTGGTTCATAGGTCCATGCTCCACCACTGAGCAAGACCAGCTGGGCTAGTCAACTACTTGTTGATAAAAGAGCAAAGACAACTCAGTGAAGAAAAGACGGTCTTTCCAAGAAACGGTACTAGAACAATGAGACAGCCACATATTGGGGTGGGGGTAAGAATCTAAATACAGGCCCTATACTTTTCACAAAAACTAACCCCAAATGATCATATACCTAAATGTAAAGAGAAAAATTATAAGAACTTCTAGAAGATAACATAGAAGAAAATATTGGTAATAATGGAATTGGTGATGTGTTTTCAGATATAATACAGTAAAGAAAATAAAAGATAGGTTGGGCTTTGGTAAAATGAAAAAAACACACACAACTTCTGCTCTGTTAAAATGAAAGACACGATTAAGAGAAAGACAAGGACTGATGGGAAGAAGATGTTTGCAAAACACAGATCTGACAAAAGAGGTGTATCCAAATTATACAGAGAACACTTACAATTCCCACAATTAGAAAACAAACAATTCCACAATAAGAAAACAAACAATTCCACAATAAGAAAACAAACAATTCTACAATAAGAAAACAAACTAGCAGATTAAAAATGGGAGCAAAATGGGAGCGAGCAGACACTTTATCAAAGAAGATCCCCAACAGCTAAGCATAGGAATAGATGCACAACACTGGTCATTCTGAAACTGCGAATCAATGAAATATCACAGCATAACTATGAGCAACACTATCATTCAAAACCCTGACAACGCCCAATGCCGGTGAAGATGTGGAAGAGATCACGGCTGGTGGGAAATCAGCCACTGTGGAAGAGTGGCAGATTCTTACGTGGATATTTCAGGAATTGATATTTACCCACACAAATGGGAAACTTACACCTTCACAGATCCTTGCACACGAATGTTTGTGGCGACCTTATTCCAAAACGTGGAGGCAGCCAAGTTATGCTTCAGTGGGTGACTGGGAAGACAGCCTGAGAGAGATCCATACAATGGCATATTTTTCAGCAATGACAGGAAATGAGTCCTCAAGACACAGACAGACATAGCTGGAGCATCAATGCGTGTTGCTAAGTGCAAGGAGCTGAAAGGCTACATGCTGTCTGACTCCAGCTACATGACGTTCTGGAAGATACAAAGCTGTGGCGACATGAAAGATCAGTGATTTCTGGGAGTTCAGGGATGAGTAGGTGGCACGGGAGACATTTAGGGCAGTGCAACCATTCGGTATGTTACCGTCTATTGTAATGGTGGGTACCTGGCACGATGCGTTTGTCAAAACCCAGAGAACTGTACAGCATAAAGTGTAAGCCACGGACTTTAGTTAATATTATATCAGCTACTTCCTTCTCTCATTCACTTCCACCTCTATCTGTGAGAAGCTTAGACTAGAAACAAAACCAAAACAAAAACATGGCCTTCATTAACGCCCACCCTGCAATTAGGCACTTCAGGGAGAATGAGTGGTTTACCTCCAGAGAGGCTGAGCCACTTGCCCAGGGTCACACAGCTACTCACTGACAACTCTGGGATTGAAACCCAGGTTTCCAATGTGCCACCCACTACGCCACTACAGTGTTAGACCTGCCAGACCTGGCTCTCCACATTCTGTACTCCCCCTCCCCCGCTGCCAGCACCTCCTGAACTGGGTGCAAGGGTTTCCTGCCCAAAGGCCAGACTCTGCCTTCCACCCTGTGGGGACTTCCTTCTCCAGGGTCACTCCCAGTGAGGGGGCAGATGGGACAACTCCAGGCAGACAGGCGGTGGGAAGCCCCCAGTCTCTTTCCCTTTGTGGTGGAGGAGGTGGTGTCTCACCTACTATCCATCCTCCCCTCCGCCCCCTCCCCCCCAGGAAACCGGCATTGGCTGAAGCATCTTCCCACTGTCAGCAATCCAGACCATATGGTTAATTAACTAAAATTCGCCACCGCATCTGTGATGCTATTTTTCCTTTTGGCACGTGCAAACTTAATTACTGAAGCCCTAGGAAGCTCCTGGCCCACGGACAGTGTGGTGGGCATGGGGTTCACAGGGCATCCCCAGGGCTCCGGGAGTGGGATGGTGAGGGTCTGAGAAACTGAAGATGGAGAGGCCCATGATTGGCAGGTGAGGATGGGGTGCTGATGGTTGCAGGGACTCCAGGACACAGTGTCAGAGGAAACCCATCTGGGAATGTTGGCAAGCACCCCCACATAGAGGCCAACTTCCCTGCCTGGTAGAATGCGGGGTTCATTCCCTGGTTACCCACTGCCCTTCAAATTCTGTCCTTCGTTACTCCACAGAATGTGTCTCCCCGGCACCTAACCACTGTCCCCCGAGAACGAGACAGGGCCTGGAACACACACAGCGTTCAAGAAAGAAGGTTGACTGGCCCCATGACTGAAGTAAAGCTTCGGAACCATCGTTTCCTCATTTGTGGAATGATTCCTGAATGTTATAGTCTACCATTCTGTTAAGATCAAATGAGATAAAAATACCAGGAGCACCTGTCCTAGCCCTGACGTAATGATAGGCGTCCAACAAGAACTTGTTGAATGAATGAGTTGATGGAAGGATGGAGGGGGTAGAGGAATAAATGGATGAACAGCAGAATCAGAGAGGCCAGTACGAGAACAAGATCTAGTCCAGTCCCCTCACTGTGTTTGTTTCCTCATCTGTAAAATGGGGACCGTGGAATCACCTCCCTTTCTGGATTGCTTGGGGAGCACAAAAGCGTATGTAGAGTTTTTAGAAGCATCCGGGGATGTAGCAAACGTTCAATAAATGCTCCCTAGGCTGTTGTGAACGGTAATGAAATGGGGAGGCTTGCTTGCCCTGACCCAGCACCAGCTGTCCCTGGTACATCCTGGGCTCCTCTCCACCCACCCTGCTCTTTCCCAAGCAGCACGGGCTGGCACCACGCTCAGAGGAGTTTCAGAGCTCACCGGACGCGTGAGTGCCAGCCCTCAGGGGTCAGTGGTATAATGAAAAAGAGAGAACCCCTACTTCGGGAAACAATAGACTAAGAAGTCAGTCAGGATCAAGGGGTACTTTGTCCAATGTCAACAGAAGAGTCTTGCCCATGGAGGGGGGAGGCTCTTCCGGGCTTCCACATATGGTTTTGAAGACTGTGCCGCTGCTGAGGGTGAAACCCAGCCTTGCCCTGCAAGCCAACCTCGATGCCCGCCCAGACGTGCGTCTGCCCAGAGAAGTCTCCTTTCTCCCATTCACACCCAGGGTGCTATTGGCAGCCGAGGCCCTGCCGCTTTCTCTGGGGCCAGGGGACAGCTCGGGGGCAGACCCCGGAAGCCTCAGGACAGAGGTTTGTAAGAGGAGGACCAGGGCCGGCTGTACTCATCTCTCCAGCCCTCGTGCCTCGTTGAATAAAGAAACCATCACATTCTTAATACCTATCACAGACTGACTGTGTGGGATGGGCTCGGCGCGTGCCGAATAAAGTGTCTGACTGAAGCAGCCAGAGAGTGTGTGAGGAACATAATGAATTCCCGGACCTTAAGTCCTGTGCAGTATTAGGAGCTAATTTGGTGAGCGGCGATTCCATGCAGGGGCAGCGTAAAGGGCTGTCTGTGCATTATCCCTGAAAATCTCACATGAGCCTAGGAGGAAGGTGCTAAGACTGTTTGCGCTGCAGAAATGAGGGCACAGAGGCTTAGCGAGGCTCAGGGATGTGCCCGAGGCCACGTGGCTCCAAAGCAGCAATGCTGACATCCAGGCTGGTGCTCCGTGCCTCCTGAGGGTTGGTTTTAGCCAGCATGCCCTTCTCCACGGGGCAGCTGAGCTGCTGGTGAGCTATCAGGAGACTTCCCCTTCCCCTGCGTTTGCTATGCTATTTCCCTGCACTGGCCTGGTGGTCCCCCTCCCATCAGTTCATGCAGGCCTCTGCTTTACCGTCACCTCCTCTGAGAAGCCTGCCATGACCACCTTATAGAAAGCAAAACTTTCTAAGTCCTTGCCCTGCTTAAGTTTTCTTCAGATCCCTTTCTACCACCGAAGATAGATGCCGACTTCCTTCCTCTTGGCGGCTTCCACACCCCGGTCCCTCTCCAGGGAATTGGCTTTATGAGGGCAAGAACCGTATCTGCTGTTGCCAACACTCCTAATGGCACCTGACATAAAAGTACTTGGCATGTATTCATGAAATGACTAGGTCTGTCATTTCGATGTCTGTCTAACGCCTGATACTCTCTTTCTGTCCTCATTCTCTTCCTCTGGTTTCTTCATGGGTCAGACGAGGGAGAGAGAGCAGAGATAGCAGACCGGAGGCCCCCTGCAGCTGGGAGAGGGGATTCGGAAGGAAGACTGGGAGGTGAACTTATAAGGACCATCGGGACATGTTCCCCGGCTCGCCCACGTGTGTAGTCAGGTTACAAAACACGTGGGTGAGCAGGACCTTTTCTCCCGTCCACGTGGACAAGTGCCCGGCTCACTGCCAAGGTCTGCCACACACACTGACCTCAGAGCCCCCGTTTTTGCCACACCTAGGACCAGGGCCTCCTGAGACACGCTGGTATCAGCTAGAGGGAAGCTTTTCTTTCAACAGGGAAGCAGGGGCAGCTTGTTTTGGTGGCACCATTTAGTGACAACGTAATAGTGGCTCGGTCACTCTTTCACCTCAGCCGCCTCTTACACAAAACCGGAGTAATGACCACACCGGCTGGAATGGCATGAGCTAATGATTCTGAGAGCACTCCTCGAAGCCAGCGTCAGGCTTCAAACAGCTCTAAGGCCGGGTTATAACCCGAGGAGACAAAAGCCGCCTGGGCAGTTCAGACCGGACTGAGGGATGGGAGCCTGGAGCGTTTGGAGCCGGGAGGAGATGCATAAAGATGTCATCTGGAGAGAGGAAACCTGCGAGTATGCACACACAGGACTCCCAGCTTTCTCCCCGCCTCCCCATCTTTAGATTGTGCCTGAGGAGAGGGGAGGGAGAGAGGTAGGATCTATAGGTGCAGCCACCCCCTTCCATGCCTGCAGAGGGAATGGGGAGCAGGGGAGGGAGGGGGTGGGGACCAGGCCTGGGTGATAGGCAAGGCTTGAGCCACCCTGATTAGCTGGGAAAATGCAAATCGGCACTTCCTCCCCTGCAGCAGCTAACAAGATAATGAATATTTTCATCAGCTGCAGAGAATACAAACATCTGTAGGAACACCAAACCTACTCTCAGGGGTGGGGGCTGGGGAGGCGGGCGGATGCGGAGGTGGGGGAAGGCAGCTTCTCAGCAATTTTAGACAAGAGGAGACTGCTGAGACGCTGCAGGGGGGGCTGGGAGCCAGGAGCCGGGAGCACGGGCTGGTGCTTACAGTACAGGGCACAGTGGAACAGACAATGCTTGAGTGCAACCTATGCCTGTAGCTCATCCGGCGCTGACACATAGTCTTGGCTGGCCTTCGTCCATCCCCCCTCCACTTAAATCTCTGCTCCTGCATCCAGGCCTATTGCGGAACCCTGGACTCTAGGGTCAGACATGGACCTGGACTCTAGGGGGTGGAGGTAAACAAGACACGCCTGCCCTCAAGAAGCTCCCTCACTCACCGATTCACTCATGAAATGCCCACGCACGGAGCATGGACTGTCTGAACGCTGGGCACTCACAAGCTACCTGCAGACACAGACACGCGGACTGGCCCCTAGTGAAGGGAGGTTCTGATACAGAAGAGGGGAGAGGTGGACTAACCTTTCTAGGGAAGAGGTGTCCAAGAGAGACGCCTGGAGGTGACAGACCCCCTGATGTAAATCAAGGATAATTTACATCAGGCCAAGACACCAGAAGAGCATTTCAAGTAGAGGGAACAGGACGTGCAAGATGAGGATGCAAGAGGAACCCCACAAGTAGCCTCGTAGAAATGGAGGACACCAGACAAAGCGTGGGCCAGGAGCAGGCATGGAGGGAGCTGGGAGGTGGGCTGGAGCCCGTTCCGTGGAGGCTTGTCCATCCAGCTGAGGAGGCCGGACTTCATCCTGGGCGTAATGGGGGACTAGAGGCGAGTTACGGGCAGAGGCGTGACCTATCAGACCTGCGTTTTAGGAACTCGATCTGGCTGCAGCTTGGAGAGGGGGTTCAGAAGGAAGACTGGGGGGTGACTGGACGGGCTGTCGGGAATTCCGGCGTGAGGCAGCCTGGCTCTCCTGCACTAGGCAGCAGCTCCGTTTCTCTAGGGCCCGGCAGACACGGGCGTGTGCAATCATGTGGCTTTGCCATTTTGCTGGCTTTGTGACTTTGCAGAACATTCAGGAGCTACTAATAATGCCCCCTTCACGGAGTTTTAGTGAAGAACAAATGAGATAATGTGTGTCAAAGTGACCTACAAGGTCCGCGGCACTATAGAAACATTAGTTATCAGTTATTTAATTACAGCAGCGCTCCTGGGTCTAATCGCTGCTTCGCTCCTCGGTCCTCCATTCCCGCGCCCACATCCAGAGACAGGCACCGTGCAACATCGCAGCTGCAAGGCTCTGGTGCTGGCCCTTCCTCTATGAGCTTGGAAAGTTCCCGAATCTCGGTGCTTCCTTCCATTGCTGCATCTCTCAACTCAGGGAGAATACTCTTCTCTTTGTCTATTTTTTGGGGGGAGGATCTTGAACAACTTGAAGAGAAAGTGGTGTGAACTGAAATGCACAGCCTTCCTATGTCAGGTTAGCCTTTGACACACTACCATCTATGGGCCCAATCTAGCCGCTGCCCCGTGTTTGCACTGACCACAGGCTAACACTGGGTTGTTCTTCAATGACTAGAGGAAAAAAAAATCATAACGAAAATAATATTTGTGTGACATATAAAGACTCTATGAAATTTAAAACTTAAGAGCCCACAGGGAAAAGCTTTATCAGAGCATACCCACAACTGCCCCTGCTGGGTCCAGTGCCTTAGGAGAAGACTGTCACCCTCTCCAGTTCCAGACGAGGAAACGGAGGCTCAGGGCCACCGGGTCACCTGCCCAAAGCCACACAGAGGAAAACTGCTTCCATCCCGTGGCTGCTGGGTCTGAAAACTCCTTCTCTTTGTACTCATTTTGATGCTCCATAAGGGGCTGATCCCCCCTTCTCCGAAGACACTTCATGATCATGGGCTCCATGCCTGTCTACTCTACCGGACTGCACACATTGGGGGAGTGAGGACCATGGTCGGGATCATCCTTCTGTTCTAGTACATTCCCGCCTCCCCCTTGCCTCAGCATTCAGAGGCATCAGTCACAAAGATATAAAACACACACCCTTTCTGCTCTGGAAAGGAGTGTCAATTGCCCCCAAGAGCAACAATTTGGAGGTGTCCGAATACCCTCTGCTCATAGCTCCCCATGGGTGAAAAATACACCTGTCATTGCATGCAGCTTCTGCAAGAAATACCCCCCCCCCTTCTTCCTCCTGTTGCATGGCAGCTCAGGGCTCTGAAGGCCATCTTCTAACATCAGGCCAAGACATTTCTACTTCTCGAATTTCTACACCCCGAATTTCTACTTCTCCACGCAAGCATTGCTACACAGACTCCCTGAAAAGAGGCAAGAGAAACCCCACTGAGAAGAGATCGCTGAGAGGACTCACTGCCTGTGGATCCCACAGCCGCGCCCCAAGAAGCATTCTGCTTGTTGGACTCAAGTTTCTGCAGCCTTGGCAAAGACAGCTAGTAAGTGATGGAGCTAGCAGTCAAATCACTCTTATGTAGTCCTCACTTTTACTAACTTATGATAAGTTGACAACTCAAGCCATTCATCCATTCATTCTTTCTTTCATTCGTTTCTTCAACTAGTCACCGAATCTCAGAAGAATTGAAATCCCCTTCCTCACCCCTACCTGCCTTCAAACAGCCTGGAGTGCAAGAAATACACCTTTATTGCTTGCTTATTGATATCATGATCTCCCCACCTTTATGTGAGTGCAGGCGTCCGAGCATCGGAGCCGCCTCCTGTTATTTTAATGGAAAGTCAAGGGCAACATGCATTTAAAAAAATAATCACGGTCCAATGCAGGCATCCATCTGCCCCTTGGTTCTTCTGAAAGGCCCCTCTGTGCCTTTGTGCCTGCGTGTGCCTGCACGCTCAGCCCACATCTGGCACTGTCTGCCTTTCCCCTCACCGAGTCCTGTTGACGGTCCTCCCTCTCTTTCAGAGATGCAGTGTGAAGTGCAGTGCTTCTACAGGGAGCCTGCTAATGACAAATCTGAGGACCAAGACAGCATGGGGCTGAAGTAGAGTAATTCAGCCCAAGGGGGTTCCTTCGGCTTGGAGGCCAAGTTCTACAGGAGAGCACCACCTGACGCTGACAAGCAGCCTAATGAACGTTTCCTTGCAGGGAAAGGCCTGATGTCCTGTGGGCCCTGCATCATCTCCCAGGCACCTTGCAGCAGCATCTCTGGACAGCTCCGGGCCCCCGAGTCCTGGACCCACCAGGTCTGTGCGACATCAAGTCTTCCCTGAAACAGTTCTAGGAGCTGACTCAGGATCCCCGACAACGCCAGCTGCCTCCCCTCTGGCTGGCTCCGTGCCTGGCCAAGCCAGGGCCTCAGGGACCCGCAGTATAAACTGATCTGACCTTTCCGGAGGCTGTGTGGCTCTGGGCACCAATCGTTACATGTGCACACTCTTGCCCAAGAGGGTTTAATCCTGGATTTATCCTAAGGAGACAATCGATCAAATGCTCACAGCTGTATTTACAAAGATGCTCATCACCACACAGTTTATGACAGCGGAAAGCTGGAGAGGATCTAAATGTCTGTCAATAAGGGATTGATTGGGTGAATTATACGCCTGGGGAATGGAGTCCTGTGCAGACATTAAAAAACATATAGCTGATCTTTGTAAATTAGAGGACAAATAAGTAAGGAATATTTAGTGGAAAAAAAAAAGCATATATGGCATCATCCTAGTTATACAAAGTGATCTACACATAATAGGTGGCCACAAGCACAGAGGGTATGTGTGGAAGGCGGTTCACACACAGATATGAAGGTGGCCACACCCAGATGAGACTGTCAGTGACTTTGATTTGTTAAAAATATTGCTTGGATTTTCTGCAGAAACATATGTTAACTTTATGGGGAGGGGAGGCAGATGGAGGATGTGTGTGGCCTTGTGCAAGTAATTTTCCCCTTTTTTCCTTAGTGAAAAGGGGACTAATATTACCTATAAATAAGGCTATTAAATTGTAAATAAAAAGTTATCTAAGTGGCTCAAACAGAGTCTAAGGCGTGGCGAGTCTCCATCCATGGTCACTGGTTAATAGTTACCATAAAGAAGCCAGGGCAGGGCAGGTATTTTGGACAAATGGCCCGGAGCTGTGTCCAACAGATGTCCCCCCGCTGCGCCAAACTTCATCCCTCCCACTCCCACAGGCCCAGGCCCATGTGCACACACACCACATAGACACACTCACACATACACACAGACCCACACACACTCACACTCAGACCCATATACACTGAGGCATACACAGATGCACACCCATACGCAGATTCATATACACAGGGCACAGTCAGACTTGCACTCAGATACACACAGACAGACTCACACGCATTTGCATACAGACAGGCACACGGCAGCGCGTGCGCATGGCCAGGAGATGGAGAGGACCAAGCCTGCAGCACCCTCTGAGCTGGCATGCTTCCCTCTCCTGGCCCTCCACCCGCTCAGGCCCTGGCCTGCCTGCACTGCCTGGCTGCTCGGTGCAGAGGCCCAGAGCCTGTCTCCTGCCGGGAGAGGGAGGGGAGGCTTGCGAGAGGCCAGGCGAGGGTGATTGTGGGGGTTTAATTACGCATGATGCCCAGAGGCAGCCTTGGAGGATGCACCGAAAGAGACATTTCGCTGAACTTGGACCCTGGTTCTCCAGGCGGGCATGGGCCTGGCACAATATTTCAAAGCCGAGGAGAGCATCGGGCACAGAGGAGCCGACAGCTGCTAACAGCACGGTAACAAGGAGATGCTAATGATGAGTGTGACTGTCAATGGAGCAGCTCTGCAGAGGAGACATGGCCAGGCTTCTTCAAAGGCACGTTGGCCATGCCAGGCCTTCCTTCCGGTCTCCTGTCCCCTACCTATCACAGCAAGAGGGGCAGAAACTCCCAGTGAACTGTGCTCAGACACCCTCTGTGATCAGAGGTCCCTGCAGTGGGTACCTGGGAACATGACCTTGAGAGCCCTTGAAGGTTAAAAGGTGGAGAGCACAGCACAGGGAGTCATTCAGTGAATATCTCTGGAAGGAAGGGAAGAAAGGCGGGCGGGAGGGAGGGAGAGAAGGAGAAAGCTCTCCACTCCCGGACTGCACATCTGCAGCAAGAGAGAGATCTTCCCCCCACCCCTCGGTCCTCCCCCCTGCCCCTCTAAACAACCCTTGTCCTCCAGGATGCCTCTTGATCTCTTTTAAGACAAAAGTTACTCAAGACCTACATTGTGTCAAACCCGATATATTGAAAATGAAAGCAGAATACAACTCAGCAGAAAAATGATGAGCCTGTCTTAGCCGCCTGGGAGTCGTACAGGTAAGCAGACAATCATAATAAATTGTGAACTCCCCCAGTCCAATGTGCTGCCTCCTCTTTCTGGCCAAATTCCTCTTCGAAAAGGGTTTATCCGGAGGACTCCCATTTCCCACGCTCATCCTCCACTAATGCATTCCAACCTGCTTTGTCAGACTCATTCCGCATCCCCCACGGTCACCGATGACTTCCAATTTGTCAAGCTCCCTGGCGCCCATCTTCCTGCCAGGTGACCTCTGAGCAGCATGGGACACAGATGCCCACGCTCTCTCTGAAGTCTGTTCTGGGGATGGTGACATTCCCCCTCTGGGGTTTCCTCCTCCTCCTCCTGCCTCCCCAGCCACTCCTTCTCTGCCACCTTGGCTGGGTGCTTCTCTTGCCCGCACCCTTAAGTAATCTGCCCTGACTCTTCCCACGATCTGTCCTCTCTTCGATCTCAACTAAAACTTTTATTTTAAAAAATTATGTAGCCTGGCCGACATGGCTCATTGGTGGGAGCTTTGACCTAGGAACCAGGAGGTCACAGTTTGATTCCTGGTCAGGGCACATGACCGGGTTGCGGGGTGTGCAGGAGGCAGCCCATGGACGATTCTCTCTCATCATTGATGTTTCTATCTCCCTCCCTTTCTGAAACCAATAAGACTATTTTTAAAGAATTATCTACATGCTGTTGACTACCACATAGTTTCGTTTAGAACTCAACTAAGTGGAGTATACTCATCCTATACACTCTCCAGTGTGGAGTGTCCTTGGGAGGTTGAAAACACCAGACTAGCTCTGAAGAAGGACTGGGCTAGGGATGCAGGCTGGGGACAGAGCATCCATGGAGAGGGAAGATGGAAAGAAGGCCACCGAGAGGAGGGTCACGCTCACCAAGTCTGGGGTATGTCCATGGAGGTGAGAAGAACACCAGGAGATTGGGGGGCAGAAACCAAGGGAGAAGTTGCCAAGAGAAAGAGAGTGAAGCACGGTGCTAAGAGAAGAGCTGGTGCAAGGAGAAAAGTGCGACGCGGGATAACCAGGAACGGGTGCGCTCGTGGCCTCAGGGAAAGCACTCTCTGGGCAGCACGTGTGGGAGCCAGGCTGTGGTGGGTGGGAAACAAGTGGGAAGTGAGGGACTGCAGACCATTTGCACAGGCTTCCCTTCCAAGGAGGCTGGCTGTGAATAGGAAGCATACGGTGGTAGCTGAAGGCAATCAAAAGTGTGGAGAGGGGACGGGATGGGAGAGATGAACACATTTATAGACTGAGAGGAGTGGTAGGAGGGATGGAGACATTTAAGAAAAAAGGAGGGGGGGGCTATTGGCACCATCAGGTTTCTGAACAGATCGAGGGGATGAACTCGTAGTAGGCGGCTGGAGAAACATCTCAGGAGTGGGTGTGTATGCAGACAGGTGTGAAGGGGATTGGAAGCTATGCTTTTCCTTTAATAAGTAGAAGAGAAAGGAAGGTGGAGGTTGTGTTTTAGAGGCTTAAACAAGCACTATTCAAGTTTCAGAAAGCCACACAGAGCTGGGGAGAAGGCGGATACTGGAGACCATGGATGGGCACTGGGACCAGTCCGCACTGTGGTGGAGATTATGCAGATTACCTGAGGCTGTCCCCTGGTTGCCAGGAATAGAGCTGATTGGGGAATTTTGCAAGCCTAGTCATTCCCTCACCTGCATCCTCTACAGGACAACAGCTATAGCGACAGCGGCTACCATATTGTTGAGTGCTGGTTATGTGCCAAGTGCCTTACACGCAGTATCTCTACTTTTCAGAAGAGTGGCACAGAACCACTAACTAGTTCCCCCTTTTCCCTAAAAAACTTCAAATTCCACAGAGGTGATATCATTTTCCCAAGCCTGGCTGACTCCCAAGCCGGGCTCATTCCCTTTCTCTGTACCTTGTCACTATCTCCAAAACCTGACTTTGCATTTCTCCCCTGCGAGTTTCCTTCTCCAGGATAAACAACCCCAGGCTTTGAACACTGCCTTGTGGGACCTTGTTTCTGGGCCCCTCACCCTCTCATCTTTCCCTCTGGTTTGTCAGTTTTGCATTCACAAACACGTGTGTACTTACTTGCATGCACCTTTTTCAAGGTGGTAATGAGATCCCTACGGGAAAGTGGAAAGTTCCCTACGCCTCAGTGGAAAGTTCTTGCGAAGGCCTCCTCTGGAGGGTTTTCCCCATAGACACCTCCACACTTCCGTCTTGTTTCCTTCCTATGCTGCGCTAATTTCCACCTCAGATGCCCTTCCAGGAGTCAAGGGTGCAGAGCCCCGCCTTACATGACTTTGATCAACTCTCTCTCTCCTCCAAAGACTGGCCTCATGTTCCCAAAAAGACCAAACCATTTGGAGTCTTAAGTGCTTTCTTCCCAAGTTTAGTGCTTCTTCTGTTGATTTCTCTGCCTGAAATAGCCATTCCTTTGTGCTTTCCTATAACTACTTGCCCTTCAAAATTCTACTCAGGTATCGCCGTTTAGAAACATTCTCAAGTGACCTGGCTACATCATGTGCCCCCTGTTTTCCGTCCATCTTCTATAACACAGAACAAGCAGAGAACAGCGATTAAACAAGTGGGCTATTGAGCTTGTCAAACAGACTACATAAGACCTGGGTCAAGGCACTTACTCCTTGGGTCACTCAACCTATCAGTGTTGCCATTTCTTCATTCACAGAATGAGGACATGTTTAACCCACCTCATGGGGTTGTTGTGAGGAAGAAATAAGTGCATCCACTTAAAGCTCTTGGTATAGTGCTCAGCACATGATAAATGGTAGTTATTCCTACAACACTTATCAAAGAGTACTTTATATTTACTTCATGCTGCGATCTCCCTACTAGCCCCTGAGAAACCCAGAGGACAGGGAGAGCACCTGGCTCATGTTTCTATTTATGGCACCTAGCTCAGAGTCTAGTACACAGTAGGGGCTCATGAATAAATGAATGAATGAATCTAAGTCACCACAGTGTATATCGTGTAATCATGTTATCTGAAATTACCTATTACATATGCAATTGAGAGAATCTATATATACTAGTTTAAATGGCTAATATGCTAAGTGTCCCTTTGGGAGTTGAACTGGGAGACTAGGAGTTTGATCACTCGCTATGATGTGCACTGACCACCAGGGGGTGGCAGGTGACCAGCAGCAATGGCAAGGGGGTGGTGCTGAGGTAGCGAGGGAAGGGGTGGGTAGGGATGCAGAGAATTGGGGAACCTGATCAGCCTTGATGGCTGGCCAGGCCTAGGGACTCTACCTGTGCATGAATTTTGTGCACTAGGCCTCTAGAATGAGGGGTAAGATATATCATCTTCCTTTCAAGGGCAGGAGGTCTCCCAAAGGAATGAATTGATGATGGAGAGATTTATGGGTCAAGTGCAAGGCTCCATTCAGGACAATGGACAGTAGTCATGGACATACCCAACCACTGTATGGTCACATCCATTTAGAAGTGGTCAAGAGAAACCAAGATGGTGGCATAGGTAAACACCTGAACTGCTGCCTTGCACAACCATTTCAAAACTATATCTAAAAGACAAAATGAACATCATCCAGAATCACAGGAAGGCTGGCTGAGTGGAAATTCTACAACTAGAAGGAAAGAGAAAAGCACACTGAGACTCACCGGAGCTGTGGAAGGCAGAGGTATGGAGGTGTGCGTGCAAAGGGGGCTGGCAACTGGGTGAGATTATGGGGACCCAGTCTCATACAAGGAGAAACTGGACTTTCTGGCAGCGGGCAAAACTAAAGGGCAGCTTTCTTTCAGAGGTGCTTCCAGAGATTACTGTGGGACACTGAGACCCAGGGGCCTCTTAGGGCAGGGTTTTCAGGAAGCCATTGCTGTTTGCTCTGCCCTGAGATTCCCACCCCATGAAGCCATTACTGTTTGCTCTACCCTGAGACTCCACCCTATCAAGCTAAGTACAGAGGCTTTTGCATATGAATGGCCTGGTCCTTTGAATTCTAAACTTACCTATCAAACTGTAGCTAAGTCAGTGAGACCCAGAACATTCAAAAGAAGGTCCAAGGCCCCACAGCAGCTTGCACTGTTGCACAGCTGGGCCTCATCTGGGCTCCTCCAAAACCCAAATGAAGAGGAGGAATCTGCAAGTCTCTCCATAACTCCTGCAGGGTGGCCTCAGGCAGAGGCTAAATTTGAACCTCCTTGGAGATCCAAGAGCCAATACACCCAGTGGTCAGAGTAGGACCATCCAAATTACAACTCCTCAGATCCATAAGGGACACACTTAGGCGGCAGACTCAGTGAACACCAAAGCCACACTGAAGCAAGACTTGTCTCAAAGGGTGTCTTCAGCACAAAAGTTTTCCCATCATAGACAGAGCTGATCCTCACAGCCAATAGGCTGAAGGTCAATTCCTCCCAGTGATACTAACAACAATCAAGGCTTAACTACCACAAGACTGTGCACACAGCCCACAAAGGGGTGTACCAAAAGTGTCCACCTCAAGTAACTGGAGAGGCTGAGCCACTGGGCCATATAGGACACCTGGCACACAAAGCTACTCTACCAACTCAGGGAAGCAGCAAAAATGTGGAGACAAAAGAACAGATCACAAACAAAAGAAATGGAGGAAAACAAACGACTGGATATAGAGTTCAAAACCACAGTTATAAGGTTTTTCAAGAATTTTCTAGAAAAGGCCAATAAATTTAGTGAGACCCTTGAGGATAAGAAAAAGGACCAACTAGAAATTAAGCATACACTGACTGAAATAAAAAATAATATACAGAGATCCAAAAGCAGACTAAAGGATTGTAAGAATCAAGTCAAAGACTTGAAATACAAAGAAGCAAAAAAACACCCAACCAGAAAAGCAAAAAACAAAAACAAAAATATGAATATAGTGGAAGGAGCCTCTGGGACAACTTTAAGAGTACAAACATCCAATTTATGGGAGTGCCAGAAGAAGAGAGCAAGATACTGAAAACCTATTTAAAGAAATAATGACTGAAAACTTCCCCCAGCTGGTGAAAGAAATAGACTTACAAGTCCAGGAAGCACACAGAACCCCAAACAAAAAGAACCCAAAGAGGACCACATCAAGACACATCATAATTAAAATGCCAAGAGCAAAGGACAAAGAGAGAATATTAAAAGCAGCAAGAGAAAAAACAGTTAGTTTCCTACAAGGGAGCACCCATATGCTTGTCAGTTGATTTCTCAACAGTAACTATGCAGGCCAGACGGGAGTGGCAAGAAATATTCAAAGTGATGAATAGCAAGAACCTATAACCAAGATTACTCTACCCAGCAAAGCTATCATTCAGAATTGAAGGTCAGATAAAGAGCTTCACAGATAAGAAAAAGCTAAAGGAGTTTATCACTGCCAAACCAGTATTATATGAAATGCTGAAAGGTATTCTTTAAGAAGAGAAAGGAGAAAAAGGTAAAGATAAAACTTATGAACAACAAATACATATCAATAAGTGAATCTAAAAGTCAAGTGAATAAAAAATCTGATGAATAGAATAAACTTGTGAATATAATAGAATCAGGGCCACAGAAAGGGAGTGGACTGACAATTCTTGGGGCGGGGAAAGGGTTTGGGGAGTGAGGGGAGAGAGAGGAAAAATGTAGTACATCTATGGATGAGGACAGTGGGGGGGGCGGTAAGGGTAGAGGGTGGGGTGGGAATCGGGTGGAGGTGAACTATGGGAGGAAAAAAAAAGAGGAACAATTGTAATAATCTGAACAATAAAGATTAAAAAAAAGAAGAAGAAGAAGTGGTCAAGACCCAGAGTCCAGGCAGCCAAGAGTAGGCAAGCCAGGGAAGATCTAGCTCGCATGGAGTGGCTGGGATGCGGCATCAGGGCTGGTGTTCCACTGGTACTCGTGAATATGACCTTGCTTCTTGTTAATGGCTGATAGTCAATCTGATGGCCCCAGGTTCCATTCTGATTATTGGCATCCATGCCATTACACTTATGAAATATATTAAGCATTACCCTAGTTTCTCAGCAGATCTAGGCAAAGTGATGAAGAGCATTATTAAATGATTAAGGATTGCAGATCCCAAAATTGGATTCCAGATGGCTACAAGCAAAGGGCAAAGAAGCACAGCTCAGGTTCAGCAAAGGCCAGCCAGCCATCTAGTTGCGGCAGTGCATTAGCAATCTGAGCCCCGCCATGTAAGCTGCTCCTTAGAAGACTGTCAGCCAGAGTTTACCACGGATTTAAAAGATTACTCCCATTCTCAGGAGTGTGTTCCCCTTGACCACTCCTCAATCTCCCTGTATCCCCCCCCCGCTTACTGCCACCACCTGCCCCAGTTCTCTTCTCCCCACACCAGAGCCACGTGACTCTAGACAGCAGCTTCATCTTGGCTGCAGGCACGGGTACCTGATTTCAGCCAGAGGAAATTTATGAACCTCTGGGTCAGAAGCTCAGGACTGAGCTTCACGTTAGCACTTGGTACTCATGTCTGTTAAGCACGCACCAAGTGGTGTAGTCATTATTTCTTTCCAAACGTGTCTCTCCTGCTTGCCTCAGGCTTTCCTAGAAGCACTGCAATTTTTAATTAAAAAAAAAAATAAAGACAGGAACGGAAGAGAGGGAAATTAGGCTGACCTCTAAGTTTACTCTTACTTCTGGAACCAGTTTGAACACTGGGACTCCATCCTATTTTCTTGATAACTGTCTTGATAACCTGCCCAGATAACCAGTTATGTTCTTTTTTTTAAATTTAATTTTTAAATATTTTTAATGATTTTAGAGAGGAAGTAAGAGGGAGAGAGAGATAGAAACATCAATAATGAGAGAGAATCATTGATTGGTTGCCTCCTGCACACCCCGTACTGGGGATTGAGCCTGCAACCCAGGCATGTGCCCTTGACTGAAATCAAATTCAGTACCCTTCAATCCATAGGCCAATGCTCTAACCACTGAGTCAAACCAGTAGGACACCAGCTATTATCTTTTGATCCTTGATGCTGTCCCTTCAGGAGCTAAATTTCTGCTATCTGGTCTGAGACCCCTAGTCTTTGGAATATACTACTTCCCACTGTGAAATCTTGGGCCATAACTCTGAACCACCGTGAACCTGTGCTGCCTAAGAGGCCCCAGAGGGGACTTTCTAGCTTACAGCAGTAGACCCTCCCTTCCTGGAAGTCTCCTGTCAAAGCTTTGCCCCAAAGGCCTGTGGACCAAGTTACAGAGAAGACAGCTAAGGACAGGGAAGGTAAGTGAGGACTGTCTCCTTCATAAGGGGGCACTTCACTTAAGGACAGGCCTTGAAGAACAGGACTAAACACAGAGCCCAGATTCAGGTGGAGAGGAGGGGAAGAAAAACAGACATCGCAGTAGGAGCACTGCCCCCATTTCATAGATGAGAAGGCTGAGGTTCAGAGAGGTGAAGAATCTTCACCAAGCAGATGAAGTACCAAGCATGGGAGTACACAGCCGGCATGGGATCAGCTCTGCTTCTGTCTGCCTCCTACCGAATCAGATCTCTACCCTAGACAGACAGACTCAGGATGTCCTCACACTTCTAGGATATGCCTTGTCCCCAACCCAGCTCTATAGCCCCAGCATAACTATTTTTTAGTTTAAGAGAGAGGCCACTGTCCGCTCTGCTTGTCTGGCTTCTTCCACCAGGAAACTATAGAATCATGTGCTGTTGAAATGATAAGCACATCAGTGATCTGCGAGAGGTGTGGTTTTCACATTTCTTTATTTGTAGCAGAATTTGGGTGTGAAACTCCCACATGGGGAACATACATCAGACGGAGTACTCTCCAGCCCCCACCCCATCTGTGCCCCTTTGCCAGGGATTTCTGAGGCTCTTCTGAAGACTCCATGCCCCTCCAAGAAACCCTGAATGCTGGCGGTCACAGGGAGGACAGTAAGTAATAATCTGAACAATAAAGATTATTGTTCCTATTCTGGCCTCTCATTTGTGGATGAGGAGGCTGGGGGCCAAGGGCAGGAAGGAGCGTGGCCAAGGTTACCCAATGACCTTGAGAATATACATCTCCAGTGCTCTCTACCCTTGAGTGGCCGAATCATAACCATCAGTGTGGATGAGGTATCCCAGGTCTATGCAGGCTGCTTGTGTGGGATCTGAAGATAGAGCTTTCCTTCGGGCAGAGGTGTTGGCATTACTACTAGTGGCCAACACTAAGGTGCAGGGCAAAGAGCTTTGCTTGGGTTATTCCACTCAATGCCCTCAGTAGATTATTATTCCATCCTAGAGATGAGGAAGCTGAGTCTTAATTCCTTAGCACTAGGCTACCCAGCTAGTCAACAGCCGCAGGAGGATCTGAGCTCTGATCATTTTGCTCTAGAGCTCAGCTCTTAACCAGTCAGCCATGTGGTCATCCTAGGAAGCCTAGACTCATTCATATTTACCAATACATCCTCCCCACCTCTCCTGCCAATCTCCCAGCCAACACTCAGACAGCTCACTTTCCTCCCTGTGACCACCAACATTCAAGGTCTGGAGTATAAACTAGAATCCCCTACCCTTCCTCCTCCCACAGATCCAAAGGTGGGGGTACACACGGGCAGTATGCATTCACACATTATGCGTGATGCCACGGCCTGGAATCCTGCTGAACTGAGCTTCAGCGGCTGCTGGGTCTGGAGCCACCTCAATGCCTGTGTCATTAGCTGAGCCCTGAGAGCCATCATTACTGCGGCCACTGGGGCTGAGTCACTGAGACTGTGAGCAGGTAATAGAACTGCGGGGGCACATCATAAAAAGGCCTGGGATAGGGCTTGGGCCGGAAAGAAGGACTGTGTGTGCTCCAGTCCTGAAGGGTGATATGTAAACAAGGAACTCCCAGCCCCTGCAGATGGCATTTCTGCCAGGTCCCTCGGCAGAGGACAATGAATGGCCTAATTATAACCTCCACACTCGGAGGTTTCAAAGGAGAGGAACGGGAAAAAAAAAATCAATGAAATTAATTTAACGCGGGCCCATTCTTTTTGTTTTGCTCTAGCAGTTGTACGAGATTCCCTTATAGGCCTGCTCATCTTTCCTCCCCCACTGTCTTCCCCTTATAAAAGAAAGAAAAAAGCTAAGACTCCAGGTGTATTTGTTCACGATATCTCAAAGAAGGGAGCCAGATCCGAGCATCCCAGGGCTAGAAGAGGCTTTCAAATTCCATTGTTCGTGGCACGGGGGGGAAGACAACTACAGGTGTGCAGGGTGAGCACCGTGCGAGAAGCCCGGACGAGGGTTGGTGCAGACTGATCTTTGCAGGGGGTTACATCCACCTCTATGTAATTTACAGGGAGGGGTGGGGGGGGGTCAAGCTAGGCGGAAGGAGTTTCACTGAGCAAGGACTCAGAGACGTGCCTTCTGTGGGGTTCACGTTCTATGAGATCTTCCCTGTGTCTCCTTCCTAGATCTGCTCCCTCCTTTGTCAAGGGAGGGCACTGGGTACGGTGCAGGATAGTGGGCCAGAGCTAACAACTTAACCACCAAGCTCCCCGCAGGCCCAGTGCTGAGAGCATGAGCCATCTGTTCTGTTTTATCCCTCCGGTCCCCCCTGGAGGTTCACTAAGTGCTATTTTCCAGATGGAAAAGAAAGGTGAGCCCGGCCAGCATGTCTCAGTGGGTGAGCGTCGATCTATGAACCAGAGGTCATGGCTTGATTTCAGGTCAGGGCACATGCCGGGGTTGCAGGCTCTAACAGAGTCAGCTAATCAATGATTCTCTCTCATCATTAATGCCTCTCTCTCTCTCTCTTCCCCCACCCCCCGCTCTCCCTTCCAATCTAAGATCAACAAAAATACATTTTTTTTTTAAAGTAAGATCGAGGGAGAGGTGGTCATCTGCCCCAAGTCATAAAACACTTGCGGGGAGAAAGCCAGACTTGCAATCCAAGTACCTCTGGGCTCTTTCCCCACAAGACGCCTCCTCTTGAAGTCTGTTTCCACTTCTAGCTTCCTGTCATCCTATATGCACAGCGGCCTTGTTCATTGGGGCGTCTGGGTGTGAAGGCTGAGGGATGCCTACACAATCAGCAAACAGACGGCAGCGTCACCCAGCAGTGGCCGATGATATCAGGGAGAACCCTTTGTAAAGTATATGCTTGTCTAACCCCTGTTACACAGAGGTCACTGACCAAACGCAGAACTTGCTGCCCAAGGAGGTGAATGAGAGGTAATCCTGCAAATCATTGTCGAGTAAGCCGGGTGTCAATATTGAGCAAAATAATTGGACCGACGTACCCAGTGACAATCTGTAAGCACTCGAGAGATAATGGAACAGTGAGCGAAAAGGAGCATAAGGTGCACGCAGAACAAATCGTTCTGGACAACTTGACAGCTTTTCCTGACAAAATTATGAAATTAGTGTTTGAAGGAGATGTAGCGAAGGTTATACGTGTCTGAGCTCTGGCGAAATATCGAATAGGGCCACATGTGATGTTCAGCTTGCCAAACTCATTCCCAGTGCCTCTGATTCCAGCAAAAAGGTCTAAATCTAGCTACTCAAATGCACATGCAAAGAGGGAGGGCTCCTGCCTAGCCTTCTCTTGAAGAATTTGGGAATCTCAAGCCAGAAATCAGAGAGAGACTGTTCTATGTTATTAGATACAATCGGAACGAAAGAGCTAATTGTTGCGATAATTACTATACACGAAAAAGCGAGTTACACATTCAGCTTGATATTGCGGACGCTCTAACAAATGGAATGCCACTTCAATTTCCCAGCTTCGGCTCCTTCCTGCCACCCTCCCCATAATTCGTGTTCCCTTCCCACCTGCACGTGTTTCTCTAGCATTCCTTGACCCCCCCAATTTCTAAATATTGGTTTATTTCTTCATGATCTTCAAACACCAGGAATGATACCACTAGCTTAGTTCAACTCCTAGGCTCTTTTTTTCTCACTTTCCCAGAGTGACACAGATTTCCCCCAAAGCCATGTGCCTTTTATGGCACTCCTGGGCCAATGTCAGGTCCATTTACCTTTTCAGCAACTTTTTTTTCCTTATGTCAATAACATTCCTGCCTTGGCCATTCCCTCATCTATTCCACGATTCACTCATTTACCACTTCATGAATCCATTCACGGGTTCACTCATTTACACATGTATTCTCATAAAGATTCTTCTACATTATTAATTACATTAAAATATACACTCATCTACTGCCTCGGCCATTCCACTTTTCATTCTCACCAATCCCCTCATTCGCTCACTCATTCGTTCACTCATTCATGCATTGAACGCCACAATGCTTGCTGGATCTGACTTAGACACTAATGTATAATAGGTGTGGCATCTATTTTTAAGAAATTCATAAGCTGGGTAAAAACGGCTAAGGGATTAAAAAGCAGAAATTGGTAGGGACAAAATAGTCATGGAGATATAAAATACAGCCTCGGGAAGATGGTCAATTATATTGTAATAACTAAATACAGTGCCAGGTGGGTACTTGAAATATCTGGGAGAGCCCTTTGTAAAGTATATGATTGTCTAACCACTGTACAGTACACCTAAAACTAATATAAAATAATACTGAATGTCCACTATAATCAGAAAATTAAATTAAAAAGAAATTCTCAAACCGGCCCAAAAGACAAAGAAACAAACATTTAATTGCAAATGCTGTGTTGTCGGGGTGCAGCACAGGAGGGCAGGAAGTTGAAAAGAAAAGGAATCCATACGTCCCCAGCCCTCCTGTAAACTTTAAAGGCCCTCTTCCTGGCAATGGATGATGAAACCAAATGTACTTAGTAAGTCAACTCGGTTGAGACCTGAGCCCAGGCATTCTTTTGCCTCCGGTCAAGCTCATATCCACTCTGTGTGTTCATGGTCTGTCATCAGTGCCCACAGTGCAGACTAGCGTTTCAGGGGAGCAATGTGGGTGAAATCAAATCAGAAAGGTGTGAGAAGCAATTGGAAAACAGAGAAAGTAGAAACTACAAGTTTCTATTAAGGAGTGTGTCCTTCAAAGTGAGGAAAGAGAAGGTTGTAACTGGGGCTTAGGATCGAATCCTGAAGAGGACTCAAAAGAGTCTCATTTGGTGCAGCTACCGTGGAAACTGGTATTGGGGGGAGAAGGGGCGGAGAAGAGTCCTCAAAAAAGTATAAATGAAATTGCCTTATGACCCAGTGATCCATTTCTGGGTAAATATCTGAAGAAACCCAAAACATCTATTCAAAAGAACACACTCACCCCCATGTTCACTGCAGCACTATTTACAATAGCCTAGATATAGCAGTGATCTAAGTGCCCATCAGTAGACAAGCAGATAAAAAAGCTGTGGCACATACATACAGTGGAATATTACTCAGCCAGGAAAAAGAGTGAAATCTTACCATTTGTGACAGCATGGATGGACCTAGAGGGGATTGTGCTCAGTAAAATAGTGAAAGACACATGCATATGATTTCACTTATATGTGGAATCTAAAGAACAACATAAATACATAAAATTGAAATAGACTCATCGATACAGAGAACAGACTGATGGTTGCCAGAGTGGTGAGAAGCTGGAGGATGGGATGAAAAGGTGAAGGGGCCGAGAAGAACAGACTGGTACCAGTGGTACCTCGAGATATGAGTTTAATTCGTTCCATAACCTTGAGGCGTGCGAAACTATGAGACGCTCGAATCTCGGTAAACTGGTGGGTCGTGTGCAGCTGGCCGATCCATGAGATTACTCCTATCTCAAATGTTGCTTGTATTTCAAAGCAAAAATCGCTTGCTAGACGGCTTGTATCTCAAAAATCTCATATGTTAGGGCACTTGTATCTCAAGGTACCACTGTGGCTACAAATTCGCCATGGAGATACCAAGTATAGCACAGCACAATGAATGTAGTCAGTGATGCTGTCATAGCTATGTGTGGTGCCAGGTGGTACTAGAATCATCAGAGGGGTCACTTCATAAATTATATAGTTATCCAACTGCTATGTTGTACATCCGAAACTAATATAAAAGTGTGAACAGTAATTGGAAAATAAAAATAAAAAGAATTCCATGTGTCAGGACAAGCAGGTGTATCTCTGCAGCTTTCTTCCATGCTCTGCCCTTCATTGTCTTCATTTCTGCTGCCCCCGCCATGACCGTGAGCTGTTTTAGGTTCTTCTGCAAATACTTGGACTTCACACCCAGCCTGCCATATGTGGTCACTAAGTTAATACTTATAGAACGGAGGTCACAGGTTATGCAATGGATTCACACACCGCCCGGAACTGCTCTGTATAGAGAGGAGGGAGGTGCAGGTTGCTTGAGTGGGGCTGCCCACTGAGCAGCCAGTATAACCAGTGGGTTCCTGCAAAGCTGGGGATGCAGAGGGAGTGGCGTGGGAGGTGATAAGCAAGTGTCGGGTTAACACAGGGAAAAACTGAACTCCGGCTCAACCACAGGATGAAAGCCGGGCACGGGAGTGGGGGCGTAGGATTGCACAAAGGACACTGGCCAACAGAAAACGAACCTAATCAGCCAATGTCAGGATCCTGCATTGTTTGCACAATTTCCTGGAAATGTGCACTGGTTCAGGGGCGACAACAGAGAAAACAGGCTCAGGGGCCTGGAGAAAGTGAAGGCTTTCGCCTCGGAGGGATGGGTTTTATTAGAGCTGTGATTAGTCCATTGAACAAAAAGCTCGTTAGAAAGTCGCCGGGGCTCTCCAAAGTATCGCCCATTGTCGTAATTGGAGTCCTCATTCCTCCATGGGTTTCTGGACGCTGCCTGAACCCTGCGCCTATTAGAGGTGTGTGGGGAGAAATAGCTTCTGGCTCACTTGTCACGTGAGGCCAGGGCCAGATGCCTGCAGTTCACATCCTGTGTGTTGTTGGAAGGAAGAAAAGGAGCACATTGGTCCAAACGTAAAGACCAAAGGGGAGCTGGCGATTTGGAGTGGGTGCTTTGACATACGTATCACCACAACCGGAGGAACCAGAGCATCAGCCGCCTCAAGACTTCACCAGGCCACGCAGCTCATTAGGGGCAGAATCACCATTCAAACCCCAGTTGGTCTAAGCCTGAGGGTAAAGCCCACGTCCCTTTCCAGGGCTCCATGCTGCCCCCCACAAAATGGGTTCAATTTTGTAAAAGGAGAAGAGATTTCTCCTTCAGGTTGGCACCCTCGGATTTGGGGAAGAGAGGAAGGAGGGGGCAGGAGGAGAAAGAATAATTTTGCGCTCATTTCAGACTCAAAAAAAGATTACTCTCCAGCTGTCAGCTGAGCCCACAATCACCGAGGAGTTTTATTAAGGAGCAAGAGTCGGAGATGAGGGAAGTGACAGATTTAAAATTAACTTGCCAAACTCCCCATCAATATTGTGACAGTCCCCAAGCACCAGTTCAGCGACCCAGTGTGGCAACTTGACAACATTAACATAACTTTGCTGGAACAAAACCTTCCCCTCGGTCTTTCCAAGAAGAGCTAATTTGGGGGGGCGACAGGTATTCTTATCTCTGTCTTTCTGGCACTTCTGTGGCAGGTCCCTTTTGGGCCAACCCAGGAGTGCATGTTTCATACACTTCCATTCTTCTCCTCTCTCCTGGAGACCATCCTCCACAGCAGGGTGCCAAAGTGACTCAGAGAGACGCTTCTCCTCTTTAGGGACCTGCTGAGTGAACGATGACCAGGGAGGGGATCCCTACACTGCTACTTCCTGGACACTGACTTGAGTTCCCTTCAGTTTTTACGCGTGGAGCAATGTGCTCTCTGCACCAACTCTCACCAGCTCACCACAGTCTGTCTCCTTTATACCCCTCACCCAATAACCTCTGACAATCCAGCTTCGACATTACTTCCTGAACAGCCTTCTAGACTCTGAAACCCACATGGGTCCCTGATGTCTGTCCCCGGGGCACCCTGACTTCCACATGTCACTTGGCACAGCTCACTTGATGAAATTTCACTTGAATAAACATCTGCCTTTTGTCATCTACGGGCTCAGTCGGTAGAGTCAATAATTTATCATGTAAACCAGGTGACTTTTATCTGGGATAAATGCTAAGCCAGACAGGGCTCTGGGACAACAGGCATAAATTAGAACTGTCCTAGTCAAACCGGAATGTAAGGTCACCCTGCAAATACCCGCATATCCTGCGATCGCCTTGTTCTCTTTGTGTCTCCCTTGCTTTGCACAGTGATTAAAAGTTCGGTGAAGGAACATAATAGTTTCTTTATCCTAAAGATAAGCTCATAGAACCTTCCTGCCTTCCTTCCTTCCTTTTTTCCCCCTGACTTCCAAATTGTTAGTCAACTTCTATGCATCGAGCTCTGTTTCTTTTTATCCCTGGGCATACAAATAAACATGCTTTAGCCTGGAGGATGGAAAGCAACAATAAACAGAATGTCCTGAGCATCTACCATGGGTTAGTGGATTGAAACACTGTGTTATTTAGCTACCAGACCAATGAGATAGTTAATATAACCACCTTGAAAAAAAATAAGAACAATGAAGTTCAGAGAAGGCAGATGACTTGACCAAGGTCACACAGCAAATAGCATTCAAGCCACGGTCGCATCATCCCGCTATGCCAGTGGCCTCAGCTTCGCACAGGGAAGGTGAACTATGAGCAATGTGGGGTGTAAAGTGCTGTGAGGGAGGGTGTGTCCAGGTCTACAGACGGTGTTAAAGCTTCTCTGACCTACCATCTCACGCATTTTGTACACAAACATAAAGAAGTCAACGGTTCACTCCAAGCGCCAACAACTGTCGAGACCATAGTTGTGAGGAACTGCTAGGTCTCAGGGATTTACAGTAATGAATGGTCAAAGAAGGTCCCAGGTCTCTTTTCGGCAGGGAAGGTAGACATTAAAGAACCACACAAATGTTACATTTTTACAAATATTTCATAGGAAAAATAGCATGAGGTCCAGACACGGGATTTTTTTTCATCATTATTTTCATGGAAAGGGAAACTGAGGCGGGGTGGATAAATGATCAAGTTGACATTGCGGAGATGTGAAATTTGAACCCCAATCCACTTGACCCCAAAGCCCATACAGCTCTTCATTCTCCCCCTTTCTTCCTGAACAATCTGGTCACGAAGCCATTAGTGGGCCATAGCACATCCCTTGCCACCATTGTCTCAGCTCCGTGACCTCGGGGTCTCCGTATACAGGTATACAGAGGGGACACAGCACAGTATCATCTCCATGAACCTGCTGTCAGGATTGAAGTCTGTGATGCACTTAGTAAAGTGTGTGAACTATGGCAACTTGCTCAGGAAACAGCGGTCCTCATCATCACACTGTTCTCCAGCAGGGGGGACTTACCGACTGCACTAATTTGTGGTCCATCACACATATCCGGTCTTGCATTGTTAGCTAACTTGTAACGTGGGCGCATTTTTAGAACGTTCTCCCACTCTGCTCCCCATCCTCAAGTCCCCCAGCCTACTAGCACAGCGACACCAGGGAATGGAGTGTGTGACTCCAGGTGGGGGATGAGGGGGCAGGAATGGCCACCTGAGGATGGGTTTCGGGTCAGACTGCCTCCCTTCCCATCCCTGGCGTCACCACTGGCGAGCTGAATGCTGCTGAGAAAAGGAGCGTCAGACCCTCTCCATGACACTGCTGTCACAACTTAATGGGTTGCATGGCTTGCAGCTGCCCCCTTGTTCCCCCTCTCTGTCCCTGGAGGCTGGCGGCCCTCCTCCGTGGCCGCTGGCTCGTCCTCTGTCTGGCCTAGGAGACCGCGAGCCCCCAGGCTCAGGGCTGGGGCTGGCTCTCCACTTCTCCCTCTCCTCCCCGCTGTGTTTGTCTCCTCTCATTTCTTTTTATATCATCTATATGCTAAACAATCTCAAATTTGCATTTCGAGCCTGGCCTCTCTTGGGGACCGCTACATCCAGCTGGCTTCCTGACATCTCCATGAGGGCATACATTAGACATGACAAGATGATGGTGATGAGTACCTGAAGTTTTATTACGCCATCGCCGGCTTTTATAAACGGCTGGAATTTTCCACAGGAAAGTTCATTTTTTACCAGGCTCGAAATCGAATGTCTGTTTATGCTCCCCTCCCTAAGCTGGCTCCTCACACGGTCGTTTTTGTCTCTGCCGATGGCACTTCCATCTGTCCGCTTGCTCAGGCTAAGAGCAAGGAGTCAACCCTGCCTCCCCCTCCTCTTCCTCATCAGTACATTTCCTGGCTCTGCTCTGAGAAAACACCCAGAATCTGCCCACTTCTCTCCGTGTTGAATCCTACCACCACGCTCCATGGTTCACCTGGACCCCTGCCAAGACTGGGGATGTCTTTCTCTGCTCCCACCCTCCCCGCCAGCATCTATTCTTCTCACCCCTTTAAATATCTGAGCGAGGTCATAGCCCTTTTCTGCTCAGTCCACACACTGGCTTCTTCCAAAGTACTCTAGTCACGGACTCCCAGGACTCGACACTAATTGCCACGCTGCCCCCTTGATGTCCATTCCCTTTTCATTTACAACCTGATCTCCTACCCCTTGCCTCCCCCCTAAGTCGATGCTCTATCCAGCGGGGCTGCTTTTAGTTCATGGAACATGCCAAGGGCCCGGGAACCCGCTGTGCCCTCAGCCTGGAAGCTCTGCCCTGGACAACTGCAAGGGTCACTGTCTCACCACTTAAGGCCCCTGCATACCTGTTACCTTATCAAAAGCTCTTCCCTGTCCAGCCTCCATGAAACAGAATCCCTTGCCTGGACACCCTATACCCCTTATCCGACTTCCCCCTATGCTGTGTACAGATGACATAGTATATATTTATCTGTCCATTGGCTCCTACACAAGAATGTAATTCACAGGGCAGGATTTTTCTGAGTTAAGTTCACTGTAGTATTCTGGTTTCCTCAAGAGTGGCATACAGAGGGTGGCCAAAGTTGTTCATATGGAAAAAACATATAATACAAGAATAAATAATAACACGAGAATAAATCCTGTGTTTCCCATTCCTCACAACTGTAAACCTTCTTCAGCCAAACCCACCTCACAGGTACTCAATGAACGTTTTTCATTGCATGAGGATACCATGGTGCCTAGTGCAGGTAAGTCCTGCATGTCATTGCTAGCCTCATTACCATGGTTACTACTACCACTCCTATCACTTTTACTGGTTCTGGACCACTTACATTTATTATCTTAGCTGTCTCACAGCAACACAATGAGACTTAAGGATCCTTATGTACCTACTAGTGGCCCGGTGCACAAAATTTGTGCACATTAAAAGAGAATTAATTAGAGGAAATAATTTAATATTGCTATTTGCCCCTTCTCTATAATAGAAGTGTCAGAGATGAAAGAAAAATTAGTAAAATGTATGTGAAAACCTTCCTCCTGTCAGAGAGTGGGATGCACCATGGGACCCAGAGTCAACTCCCTGCCCACCCATATGCACCTCAAAATCATGTGAGACCCAGACCCAGCCATCTTCCTCTCGCATTGGGTTAGATCCAGACCCAGTCAGTCCCACCCTTGTCAAGCCCCGCTGGGCAGTGGATGTAGCCTCAGGTCCACTGACCCAGTGCCACGATGGGGCCATGGCCTGAGGTTCCCCAGCCCAGTCCAGGGCAGGGGGCATGCCTTGAGATCCCCCGTCAAGCCCCACTGGGTGGGGGGCATAGCATGAGGTTCCCTGTCAAGTCCCGCTAAGTGGCGGGGCACGGAGGTAGCCTCAGGTCCCCCAGCCTGGCACCAGGAGTGGGGCACAGCCTCAGGTCCCCTGTCAAGCCTCACCAGCAGGGGGGTACAGTCTCAGATCTCCCATCAAGCACTACTGGGTGGGGAGTATGGCCTGAAGTCCTCTGTTAAGCCCCACCAGGCAGGGGGACACAGCCTCAGGTCCCCAGGCCTGGTTCTGGGACAGGGGGTGTGGCCTGAGGTTCCCTGTCAAGCCCTGCTGGGTGTGAGGCATAGCCTGAAATTCCCTGTCAAGCCCTGCCAGTTGTGGGACACAGCCTGAGGTCTTCTGTCAAGCCCGATGGGGCGAGGAGGACACAGCCTCAGGTCCCCGCTAATTGCTGGTTAAGGCCCCTTATGGAAACTTGGCCTCAGCTGTGGGTGCAGCCATCTTTGTGATGGAGGGATAGTCAATTAGCATATTCCCTCTTTACTAGAGGCCCAGTGCATGGAATTCATGCATGGGGGAGTGTCTCTCAGCCCAGCCTGCACCCTCTCCAATATGGGACCACTCAAGGGATATCCAACTACCTGTTTAGGCCTGATCCCAGTAGGATCGGGCATCCCTCTCACAATCCAGGACTGCTGGCTCCCATCTGCTCACCTGTCTGCCTTCCTGATTGCCCCTAACCACTTCTGCCTGCCAGCCTGATCACCCACTAACCATTCCCCTGCCAGCCTGATTGATGCCTAACTGGTCCCCTGCCAGCCTGTTTGCCCCTAACTGTCCTCCCCTGTAGGCCTGGTTACTCCTAACTACCCTCCCCTACAGGTCTGGTCCCCCCCAACTGCCCTCCCCTGCTGGCCTGATTGCCCACAACTGCCCTCCCTGGCAGGCCTGGTCCCTCCCAACTACCCTACCCTGCTGGCCATCTTGTGGTGGCCATCTTGTGTCCACAGGGGGGCTGGATCTTTGACCACATGGGGGCAGCCATCTTGTGTGTTGGAGTGATGGTCAATCTGCATATTACTCTTTTATTAGATAGGATAGAGGCCTGGTGCATTGGTGGAGACCAGCTGGTTTGCCCTGAAGGGTGTCCCTGATCAGGGTGGGGGTTCTCTTGGGGTGTGGGGTGACCTGGGCGAGGGGCCTGTGGTGGTTTTCACGCCAGCCACCATCACAGGCCCCTTGTCCAGGGGAGCGACCCAAGCAGAGACCCTGATATCTGGGATTTATTTATCTCCTACAATTGAAACTTTATAGCCTTAAGCAGAGGCCAAGGCTACAGAAGCTTGGCTTCCTCCATTGCAGGGGGCAACGCTAGCCTTCTGCTCTCTCTAGCTCTGTGGCTGCTGCCATTTTTGTTGGGGTTTATTTATCTTCTATAATTGAAACTTTGTAGCTTAGAGGGGAGGCCTGGGCCAGCCAGGGTGTGCGAAAAGCTTGGCTTCCTCCATTGCCAGGGAAACCCAAGCCTCCCTCCTGCTTGCTTTGTGGACACAGCCATCTTGGTTGGGTTAATTTGCACACTTGCTCCTGATTGGCTCGTGGGTGTGGCTTGTGGATATAGCAGAATGATGGTTAATTGGCATATTACTCTTTTATTAGATAGGATTAGATAGTACAGTGGTCGGCAAATTGCGGCTTGTGAGCCACATGCAACTTGTGAGCCGCGGTCTGCCGCTCTGTGACTACTGAGTTTGCTGACCACTGAGATAGGATGAGGAGACTAGGCTGAGAAAGGTACTATCACCTGAATGAGGCCCAACACCCCAAAAGGCAGAATCACCCATCTCCAAAACGCTGTTCTCTCCACCTCTCTGGGACCCCTACTTTCTCCGGGGGTGGGGGCGGGGGAGGAGCATGGTATTCATCAATGGGATGCCTATACTAGAATGTTCCCTGTGTCAGTGTTCAAAGTCTGTCTATGGGAAGATCTTTAAGAGATATCACTAAGTGGGGGAAAGTGAAAAACATCGTACTTTATGAATCTTTTATGAAATAACAGGAGTGGGATAATATTTAAATCTTATTTGCTTGAATTTACATACAAAAAAAAAACAAACAAACCAAAAACCCACACATACCACACTGGAAAGATACCGAAGGGACTAATAAAAATGGTGGAGGTCGGGAGAAAGGGATGGGAGGAAACAGGGAAGGAGTGACACTCCTCATTGGGTATCTTTAATACTCCTTGTTTTGAACTTTGTGAATTAAGTTTCTACAAAGAAAAATAAGCCAACCATATTGCCACAGCCAAGAGGAGCCCAAGGAGACAGACAGTAAGGGTAAGGGAGTGACTAAGCAGCCTTAAGGTTCCATCTGATTAACAAACTTCAGACAAGCTTTGTCCTGGCTCCAGGTCCCTAACCTCCCTTCTCTTACAGCATTTTCTCTGGCAATGTGTCACCGTAAATCCTGTCTCTGCTCTTTTAACATTTAATTTATTTTATTTATTTTTAAAATTTATTTATCTTTATTGTTGAGGGTATTATAGATGTCCCTCATTTCTCCCTCCACCCAATTCCCACCCCACCCTACTGTTGTTTATGTCCATGGATTATGCATATCCTATGTAATAAAAGCCTAATATGCTAAGTGTCCAGTTGGCTGTTCAACCAATCAAAGTGTAATATGCTAATGATATGCTATGACATGCATTGACGACCAGGGGCAGACAGTTGGCTGGTCGACCAGTCATTATGATGTGCACTGACCAACAGGGGGCAGATGCTCTAACACTTAGGTTAGCTTGCTGCTGGGGTCTGGCCGATCGGGACTGAGAAAGATGGGCCGGACACACCCTGGAGCCCTTCCACAGTCCCTCCCTGGCTGGCCAACCTTCCACATCCCTCCTGGCACTGTGGTGCTCCAGTGGTGTCTATCGGCCTGGCCTGCACCCTCTTACAATCTGGGATGGCTCAGGGGATTTTGGAGAGCCGGTTTCGGACCAACAGTGGAACGACCGGTTGCTATGACATGCACTGACCACCAGGGGGCAGATGCTCAATGCAGGAGCTGTCCCCTGATGGTCAGGGCACTCCCACAGGGGGAGGACTGCTCAGCCAGAAGTCAGGCTCATGGCTGGTTAGAGCAGTGGCAGTGGCAGAGACAGGGAGTGGGCCTAACCTGTCAATTGGACATTCCCCAAGGGCTCCTGGAATGCAAAAGGGTGCAAGCTGGCTGCGGGGACCCCTCTCCTTTCAGTGCACAAATTTCGTGCACCGGGCCTTTAGTATGCATATGTTCTTTGGTTATTCTCTGCCCATAAATCTTTTTAAAAGCCTCCTGCCAGTTTTATAACCCAACAATATTTTCTCAAGGACTGGGGAGCCCCCTCTTTGAATTCTAATCATCAAGGAGGATGCAGAAAAACACATTTGCAAATTCCAGAATAACTGCAATGTACAGGACATAGCCCATGGATAAGTCCTACAGCACTTTTCCATGCTCACCAGAACCCTGAAGCACTCCTGCCCTTGTTTCAATGGGCTGGAGCTCAGAACTCTCTCCCCTTGCAATGGCCTTGAATATAGTCCTCCATGCCTGCCCGGTGTAATTTCTGCTTTGATAGTCATAACACTGGATAAGATCCTGGATCAGAATAAAAGGATAATAGGTAAAAACCAAGGTAATCTAAACAACTGACTTTATTCAAGGCTATTGCAATAGGGCTATTGCAATCTAACAGACTTAGATAGTACCAAAAGGAAGCATATTTTCCCCTACTTTCTACTATGTTTTTGACTCTGTGAGTCTTATTCAGCTTGCATGTCCAACGCCTGGCTCATAATAAATATATGATGTATAGTTACTGGCTGAACCGTAAGGTGAAAGACTATTTAATTGCAATGCAGTTTAATTTCAATCAAGGTTGGAACCTCCTTTGCAAATACAGCTGTGGCACACCTGTATGACCTCAAGCTTGTGTGCTTTTCCAACGGCTGGGTCCTCACGACCTCCTTAAGGGACAGACACTTAAAGGGGTATCGCTTGGTGCAACTATTCTCAAAACTAGGATATAGCAAGGATGGCGAAGACCTTCAACCTCTTTCTTTCCTTCCACTCTAGAAAGCACCCAAACCGAGTTGCAGCCACTTCAAGGTCACAGCCAGTGTCAGAACCTCACAGAGAATACAGAGGTGGCTAGCTGATTTGAGGGTTACGGTTCTTTCAAAGTGGTCAGGGATAGACTGAACTAAAGAGGACCGGGCTATCTGAATGCTGGCTGCTTCAGCTCCGAGCTTTTGACTGCTAAGTAAATACACATTTAGTGGGCTCTTAGGAGACACAGAAGTACAGGCTCACGTTAAGAGCCACCTTTGAGGTGTTCCATTAGATTACCACTAACAGTAATTATTCAGTGGCGATGTCACATCAAACCACAGCCACTGCCCTTGGAGCTTTCGGTATTAATTCATATCCAATAAACTGTGATCATTGCTTTCATCAGAATTGTTACTAAGTATATTTCTATTCAGGGCACCTCCCTGGAATGGAAATATTTCCCTAAAAATTAATTATCTTGATACACACGCGTAGGCCAATTAATGTGATCTTAGAACAGACATACTTTTTCATTTCTCTGGAAAGAATACAAAGAAAGCAAATGCTGATGAGTTAGCATCCGCATGATCTCAAGCGTGCCAGCAGACACACTCCAGCAGAAGGTTTTGGAGTAAGTGATAACCCACAGATCCTCAGATTCATGCGTGGAAAACGTCACTAACATTTGCGTACGTCCCGCACTTTACAGAGCATTTTAACCTGACTTGTCCCATCACCTCTCCCTCCCCACGACAATTATCCTCTCGGGCTGGTATTATTCTGTCCCT
Organism: Lasiurus cinereus; assembly: GCA_011751065.1. Classification (NCBI taxonomy): domain Eukaryota; kingdom Metazoa; phylum Chordata; class Mammalia; order Chiroptera; family Vespertilionidae; genus Lasiurus; species Lasiurus cinereus. Next base: position 4,412,552 of record JAAGEH010000124.1, on the reverse strand, counting down.
GGATTTAGTGGTGAGCAAACTGGGCTTAGAAAGGTTGTAAGACTATTTGAAGTCTTATGGCCATAAATGGCCCTGTTCCTGTGGTCCTTAAGTCACCTTTTGTGTTTGAATGCCCATCCTTCATCATGGCTTGTTTCTGCAATCGCATGATCCACCTGGATGCTCCTGTCTGCAGATGCTCTGTGCTCTTAGGTGCCTGGAGCCCTCTCTCACCTGGCTAACTGTAAACCACCGTCCCTGGGTTAGGTGTCTTCCAGCATCTCTTTCAGGAATTCTTCCCTGCCTCTCAGCCACACCGTTGCTGGACCAGCGGCCGGACTGCTTAAGAGTAAGAGCCTTCACAATCTCCTTCATCTCTCCACGCCCAGTGCTTAATAACTCTTAGGCACTGGACAGAGACTTGGTCAATGAGAACAAGTGGTAAAAGCCAAGAGGGGAATCTCTGACCCCAGTCCTTCGGCCCCATCCCATACCCTCCTGTAATGAACAAAATGGTACTAACAACAACAACACATGACGTCTGAGGGGCTATGATCTCTGCAGCGAGTGACCTATCAGGGTTGCCTTAGCAAAACGCAAATCGAGTCAAATTCCAGTGTTGTGGACTCCATCCATTCAGGATGCCTAATCCTTGTCCAGGGGATGGGCGGGCTTGTACCTTTGGTGCGTTTATTTATAAAAGAGATTGCAAAGCACATGAGTGCATTAGCAGTGCAAACAAGATCACCAGGAAAGGCAGGGGATACTCAGAACAACAAACTGCCCGGAGTCACTCTGGAAGCACCCATTATGACCAAACAATTGCTGTGCTAATGACAACTGCTCGGGCTAATTACAGTCCCTGTGCTAATTAGCATCTATCCTTATCTGTGGGGCAGGTTCCCCAGCGGACTTTCCCTTCCCAGCACTTAGAGTTACCAGCCGGAGTTACTGCCTGCGTTGGTGTGGAATGAAATTGCTGTGGTTCCTTAAAAATGGTCTCTGCTTCAGATGCCCCAGTGATTCAGACGGGCTCCCCTCTCTTGGAAAAAGGACATCGTCAGGGATTTTGAAGCCAGAAAATTAGAAACAAAACCAAAAAAAAAAAAAAAAAGAGCGGGGGAAGAGAGATGTGAGATGGAGCCGGTTGCTTGGGTTATTTTAAACACTTTCTGCAGACTAGACCCACATTTCCAGGTGACTTGGAGGACATTCAGAACATACTACGTCTAATTTGCTTTCTTTGTAAAATGACCGTGTTTGGTGTATTCAGAGATGTGGACATCGAGGATAACATTTACGAATTCTGAAGTGGCTATTTTTCTTTCTTCTCTGACTATAATCAGCGAGGAAGATTAGAGGGGTCTTGTTTAAACATGAATTGCGACTCCCTGCTCCCAGGGAGACACCAGAAAAACAAAGCTTTTGAGGCCACTTAATAAGATGTGACTTGGGGCCTTGAGCTAGGGAATGAGTGGCTGCCACTAGCGAGAGGCAGCCTTCTCCAGTCCTCATAGAGAGCCCTTCTGTCTGGCCGGCGTGGGCCGGTGGTGCCTCAGCTTGAAATCCCCCATCTTATCCCACCCTGTCTTCTTCCGCAGCTCCGTATGCACACGTGATAAGCAGGCGGATTGAGAAGCGCCATCTGAGCTCCTCAGGCTCTTTGCAGGCCACTCGGGGAGGCTCAGGAGCAAATAGCTGCCGCGGGCAGAAGCCTCTTACCTTGGACAGGGCTTCTGCAAAATCTGCCCCTGCAATTTGTGCAGCCCCCCTTCCCTAGCACCTTCTCCCCCATTGCCATTGCTGAGACTCCAGGCTCAGTAACAGGGCTCGGCGGATGTTGATCTACATCCAGGCCATCTGTAACCAGAGTTGACCTTTCTTACAGGAATGAGGTAGGTGGCATGAGAATGGGGGCGGGAAGGAAGTGAAAATCAAACCACCAAATACCACCAACCTTTGAGGAGTTTATCTCACTCTAAGAGTCTGCCAATTCCCTCACTGATCGAGAGCTGAGAGAGGCCCGCCTGGTGTGCTTCAGTGGTTGAGTGTCGACCTACGATCCTGGAGGTCACAGTTTGGTTTCTGGTCAGGGCACATGCCCAGATTGTGGGCTCAAAACCCAGTGTGGGGAGTGTAGGAGGCAGCCAATCATTGATTCTGTCTCATCACTGATGCTTCTCTCTCCCTTTTTCTCTAAAATCAACACACACACACACACACACACACACACACATATGTGTATATGTATGTATATATGTGTATGTATGATGTATGTATATATATGTGTGTGTATATATATGTGTATGTATAT
>JAAGEH010000124.1:4396984-4410159 GCA_011751065.1 Lasiurus cinereus | reverse complement strand
GAGAGAGAGAGAGAGAGAGAGAGAGAGAGAGAGAGAGCGCGCACGCGTGCGCGCTAAGGGGAGGGGATTCTGAGAGACCCCCATGCTCACCAGGACCAACACAGATCAGCACAAGGGATTAATGCCAACAGAGCTTGACCTTACTTACAGGATTCAGGGACAATTTGGGTTTGATCTTTGACTCTTCATGTTTCCACAGAACTTGACAGTTTACTAAAGATTTTATGTCCATGCATCTCTGCCTGAACTGGCCTCCTCATCCAGAACTCTACTGGCAGCAGCCAGTCTCTTAAAATAATCCTTATTGCCTCCTAGAGATAAATTCCTCTCTGACTTTAGTATGAGCTCTGTGTCTTTTTATTTGATTTTACTGTAGAGAGTAAGACACATGTTGTTCTCTATCACTGGAGGGCTCTCCTTGAACCCTTCCACCTTTCACGCCTCTCCAAACCTTTCCCCCTCTGCTCCCCACTTCTTTAACTCTGTCCCCCGTCAACATCCCTTTCATTCCTTCTGTGCTTGCCTGTCCCTGCTGCAGCCCAGACTCTGATTGAATGCCTCCTCTACCTTGGTCTCTCTCCATGTCTCTGCTCTCTCTCCATGTCTCTGCTCTCTCTCTCTCCCCCTGATGGTTCCCTTTATCACTCTTGCCTGTCTCTATCTCTCTGTGTGTGTCTCCTAGCATGTGCCACATTTAGCCTTCATACTAGGTGCCTGCTGGCTGATAACTCCTGGACTTAAGGTCCTAATCATCTCTACACGCTCATCTTCCCGAGACAGGCGACACCCTACATGTGGCTCCCTGAGGACGTGGCCAGAAATGGGGCCATTCCTGCAGAATCAGGGGGCTTTGCCTCGGACCCGTCCTTGGTAATGAATCTGACTTCTCCCTAGTGCCTTCGAGTCCTCCCTCTCTGCCACATGCTAGCAAGGGCTATTTCCAAGTTATATGCATCCCTTACGACAGAACCAGAAACCAGGAAACTCTAACGCTTAATGAGGTGAGCGCTGGGCAAGGCATAGTCGTTCCTGGGTCTCAGTGTCTCCATCTGCACCACCAGGAGTTAGTTCTGAACTGGTTAATCTTAAAGCGCTTGTCCAATTTGGAAACTTGGAACTTGAGGCTTTCTGTAAAGCAGAAACAGGGGTGGCTCTTTTGGAGGTTTCATAGAGAATGCAGACCTGTCTCCGCTCAGCGATTGCTCGGTGCGGGGATCTATCTGGGCAGAGGCAGGGAGAACGGAGCAGAGCTGCCGCGTCCACACCAGAGACTCGGCGGGGAGAGAGTTGGAAAGCCCAGGCCAGGCAGTTGTCAGGAAAGGAGGCATATGGCAGGACAGCTGGTGGGCTGCCTGCTGGCTACTCGAGGAGGGCTGGACTGGAGATTACTTGCAGGAGGGAGGAAAAGGAGGCGGGAAATGATGGCTGCCTTTGATGCTGAAAAATCTGCATGCCTGCCTTCTGGCACTTGGGGGACAAGGGGGCTGCAGTGCTCCCCCAAACTCCCACAACCTGTCCGGGGCTCAGGGAAGGAGACATGAAAGAGATAAATTTAGACTCATCAGAACTGCCTTAGCAAGTGGCTCCAAGAGGTGACATGGTCTAGAGATGGAAGTAATTGCAAAGCAGGTTTAAGTGAGGCCCATCATGAGAGAGCTTCAGTGAAACTACTCTGATAGAATAATATAGTTCTCTAAATCTGGAGGCTGTTGTCAAAAGAGAGAGAGTGGGCTGTTCACTATACTGCCCTCCAGGAGCAAATCAGGGTACACAGGAACCCTGGCTATTCAGAGACAACCTCAGATTGAATGGTTGGGAACAATGGACAGCCCGTGAGGCTGAATAAGAACGCCTCGTGGGGATAAAACTGAGCCTGGAGATGCCCTGCCAGGCTCTAAGGAGCCACACTCTCTCTTCCTGCGCAGACTGTGAGTAGGAGGAAGGCATCCCTCTGGGCCATCAGGAGATCTGCGATCATGGACTAGCTCGGCAGTGACTTGCTTTGTGACCTTAGCCAAGTCCCTTCTCCATACATAAAATGAGATCCGGGGATTCCATGAAACCCCTTCAAGATCTAACATCTTGCCCTGGCCAGTGTTTCTCAGTGGTTAGAGCGTCAGCTTGCACATCAGAGGTTTAGGGGCACAATTCCCCATCAAGGGCACGCACCTGTGTTGTAGGTTCAATCTCCAGACCTGGTTGGAGCACATGCAGGAGGCAATCAATCCATATGTGTCTCTCACATTGCTCTCTCTCTTCTCCCTTCTCTCCCCCGACCCTTCTTCCTCCCTTTCACCCTCTCTAAAAATCAATGAAAAACATATCCTCACTCCTTGGGTAAGAATTAAAAAAAATAGATCTAGCATCTTACTACTCCATGGACCAAGCTAATTTTCATATAAGAGAATGAGAGCTAGTGCATTTGATCCCTTTTCACATGCAGCCACGCTGATGGTAGCTGTGAAAAATCAAACCACATAAAACATACAATGTGCCTATCGCGGTGGCTGGCATCTGATGCAACACCCCTTTTTAAAGAGGAGGCAGGAGGACTATGCTTGTCACATGTGGGACCAGGTCTTTCTGCGGGGGGTCTGTTTTCCCAACTCTCCCTCCTGCTTGTCCGTATGTCTGAGCTTCTTCCTGGACAGGAAAGTGCCCCTTTCCCTCTTCAAAATCCTCATCCTCTGAGAAGCCATTTATCAAGACACTGGTTGCATTTTTACACACTAATAATGAACTATCAGAAAGGGAGACTGAAAAATAAGTACCCAATCCCATTTACAATTGCATCAAAACACACAATACCTAGAAACAAATTTAACCAACAAGATAAAAAAAAATCTGTACACCAAAATTATAAGGTACTCAAGAAAGAAACTGAAATAGATACATATAGAAGCATATACCACGATCATAGATAAGAAGAATTAACATCATTAACATGTCCATACCACTTAAAGCAATCTATTGATTTAATCTAATTCCTATCAAAATATCCATGGTGTTTTTCACAGAACTAGAGCCAAGAATCCAAAAAAACATATATGGAGCCACAAATCATTCCTTGTAATTCCTCTCAAAATGCTTCCTATGGGAAGTCCTTGGAAATCACTGGCATTCCTTGGAATACTACTTTGCAAATTGAATTTTCATATATGTCTTTCAATTGCATGAAATCTACAAGCTTGTAAATTCCTTTCTCAACTACAAGGGGTGATTTACTTTTTTTCCACGCAGCATTATTCTATCCGTCATGATTCTCAAGGTGGAGTTTCACAGATTTTATTAAAACAACAGAAAACCAGCATTGTAAAATCTCAGTGTCAAGTAATTCATCCAGATTGTCCTTAAATTTCTCCCAGAGTTTTTCCAATAATGCAGCATTCAGCTTCTGCTTGAGCCTCCGTGTAGCAGAAAGCAATTTGCTGGGAACTGGAGGGCTTGGCTCGGGCCACTAAATTGCTGTGTGGCTGCCAGTCACTCTATCACCCTTGACTGATCCTTCAACCTTACCCTTTTGCCTGCAATTGCTCACTGGGCCTTGTCCATTATACCTCACAACTATCTCCCAACATTCCTTTTTGTCTTCAATAGTGTTCCCATCATCCTGCTTCAAGGTGGCTTCAACGACAGACACCTTATTGACCCTCCATTCCACTCCCTGCCCCTCTCATCACCATCTACTTCAGAAGCAGCCACTTCGAGGGTGAAAACTCCAACACGGTCAAGACGTGCTCCCTGCCCTTAACCAAGGGAGAGCCCTCGCATCTGCTATTAGAATAAAGACCAGGCCAGCAAGGCTCCTGTGACCTTCCCCCCTTACTGTGCTGGCTGGCTTCACGGCCTACCATCCCCCTCATTTGCTCAGTTTCAACCTCACCAGCCTTCATTGCCTGAAGTTTTAGAGTTTTTCCTTCTCAGGATATATGTCTCTGCTTGAGACCTGTTCTAAGGCTAACTCTCCTGCAGCTTCCAGGTACCAGATTAATAATACGTCATCTACAAAGTAGGCCCCAAAGCCTTATTACTGTGTTCTAGTTCAACAGATGTGCTCTGCCCATCTCTAAACTACATCCGACTGCATTAGATCCCACAGCCGATTGCTTTCCTGGGACCTTATATCTTAACTTCATAGTACCTACTGCAAATCAAGTAAATGCAAAAGATCACAATCACTATCACACACACACACACACACTCACATGTGGACACACACATGCATGCACACACACATACACACTAACACACATTCACACTCACATATTCGTACTCACACACACATTCACACCACACACTCACATTCACACACACGCATTCATATATACACTCACACACTCACACGCACACACATACTCACATTCACTCACACACACACTAAACAATTCACATTCACACTCACACAGAATACCTAAGCACCACGGGGTATGGGGCCATTTTCATCTCATTTCCCACTGTATTCCAAGTAACCAGCATGGGGTCTGGGACCCATTAGGTGCTCAGAGCACTTGCGATCACTACCAAGGTGAACACTTTTAGGGAATTCACATTACATTTCCATTCTACGAAATGGGAAGCGACAGCGTGTGCTGAGCTAGGGCTTTGGAGCCAGGCAGGCTGACATGCAAGTCCTCGCTCTCTCATTCGATGGTGACCTTTCCCTCTTTGATGTTAACTGCTCAGGTGTGAAATGAAGGCCATGCGGCCTCCAAGGGTTTTACTGAGGAAGCTAAACTGGCATTCTCCTGGCCCTCCCTCTCCCTGGAAGACATTTCCATTTCTCAGCAGGGTGAAGGGGGTGGTCACATTCCCTGCTCCCTAGGACCATTGTGAGGATGGCATAGCATAATGGGCCAATGGTGCTAAGAATACCCTCCGCATGTGCTGGACTAATGTTAGTGGCTCTTCTTCTCCCTCTTCTTCTTCATTGTTATTACCATTATTATTATAGCTTGACATATAATATTTCTTATTAAATAGCAGCCACTATTACCACTCCAATTACAATAACCACTATTATTAATTTGATGATGGGATAATGATGACAATTTTTATAATGGTGATGTTTCTTACTAGCTCCGACTTTTGCTGGTAAAACCTCAAGTGGTGGGGAGAACCTGCTTTGTAACATCCTGTCACATATTCATGCAAAACTGCCTAACAATACAGTTGTTCTCTTTAAAAAAGAGAATTTCTTATACACGGAATAGTTCTTCTCCCTCTATCATCTTCAGATTCTGAGGCTTGAAGACATCCCACCCAGGGTCTTTCTTCTCCCAAGAGAACAACCTGTTACTTCAATCTTCCCAGGATGCCTTTCTCAACAAGACTGCACATCTAACCCCCATATCATTTGGCCAACCCAGTCCCAGTGCTGTTTGCTCTCATAAGTGAGTAGTCTCATGTTTTAATTTCTCATGCGCCTCTGTATTGGTTAATAGGGAAATGGGTCTTTGACATATTGATAACAAAAAATGCAGGGGTTTCTAAATAGCTTTACTGAGATTTGGTGTATGCATGCATGTGTGTGTGTGTGTGTGTGTGTGTGTGTGTGTACAGATGGAGGAGGAGGAAGAAGAGAGGGAGGTGTTTTAAGAATGTTCAAGAAAATGTTAATTCTGCGTATTTCTGGGTGATGGTAATTTTATTTTCTACTTCATTAAATGCCTTTATTTTTGAACTGCTTGACTAGACTACACAGGACACTTAGTTTGTAATACACTGAAAGATTAATTAAATGTTTAAAAACTCCATTAACTATACTTACAGGAGGAATTTATACTGAATTGAAAATATGTGAACAGAGTTAGAAAAATGGGAGGGTGGGAGGAATAAGGGCTAGCTAGCTAGGTCAGAGAAGGAACCTCATGGTAAGAATTTTCTGACTTCTAACACTCATGGGTGTCAGTGAGCTTGAGGAGATGCTTGCCAGTGTAAGAGGAGTTGATTCAATGCTGCCCATGGTACCTCCCGCCCATATTTTGGGTCAACGACTCAACCAGTGAAGTGCCGAGGACCGCCTCCATACCTAAAGGTCATCTGGAAGATTTGGCCTTGGTTCACATGCTGGGTCCGGTTGTTGTAGCCATGTAGCATCTCTCCAAAGAGGGTGTCGTTGAATTTGGAGTCGGGCTTGAGGCACTTGGGGCCCTCGCAGACATCGGAGAGCATGAGGCAGGATTTCCCATCAGGCGCCAGCTTGTACTCCTCCACGCAGCTGCATGACAGAGCAGAGCCGAGAGTTAGCAGTGTGTGGGGATGCGCGCCCCCCGCCTCCCACCGCCCGAGGCGATCTGAAATGGAGGCTCCTTTGCCTGCAAAACAGGTCAGAGTTTAGGAACGTAGACAGCTCTTCTGGCAAGAGTCTATCTAGGGCACAGGTGTCTTGAGAGAAGCACATTAATCCTGCAAATTGGTAAATCCAAGGCAAGTCATTTGTAACATTTCTGAGGAGCCGAGGGGAAACCCAGAGTGCACATTCATGCCAAAGGAAATTTAAAAATGGTTTTCCATGAGCACGCAGACTTCCAGAAGCATGACCGACCATTTTCACTGGGCATCATCAACTAGCTCCTCAAACTGGAATCTATTCCCAGTGTATCTGTCGAGCAAGGTGAAAGACTAGTGCGAAAACAAGGTTTTATTGCCCTGGTAGCTCAGAGGGGATTCTTCCAGGACCACGGACAGCGCAGGCAGCAGCTGCTGCTTCTGTTCAATTAGCAACGTTCATGGCCTCTGCTGGCCTGTAAGGACCAGTCCTGACGGCACCAGGGCCCTGGACATACCTCTGAAGCAGGGCAGGCTCCTCCGTGGCCCGAAGAGGCAGCTGAATGGGATGTGGAAGTAATATTTATGATGTTTGGGTTTTCAGCGGGAAAGGAATCTCTTAAGAGAGGCATAGGGAGAAGGGAGAAAGCGTAAAGATCAGCCCCTGACAAACATCAACCCAGAAAAGGGACTTCTTTGAGTGTCCATCTGTTCATGATCCTTCGCTACACACAAGGGATAGGGTGCACATAATAAACAAGAGCTGGGCAGTTGGAGAAACTGTATCAATATCATCTCTGCTTCTTTGGGCCGCTCTAAAGGTTGGAAAGTCATTTGACTCTTCACTCTCCAGTTTCATCATCTGTAAAACGGGGTAGACACTCTGACCTTAATTTACTAGGATGCTATGAGGTCCCATGATACATTGGATGCAAAAATAACCCACGAAAACTCCACACAGGAATTGCAGGTAGTTAACGAGATAATGGTAGGAGTGGTGCCAATGGTGGTGTTTCTATTTATTGAGCACATACGATCCAATGGGTACTTTGTATATCTATATTTGATCATGAAAAAAAAAAGTAGTGTCATTCCTGCTTTACAAAGAAGCAAAATGAGGACCCAAGAAATAAAGCATGTCACACCAAAAGTGGCAAAGCTGGCAATCAAATGCAAGTCTCTTTACAACCAATGTGCAGTGGGAAAGTCTAGGAAGGAGACATGTCCTGGTGCCCTGGTCACATCTATTTCCCTTTCTGCTTGCCTGTGTTAAATGTAAGCAATTAACCTTCAATAAAGTTGCAGTAGAGCTAAAGCGAGTTATATAAACATGCAGAGTATATAACAAGGACTTGAAAAAGCATGAATCCATCCATGTATGCCAGGAACTTCCCAGCAAATATGAGAAATGATTTACCCACTCATGAATAAGTACACTTTTGTTGTAAATGGTTTAATATTACCAAAGCCTACAGAGTAAAATGTGGAAATTCCTCATTTCCCACGCCACATATATTTTTACTTCCTGTTCTAGTGGTAATCATTGTTAGCTATTATGTATTCTTCCAAAGTTTTATCAGTGCATTTAAAGATACACATTAAATATAATGTACATATAAAGTATCTCCTCAAAAATGTATACATACTTTGACAGATAATCTATTACATTTTGAAAATGAAATGTATTTTAATAAACACTGCCTTTATAATTATTCAAAGTGTGTATACATTTTTTGGTTCACCTGTGTATTTGTGTGTGTGTGTGTGTGTGTGTGTGTGTTGTGAGATAAGCATTTATATCTATACTATTTCTTGAAGATCTTCTCAAATCTGTATTCATAGAGATCTTTTTAATGGTTATTTGGCATTGCACATTATAAATGTACCATAATGCTTTTAACAAATTTTTATTGATGGGCATTTTGGTTGTTTATAACTGCTTGCTATTTTAAATGGTGCCATAATTAGGATCTTTGTACATATATCACCGCATGCATGCGCATTTCTGTAAAACGGATTCTTAGAAGAGGGATTGCTGGGTCAATGTTTTAGGAATTTTAAAATGTTGATTGATCTAAATAACTGTCGGCAGAGACTACGAGCATAGAGTCTTATCGCTGATGAATAAGGGAGCCCATTGCCCACATTTTTCATGTGTATGACTCCTGATCTGGGATGGGGGAAAATAGTATGCCTTCACTGGGGTGTGCATGATTTGGTTCACTATCTTTTCATGCCATGGGCTGTGAACTGCTCCATCTGCATGTTTTCTGACCATATACTTTGAACATTTTTCTATTGGAATACTTAACTTTTTCCCTTACTGACTTGTAGATGTTTTGCCTATTTTGTGAATAATGACCCTTCTCTTTCCATATATATATATTGACATTTTCTTCCAGTCTGAATTTGTATTTTAATTTTGCTTTTCAGTTCTTATACCTTCTCTATTCTAGTTAGTCCTTTATTGCTTCTGAATTCTGTGCAATGCTCAGGAAGCCACACAATGACAAAACCTCTTCCTGTACATTCTTCTAATATATATAGTTTTTACATCTTCTGTTATTTAATCATCATGGAATTAAGTTCTGTGCATAGTAGAAGTGATTATTTTGACTCATTTTTATAATGAGTACTAATGACCTGAGGGTCCTTTTAAAAATTTATATTTTATTGATTTTTTACAGAGAGGAAGGGAGAGGGATAGAGAGCTAAAAACATCGATGAGAAAGAAACATCAATCAGCTGCCTCCTGCACACGCCCTACTAGGAATGTGCCCGCAACCAAGGTACATCGAACCTGGGACCTTTCAGTCTGCAGGCTGATGCTCTATCCACTGAGCCAAACCGGTTTTGGCATGTGAGTCTTTGCTTTCATGACTTTGAAATGCTGTTTTGTCATGTACTACAACCCCACATATACACGGTTGGAGTTTTCCCTACTGAATGAATGATCTGGATATTCCTGCAATAATTCTACTCCAGTTTCATCTCTATGGCTTTATCCAGTGGTCTGAATTTAGTAAAGTGAGTCCCCTCCCCATCACAGACACAAATTTTCTATTCAAAATGTTCCCATTGGCCAAAACTGGTTTGGCTCAGTGGATAGAGCATCAGCCAGCACACTGAAAGGTCCCAGGTTCGATTCCAGTCAAAAGCATGTATCTTGGTTGCGGGCACATCCCCAGTAGGGGGTGTGCAGGAGGCGGCTGACCGATATCCCTCTCTCTCATCGATGTTTCTAACTCTCTATTCCTCTCTTTCTCTCTGTAAAAAATCAATAAAATATATATTTTTAAAAAATGTTCCCATTGTTCTCACTCATTTCCCCCTTCAGATGAATTCTGGAGTTGGCTTGTCAAGATCCAAAACCCAAAAGGAATTTGGGGTGGTACTGCACTGAATTTGTAGACTACATTGGGGGGAGGTTTAAATATGTTTTTCTCATCAAGAAGTATATATTTTGAGCCAACTGTGTGCTGGGCACTGCTGATCACTGTGGCAGGGATGGTGTCACACGCTGGGTCCTCTTCCTGGACCTGTGCTGTAGACAGAGGTTCCGAACCCGGCTGGAGGGACCCTGTGACAGGACAGTGAAGGATGGCATCCTTGCTGAAAGGGCATGCCATGCCAGACCCGGCTCTGTTTCTCTGTCCTCTCCTCTCTCGCCCCGGCCAGCCTGGATCCAGATGCACAGTGCCCATGGAAGCGGGCTGCCCATGGTTGCCCATTCACAACGGACCTTGCATGAACAATGCATCAAATCTCATGTGTGAGCTTCCGATTTGGTGGGCCATTCGGGAGAGCCGTATAGCTTTTCTTATTCTAGCTGACTGATACAGCATCTTCACAGTTGTGAGTCTTCTAATTCTAGCTTGTATCGCCAGTTATCAAATGTCCCTTTAAACCCTTCACTGAACTTACCGACATTTGATCACAACAGTCTTGCACATTATCTTGTGTGTGCGTGCGTGGAGGGAATCCTTCGTAGGCATTTGTGCGACAAGCTACGCTCTAGAGGGTACAAGCGTGCATTTTGGATCCGGACCACCGGAGCATGAATCCTGATTCCTTTCCTTCCTCACTGTGTGACCTTGGGAAAAATGCTTCACCTCTCTGGACTTCCTCTGTTTACCCATAAAGAAGCCCCTTCCTCATGGCGCCACTGTTAGGATTAAGTGAGCGGTGTTTGGAATATAGTGTGAAAAACACACAGCTCCCATTATTACAGTCTTCTCCACCTCAGGAGTAGGACTGGGATTCCTCTTACGTTTTCCCTTACATTTTCCAGTGAGTTATTGCCGATATTGAGGGAGAGCTATGACTGGTTTTCGTACACTGATTTTTCATCCTGCCACATAAGGAACTCCCCCGTTCTAACATGTGGACAGATTCTTTGGGATGGAGGACTGTGTACTTGCCCACTTTGGGTCTGAGGATGATGCGAGCATGTGCAGTACACTGGGGCACTGTCCTTTTCTTTCCTCTCTCCGCGTCGCTTTGTAGAAGGAATGTGGTCAGACCTGCCTACAGTCCCCTGGGCTTGATGTCTTCTCTTCCGCTGTAGCTCTTTAGCTCTCTTATCAGTTTATTTTATGTTATCTGTCAATTTAGATTTTCCACAGCATCGTGACTCTAACTTGGTAATGTATATTTTCTAAGAAAATACTGCCTTTTATCAAGGCTCAAATTTATTGGTCTACAGTCATACACGGGATTCTCATTAGATGCATTTTATCTTCTGTGCTTCCATGGTTATGTCCCTGGCTCTTTCCTAATGTGCTTATTTGTATTTCTGTCTCACTCTCCTTTGAATGGGCTTTTTTCATTTTATTGATGGGGCTCCTTTTATTTTTTCCCCTATTTTATTTATTTCTGCTTTTATTTGTATTAATTTCTTCCTATTGCTGCCTTTGACTTTGCCTCAGAATTCCTTTTTTATGGTCTCTTGAGCTGAAGGCTTCCCTGGCTTGGTTTCAATCTTTCTTGCTTCTTTTTTTTTTTCAAAAATATATTTTATTGATTTTTTACAGAGAGGAAGGCAGAGAGATAGAGAGTTAGAAATATCCATGAGAGACATCGATGAGCTGACTCCTACACACCCCCTACCTGTGGATGTGCCCACAACCAATGTACATGCTCTTGACCAGAATTGAACCTGGGACCTTTCAGTCCGCAGGACGACGCTCTATCCACTGAGCCAAACCGGTTTCGGCTCTTGCTTCTTGATAAATGCTATAGGCTCCTGAGTACGACTTTGCCCATGTCCTGCTTGAGTTCAAAATGCAGCTTTCCATCTCCCGCTCCTTTCTCAAGAGGCAGGGATTGGCCTTTGTGTTTTTTCTCACCTAGGTGTTACGCTAAAAGCTGTCTTTCTGTAATTCTCAAGTAGATAGATTCACTTGCTAGCTAGAGTGTTGTTAATACAGAATAGCATTGCCTTCTAGTCTGAGAATGCACCATGTACAATTTCAACTTTGAATTTATTGAGGTTTCATGCCTCCTAACTTAAGACACAGGTGTCAAGTTCACAAGTATGTGGGACCTAATTAAATTTGACTTGAATAGAAAGCTGCACCACCTAGCAGCTATAGGACCCTGAGGAACTCAGTAGGCTGCCTTAGGCCTCAGAGTTAGAACCCATTAAATGAGGTAACACTCATCCTAATCACAGAGCTGATGTGAGGATTAGAGGCAAGTTACATAAAGGACAGAACGGCATCCATCCTGTAGGAGCCAGGGAATGCACCAGGCATGTGACTGCCATCATGAGTGTTACTGTGACTCTGCTGTTATTGACCTATTCGCCCACTGACACTTCTCCGGGAATGTAAACTTATCTCCAGTGGTTCTGGGGTCCTGGTTTCTGACGTCTCTCTATATCTAGATTTCTTTCTTTAAAATGTATCTTTATTGTTGAAAGTATTATAGATGCTCCCCCTCTTTCCCCACTGACCCCTTCTAGCCTGTACCCCCCACTCCCAAGATCGAGATTTCTTAAAGTCCGCAGAGCTGCCCTCCTTTGACTCTTCTTTTAAAAAAATTATTCAAATTATATAATTGGGAACTTTTATAGGCCATTCATTGAAAATAAATCATACATATATACCTATATGTGAATATATAAATCTTTACACATATAATTATGCATGTTACATGTATACATTCTACACATATATGGATGCACACACACATGCACATCACATATGCACAGCTTAGCCCTAGATTCTGGATTCCACAGCCTAGTATTTTTTTCTATATGTGACCTGCTTTGCTCCTTATTATAACCCGTAGTAGAGAGAATAATAGTCCACACAATGTTCTGTGTCCTAATCCCTAGAACCTGTGAATATGTTAACTTGTACGACAAAAGGGATTTTGCAGATATGATTAAGAATTTTGAGATGAGAAGATTACCCTGAATTATCTTGGTGAGCCCCATGTAATCCTAGGAAGCCTTATGAGAGCTTACAAGGTAGTCAAAAGTGTCCCAGGCAGAGAATGAGATAGAGAGAGAGAGAGAGAGAGAGAGGAGAGAGAGTCTGGCCTTGAAGTCTTGCCAATATCTAGATTTTAGGCATTCTGACTGCCAGAACTGTATAATAATAAATTTGTGTTGTTTCAAGCCAGTGAGTTTGTGGAAATTTTTTGCAGAGTCATTAGGAAACTAATGCATAACCTTCACAGGGCAGTGCAACTCCCAATTTCAGATAAGGAAAGTAGCCAGAGACTCTAGGGGATTTGCCGTCCATGGAACTATCGAGGCCTTGTCAATAGTGGTGGAAGGAAGTGAACCTTGGAGTTAATAGGGTGTGGGCATATAGCTCTGTGTGTGTGTGTGTGTGTGTGTGTGTGTGTGTGTGAGAGAGAGAGAGAGAGAGAGAGAGAGAGAGAGAGAGAGAGAGAGA
>JAAGEH010000124.1:4386134-4396974 GCA_011751065.1 Lasiurus cinereus | reverse complement strand
GAGAGAGAGAGAGAGAGAGAGAGAGAGAGAGAGAGAGAGAGAGAGATTTAACCAATTACAACTGTAGGTTCATGGTGGTTTTCTTTTCTTTTGCCTGGGGTGGGTTAGGGCTGTGGCCCAGTAGGAGAGGGAGGAGGGGAGGTGAAAAGCCTGGAGTAGATGGTAAGCCCTTAAGAGATGCAGGAAAAAAAAATAGGGACTCACCAAGACCAACTTTCTTCTCAGTTTTGAAATGTGGGCAACTCTCTCCCTCAAGCCTTCCTAGGGCACAAGAGGATTTATGCAAAGGTCTGTTTAGTGGCTGGTTTCTTTTTTTGTTAATTTTATTTTGGTACCCAAATGACATAAATATAGAGCTCCTTTAGAGCTCTGTCATCTGGGAGATTTTCTTACAGAAATGCTCAAGAGTGTTTGCCGGCGCACAGGAACCCTGCCAATATCTGCATGAAACTATTTATACACTTGCCAAAATGAAAAGCATAAAATAAAATAAGTACAAAGATCCAAACTGGGCATTTGAGCCAAAGGCGACAAAAGTGTTACCCTTAACATACCCATCACATTACAGAGAATAGAACTCGATGGGTCTTCTGAGGCCGCATCATAAAAGTAGAAGAAAAGGGGCCGAATGCTAACCTAACTCAGGGGAGGCCTGCATGGCGGCCTTGCTAACTCAAGAGACCTAAGGTAACCACAAAGGATGGTCTGAAATAAAAAACCTTTAATGAAAAAGCAGTTTGTAATGTTATGTCCTAGGCCAGTATCTTCCCTGACAGAAATAAACTTTGACCTTTACTGAGCCTATTGTGTTTATGCATCTAAGATAACATATCTGAGGCATGTCAGTGTAACTTATAATTTCCACCTTTCCCTTTTTTTCCAGATCCCCCAGGGCACAACTAAAGGCACTAGGGTGGAAACTACAAATTCCTCATTGTTATTGCTAGTGCTAGTTTTTTTTTTAATTTCTTTATTAAGGTATTACATATGTGTCCTTATTCCCCCATTACCCCCACCTCCCATTCATGCCCTCACCCCCCTGTTGTCTGTGTCCATTGATTAGGCTATATGCATGCATATCAATTCTTTGGTGGCTCTTTCCCCTTACCCCCACCATCCCCTATCTTCCCTGAGGTTTGATGTTCTCATTGATGTTTCTCTGTCTGCTGTCTACTGTTAACTATCCTGTACCCACCTATGCAAAAGAAGCATGTGTCCATCATTTTACTTTTTATCCAATCCCAGAGGCTTATTGCCCTCCCCCCCCCCAACCCCCACCCAGACCCCTAGTTTTGCTTTCTCCGCCTCCCTAATCCATCACCAATGGATTTCATGTAAACCACTTACATCTCCTCTTTGGATAGAATTTACAAAACCAGTGAAAGGCTGGCATTTTTCGGAGTACTATTTCAGTATGTGGAGATTTTGCTTCCTGGCATTGTCAACAGTTTAGCTCAAATAAACTCACAAAAATCCTTTACAGGTTAGGAAGTGTTGTGTGTGTGTGTGTGTGTGTGTTTGTGTGTGTGTGTGTGTGTGTGTGTTTTATGATAACAAAAGTTGTGTTTAGGCATGAGCACCTTTCCTTAATCCTCGTAGCAACATCACAACACGGATACTCTCATTGCAACCTTGCCTCCAAGGACCCCGAGAGGCTTGGCATGGCAGATTCCTTGACCAAAACCCCACGAACAATTTAGAAACGCCAGGGCCTTGCCATGGGTCTTCTTACTCCAGATCTAGTGCCTGTTCCACTTCAGTACAAATAACTTCTTCCAATCTGCTTGTTTTTCCAAAGAGAAAACTGGGATCTTCAGAGAGTGGCATTCATACAAAGTCTCTGAGAGCAGATTATTTATTTATTGATTCAGGTATTTGCTCTCTCATTCATTCCTCAATGGTTTAGGGAAGCAATGAATTATTTATTGAAATGCCTGGATTAGAAACTAGTGATTTTTAAAGAGGGAAGGGAATCAAATCCTAGAAAAAAATAAGTATAGAGAAAAGTGAAGGGCAAGAAGAGCACAAGGAACTGCATAGCATACAGATGTGGAGCAGTGTTAGGGATGGAGGTGAGCACTCTACTGCCAAGACAAGAGTGGAGCAGAGGCTTCTGAGCTCTCCCGGGCTGAGACCTATGAGAAACCCCACCTGGGTCATCAGGACAGGACCTTCTGTGACTGAAGGGGTATGGCCATCTAACACATGCACCCCAGTCACCGATGTCGTGGGAGTTTTTCTCACAAAAGGCCTCGGGATCATCCCACTGTTACCCAAAATGAAGTTTAGCGAAACTCTTCTCAGGGAGGGCGCTACCTGAAGACCTCACTCATGGCAAAAACTTAGAGTTCTAAAATAGCCATTCAGAAATTAATGTGCTCAAGGGTATTCTTTAGAAAAGAAGGAAGGAGGGAAAATGGAAGAAAAGGAAAGGGAAGGGGAAAAAAAGAAACATAATTTCATGGAGAACTTTGGGCTAAATTATATAACATATTGTATTTACGTTAAAATCCCCTCCCCACCCCTAGCTCAAAACTTTAAGAAAATCTAGTATTTCAACAAACACTAAAAAAGAGAGAAAACATCGGTAATTAAAGTTGTCAAAATAATAATGTAAAATATATCATAATTTCAAAGATATTAAAATGTGGAAAACCTGGGAACTTTAGAACCAGAGAAATGTATGCTCCATCACTGCAGGACTTGTCAGAGCATTTACCACCCCCAGGTGCACTGTGAACTTCCAAGAGGCAGTGATAGAGTGCAGTCTTCCCCACGTGAGTTTGGTCATCAAGCTTCCCCTTTTTGTCTTTAACAGCTCATGAACTAATGACACACAAAACCCACATTGGAAAACCCCTGTCTGAACAAATGGAAGGAATTGGTACATGTTTACCAGGTGTCTGTGAATATGTCCTACCCTTGAGCTTTTCAAAATATTTCAAATAGCGGAGAACACAAGGCTGTGAAGTCTCATGAGAAACTGGCACGTGGATGTTCTATGTTAACTGTGAGAGGTTAGCTGTCCTATGTTAACTGTGAGAGGTTAATTGTCCTATGTTAACTATGAGAGGTTAACTGTCCTATGTTAACTATGAGAGGTTAACTGTCCCAGGTTAACTATTTTATATAATAAAAGCCTAATATGCAAATCGACTGAATGGAGAACACTGATGGAACAACCGGTCACTATGAAGTGCACTGACCACCAGAAGGAAGATGCTTAACACTAAGAGCTGCCCCCAGCCTGCAGGCCCAGGCTAGCCAAGGCGGGTGCCAACAGGGAGCCCCCACACGAGCCCCACTGGTCACCCAGCAGAGGGAGGCAACCAGCAGCGGTGGCATGGCTGGCTGGCGAGTGGGCCATCAAGCAAGTGAGAGGCACCAGGCCGGCCAAAGTGGGTGCCAGCAGGAGGCCCCGATCACCCCACTGGTCACCCCACAGGTTGGCCCTGATCACTGGCCAGGCCTAGGGGCCTTACCTATGCATGAATTTCGAGCATCAAGCCTCTAGTGAGAGATGAATTCCCCATCCTTCAATCGGAAGTCAGAGGGGTGAGAGCTCCGGTCTAACCCACAAGTTGGAGACCACCATAAAACAAGTGCCCCACACCCCGGCATCTACGAGTACTTACTAAGAGTCAAGTTCAAGTCACTGTCTCCATTCTCAGCTTTCCGCTACTTAGAGCAGGCTTCAGCGATGAAAACAAACAGCTTCCAGTTAATGACGGGTATAAAACACATGTATTTATCTCCTCTCCCTCCTCAAATCACTTTAAAATGACATTAAACAGAGAGATGGGCTAGTAAGGACTATTTGAGGCTGGACACGCTCTGCGAACCCATGTTTTTAAAATACATTTTCATTACATCTTTAATTAAATTACAGTTAAATACATTACATATTCAAATCAGAAGCTTGGGATACCGTCTCTCTTCATCTCTTCACTGCCGGTGAGACCCTTCAGCTACCTCTTCTAAATGATCAAAGGAACACCGACACCTCAAAAATGTTGGTGACATTCCTTCTACGGGCATAGAGGAAACAGCTTTTTTATCGCATTAAGTGAGGAAAAGATGTACACTCTCTGGGGGGGGGGGGGGCGGGGAAAACAAAAACACACAACCGTTCTTTCCTCAAGCAAGGACAACTACACAATCAGCTAGGTGTGGGTTGTGTGTTTTTTTTCCCCGTTCACTTGGGCTGCCAAGAAGCACAGAGCTAAATGTATTTCTCTTGAGAGACTCTCCCATTTCAGGCTCCTGGAATTTTATTCTCCCTCCCCCTTTCTCTCCTTACAAACGTCCCTGATAGGTCCTATCTTTATATTATACAGGTTGGATTTATGTGGATAATATTAAACCCTCTTCAAAGAATGCACAGTATATATACTGTACACACACACACACACACACACACACACACACACACACCAAACATGGTTGCTAGGTAACTTGCCAAGGTCTTAGAGGAAAGTAACGTTCCCTCACCTCTAAGATTTCATTGTAAATGCCTCCGCATAGCATCCAATGATCTTATCAGCCTATCTCAAAATCATGGGCTGCTCCCTACAATCTGGTACCTGTGCTCTATCAACATCAATCAGGACCAAGGCTCAGCTACCTGCCCACAGGGTCCCCTTTGTCCTTGGTAGGGGACAGACTTGTGCTCAACACTTCTTTGCATTCCAGGAAAGACTGAGCCCAGAGTAGGTGCAACAAATCTTAGGTAGATGAACTCCTAGTTCACCAATTACAGTGTGGAAGAAATCTTTGGGCCGAGCAATGGGAAATAACAATGGACACACACAAGTGACCGAGGCCCAGTCTCCGCTCACCAGATGTTCCCGGTGTGACTGGGACCAGACAGCAAAGCAGGTAAGTCAACAGAGCAGTGGGGCTCCCACAGGGAGAAGCACAAGGTGGCGGGGGAGGTGCTAAGTGACCCCAGAGAAAGATTCTTGGCTCACTTTGGAGGAACCTGGCCTGACTAGGGGCTAAGAACCAGGGCAGCTAGCCAGAGGGGTCAAAATTTCTGCAAGAGGTGTCAAAGTTTCATGGAAATGACCAAATATAAATGGATCTCTCCCTTGCAAGAGAGTCTTGTGGGTGGAAATAAAAAAAATACAAAGCAAAACAAAATAATAAAAAGTCCTGCTTTGCATACCCTAATCCTATTCAGTAATTACTGAGCCAATATTTAAATAGTACCCCCTTGAAAGGAGGAGGTATTATATTACCCAGCCCAGGGCAACTGTACCTCTCACCCCTGCACCCCTCAGCCTTGCACCCCTGCAGGGCTCAGAGAAGTCTTGCTGGGGAAGGAGACTTCTGCACCAAGACTGGAAGATGACACAGCTGTCCAAGCTAAAGGGACACACACATGGCGAGGGCACAGAGAGGAGGGGAGAGGCCGAGGGGGCAAATGTTATCCAAACGCCAGAAGCTGAGGCCGGAGGCCTCATTCAGGAGGCGGCATGGCTGAAATGTGGCCGGCAAGCTGGACTGAGGACAACCTCCCTGGCCCTGTTAACTAAGGAACTCGGCTTAGCAACATTTTTTTAATGCCCACAGTATCACAGATGTCTCCATTTCCACCTCTTACCACCGCCCTCCTTTTCCCCCCTCCACCCCACCCCCATCCCACCCCAGGCCTTCGTCAGAGAGCACCTACTATGTGTCAGGTCACCCAGCGAAGATGTGGGGCACTACATTACTAGCCACACGACCCCGGGCACATGTCCTAACCTTAATGGAGTTTCATTCAGGGTAAAGGACCCTGCCCTCTTCACACCCATCCTTAGAGGGAGGTGGATATTTTGAAAACTGTAGAGCTGAGGAAAGGGAAAGTCAGGGGCCTGAGAGATTCAGAGGTGGAGAGCTAGGACCAGAACCCAACCTGTGGGCTCCCCTTGACCTTCGCCCTGTGCTGTGGATAGCTGCCACATCCAAACCCACAGATGCTGCCGCTGTGCTGTTACTGTTGTTATTTGCCACAGAAGGACACCTCCCCTGAAAGGCAAGGGGGTGGGGGGTAGAATGACAGACCACGACTGATTCTGCATTCAGCCTCGGATTGGAGCCCATGTATAATTTACTCCACTAGCTGCGTAGTCACTTAAGCGCGGGAGAGCCTGCTATGAATTCTGGTCTGCATCCGGTAATTTATTTCTTCTTTATTTTACTGACATGGATCCCGGCCTCAGGTGGGCTCCGCCAAGCCCTGCTGGAAGGCACCTGCGGCTCAGGGGTCACTGGGGCCAAGAGGGCGGCGCTGAAAATAAGCCCCACAAGGAAAACTGGGCCCCGCAGATTAGAACCAGGCAAGGAAATTAATTTCCTCTCAAACCGAGAGGAAGCTCCTACCCGCTCCTCCACCCCCTTTTCTGTCACACGTGAGGCTGAAAAGGTTGTTCTGTGCCTTCATCCTGCTTTGCCGTCTAGTGATGCACTGAGCGCGCCTCAGTGACTAACGTTCTCCCCAACCACGGGGTTATTTTTCTGAGTCACAGAATGTCACAGGGCGAGGAGGTTTTCTAATACGAAGAGCTCATCAGAAAGGGAGCAAAGAGAGGGAGAGGGCTGCCCATTTCTTGAGGGATTGCGGAGGACCAACCAGCATGCTAGACGCTATGGATGACGGGGTAATCGCCACCGAGTCCTCAATGGAGGCATCACTGTCCGAATGTCTCATTTACTAGGTCGTCAATCTGTGGCCCAGAGAGGGACAGTGACTTGTCGCTAGGCGTGTGCCCCTTCTTTCCGTCTCAGACTAGATTAAAAACTCCCTGAGTTCTTAGTTTTTTGTCTGCGTGGTTTCCAGTCCACCTCCCCACCCCCCAGTTAACCATCCCTACAGGCAAGGGCACCAGGGCAGAGAGAGGCCAGGCCCTGCATCTGGCGCTGCTACCTTCCTGCAGACGCAATCGTTGGCACCTGGGCCAACCCCATGCTCTTATTGTCACACCGGCTGATCTCTCAGTGCCACCTCCACGGCGCCTGCACTTGTCTCCCAACTGCACTACCAGGCCTGCAGGGGGACGCAGGCTGGCCACAGATTACATTTACTATTGTAATTATTTAGTGATTATTTATGCCTCCTCCCAATACCCAACGGGAGGTGATGGACACCCTTGCCTTCTACCTCTTAGGCTGTAAGAGCAGAGGCAGAAGGTCAGGGCGGGCCTGGCCAAGCTGTCTTTCCAGACCTCGGCTCCATATCCCCGGCCCCCGGGAAGGGAGTGGCGGGGCCTGGGCACCACTCACCCGCAGAACATGAAGATGGTGCTGGAGGTGGCGTCGTAGGGCAGAGGCAGAGCCTGCTGCAGGCACAGCTGCTCGCAGCCGCCGTTGAAGCCGTCGGAGCAGTCGATGCCCTTGGAGTGGTCGTAGCAGCCGGAGCCGTCCTTCATGGGCCGCAGCTCCTCGGGACACTGTCCAGAGAGAGAGAGAGAGCGACAGGGAGTTATGGCCGAGGCGGCGGCGGGTGACATCACACCCTTTCCTCCCACCTTCTGAAAAGGCACATGAAGTTCACTTTGGCCAACGGAGAGCTGTGTGGCCTTGGCCAAGTCCCTTCGCCTCTCTGAACCCCGGTGTGCCCGCCTGCACGATGGGACTTCTGCCAGTATCTGCCTCATAGAATTGTGAGAGTGAAGAGAGAGAATGTTCCCAAAGAGTTCAGCAAGGGGTGCTCATGGGGTAACAACACGGGGCAAATGTGAGTGGCTATTGGTACTGACATTGCTGGGATCAGCACCGTTATCGCGCTTACTGGAACTGTGGAATGAGGTCTGCTGCTGGGAAGGTCATTTAGAGAGGCAGCCGATGCAATGCAAAGAGCTTCTACCCAGAATGCGTTTCCATTCCAGCTCTTCCCCTTCTCCCTGTGTGATCCAGGGCAAGATTCTCACCCTCTTTGAGCCTTAATTTCTTTATCTGTAAAATGGGCTGAGGTTGGATCATGAAGGTATCTGCTTGACTTCAAAATTGGGCACCAACTTGGTACCCATCAAAGGTGGGTTCTCTTCCTTCCTGCCTTACATCTGCCCCTGTTCAACCGTCGTGCTCGGAGCCCTGCAGGAGATGCCTGCTTACTCACATCAGGAGCCTTTGAGGGTCTTCTAAGCAATTTGCTGGTCCCCAGCCTGCCCTCCTCACACCATCCCCTTAATGACCATTGGAGTGGTATTCCTTAAGAGCATCACTCTCCAGCTTCAATAAACGAATGGTTTTTAAAAAAAATATATTTTATTGATTTTTTACAGAGAGGAAAAGAGAGGGATAGAAAGTCAGAAACATCGATGAGAGAGAGACATCCATCAGCTGCTTCCTGCATGCCCCCTACTGGAGGTGTGCCTGCAAGCAAGGTACATGCCCCTGACCGGAATCGAACCTGGTATCTTTCACTGAGCCAAACTGCTCTCGGCTAAACGAATGATTTTTAAGTGACCACAGTAACCTGGCTCTTCCTGAAGCAGATAGCCCAGGTCCTCCACTGCGCCATGTGCACGTTCCTCCACGTAGCCCAACGGGTGCCCTCTGGACCCCAACGAACCTCAACGATCCGAACCCTGAGTGTCTCAAACAAATGCTCTTGCGGGTGGGCCTGGCGCCTGCAGAGTGAATGCTCTGTAAGCGGAAGGTCTTGTACTGTAAGGACAACTGGCTATTGCACTTCGTTCGCCGCCCTTTGAGGAGGCTGAGCTCGCCTCCTCTGCAGCCGCTGGAGGAGCCGCCCCACCTCTCCTGTGTGCGGGAGAGACGGCGAGGCACTAAGTTTTAATTTCCGTCACCCTGCTGGCATTCCCTTCCACCGAGATGAACACGCAGGGCCCAGCCTTCCCCATCCATCACTGCACACAGCTGATTAAAACGCCTCCCCTCCCCCGGGTACTCCCCCCCACAACCAACTCCCCGATGCCTTTACTCTGAACAGCATCAATAACACACACACTCACGCGCGCGCACACACACAAAGATTAATTTACAAAAACCACAGAAGCAAACAAGAGGTCAGCACTCCTGGAAATTAAATTTTGCTTAAGAAGGATTCATAATTACAGATGCAGGACGGAGTTCTTCGAGACATTTGCGACTGGCGCCAGGAAGGGCGACGGAGAAAGTAGGTTATGAATGGCCTTTGTCAAACGGCAGAAAGGTTATAAGACTGGCCACATTTTGGGCTTCAGGAGAAAAATCAATTTCCCATGTGAGCAAAGCGCTGTACATATTAATACGAGCTCAGGGGAAGCCTCTGCTTGTCTGGGAACACTCACTCGCAGGCAGCAGGGCACTTGGTCAAGGGGTCATGTAGGGCCACTGGCTGGGGCTGGTCTGTCTGTCTGTCTGCACTCAGGAATGTCATTTGGACAGAATGACTGACCTTCTCGCCAGGTGATGAGAGATATCTGGGGCAGGATATTATAGTTCTCATTCCCCACTTACCCCCTGCCACTGCTGTCCTTTCGAAAAGAATGTTCTATAAGCCAGATCTATTTTAAACATTTTACCCGTTTTTACTTAATCTTTCCAGCAAACCTGTGAGGTAGTGTGGTGGGCTGATAATGCTCCCAGAAGTATGTCCCTGTCCTGCCCCCTGGGAATGGTGAATGTTACTTCTAAGGTACAGGTTTTGCAGATGTGATATAATTAAGGCTCTTGAGATGAAGAAGTCACCCTGGGTTAGCCAGGTGGGTCTGAAAGCCATCACAAATGTCCTCATGAGAGAGGCACAGAGACATCACACACACAGAGGAAAGACCATGTGGAGGCAGAGCAGAGACTAGACCGATGTGGCCACAAGCCAGCACATGCTGCAGCTACCGGAAGCCAGAACAAGCAAGAAGTCTTCTCTCCTGGAGTCCTTAGTTGACAGCTTGATCTCAGACTTCCAGGCCCCCAGACCTGAGTGCGAACACATTTCTGTTGTCTTACCCTACCAAGTTCACAGCACTTTGGTATAGCAGTCCTAGCCAAATGCAATGCTTTTGGTTTTAAGCAGCTTGATTTTTTTTGGGGGGGGTCATTTGTTACGCAGCAGTAGATAACCAATACAGTGAGCTAAATGGGTCACGTGCTTAGCCAAGTGCTCAGCAAGCGGTAGCTGCTGTTTTGAAAGAATTTTATAAATCTAGTTAGAGAGACAAGAAATAGCCCTAACTGATTTGGTTCAGTGGATAGAGCATCAGCCTGCAGACTGAAAGGTCCCAGGTTTGATTCTGGTCAAGGGCATGTACCTTGGTTGCGGGCACATCCCCAGTTGGAGGTGTGCAAGAGGCAGCCTATCGATGTTTCTAACTCACTTCCCCTCTCCCTTCCTCTCTGTAAAAATTAATAAAATGTTTTTTGTTTTTTTTAAAGAGAGGTAAGAAATACAAGTATCTGTCAGACAAAGACCTAGTTACAGAAGAAGCACAAAGAAGTAAATTTTGAAAGGAAAAAGTGAAAACTCTGCTAAAAGGAATGACCAGGGACTATTGGGGTAGGGAGGCCTTGGCCAGGCAAGTCTTGGAGGGCAGAGATGCCACTGGAGCAGAAGGGAGATGATGTCCTAGGATGCCAGAAAGTAAAAGCTCAGAGCCCTTGCCCCGGCACCAGGATGCACCTGCCTTGTGACTTTGGAGCCTCAGTTTCCCTCTTTACATGGGGGAGACAGCTTGCAGATAAGACTATGCGGACTGAAAGCAGGTCTAAGTTTCATACAGGCTTTAGGACCCTGAGCACCCAGGCCTCAGCTCCCTCAACATGGGAACATCAATGCCTCTCTTGAAGGCATTTCTGGAGACAAAGACATAGAAAACACACACACACACACACACACACACACACACACACACAC
>JAAGEH010000124.1:4367476-4386124 GCA_011751065.1 Lasiurus cinereus | reverse complement strand
ACACACACACACACACACACACACACACACACACACACACCCTAACAGGCACTCAAGAAATGTATACGGTTAGTGTATGTTTAATTATTAGAAAGCTACCAAACTTCCTGGGTGCTTGTACTATTTTTTTAAAATATATTTTTTATTGATTTCAGAGAGGAAGGGAGAGGGAGAGATAGAAACATCCATGATGAGATGGAATTATTGATCAGCTGCCTCCTGCCGGCCCTCCACAGGGGATTAATCCCAAATGTGTCCTGACCAGGATTTGAACTGTGACCTCCTGGTTCATGGGTTGATGCCCACTCATTGAGTCGCACTGCCCAGGCATGGTTGTACTGTGTGAAATCCCCACCAGCAATGCATAAACAATCCGGTTTCCCCACATCCTCATCAGTATCTGATGCTGTCAATATATATATTTTTAAATATATTTTATTGATTTTCTACAGAGAGGAAGGGAGAGGGATAGAAAGTCAGAAACATCGATGAGAGAGAGACATCCATCAGCCACCTCCTGCACGCCCCACACTGGAGATGTGCCCGCAAGCAAGGTCCATGCCCTTGACCGGAATCGAACCTGGGACCTTTCAGTCTGCAGGCCGACGCTCTATCCACTGAGCCAAACCGGTCTCGGCGCTGTCAATATTTTTTATCTCAGCCACCCCGACAGGTGTCTAGCAATATCTCACTGTGGTTTTAATTTGCATTTCCCCAATGGTTAATGATGCTGAACATCCTTTGTGTTTATTTTCAGTCTCTCTCTCGGTGGTGTGATGTTTCTTGCCTGTCTTCTAATTAGATTGTTTGAGGTTTTGTTGCTCCCAAGTTTTGAAAGTTCTTTATATTTTCCAGACACTAGACTTTTGTCAGACATGTGGTTTGCAAATACTCTCTCTCCCGCTCAGTAACTTGTCTTATCTTCAAATGAGCTTTCACAGAGCAAATGTTTTTAATTTTGATAAAGTTATCATTTTCTCTTTTATGGATCATACGTTGGAATCTAAGAATTTTTGGCCAATCCCAAAGATTTCCTCACGCGCACACGTGTGTGTGAGTGCATGTGTGTATGTGTATGTGTGTTTTAGAAATATTAATAGCATTTTGTTTTCTGGTTGATTCTGTGATGCATTTCAAGTTCATTTTTGCATGAGGTGGGAGGATTACATTGAGGTTTGACATTTTGCCTATGAAAGCAAACTTGAGCCTGGCTGGGTGCTCAGTGGTTAGAGCACCCCCCTTGGACTGAAGGGTCGTGTGTTCGATTCTCGGTCAAGGGCACATACCTCAGTTGTGGGTTCCATCCCCAGCCCCAGTCAGGGCATCTGCGGGAGGCAACCAACCAATGTGTCTGTCTCACCTGGACTCTCTCCCCTCCTCTCTTCTCTCCCTTCCATTCTGTCTGAAAATCAATGGAAAAAATATCTTTGGGTGAGGATTTAAAAAAAAAAATGTGTACCTGCCAGCACCCTTGTCTGAAAAAGCGCACCCGCCTCCATTCGATTGCTTTTGCACCTCTGTAAAAGAAACACATTGGCTCGTCTGCCTGGCTCACTTCTGGGTTCTGGGTGCTGTTCCGTGAATCTTTGCCTCTGTGCTTCCACTGATCCTACGCAGCCTGGGTTACTGGAGCTATTCCAGTCTAACAACAGAGTCGGCTGACTCCTTCCATTTTATTCTTTTGCAAAATAAGTCTCGCCCTTTGCAGCTCCTCTGCCTCAATACATATGCTTCGGGAAAATCTTGTCTGTATCTATTTAAAGAATCATGCTGAGGTTCTGATGGAGATCGCATTAAACCTTCATGCCAATGCGGAGGGAACGGGGATTTCTGCTGGAGTGATTATGTCTGAGAAGCGTCTGTCTTGTCAGGCTGCCTTGCCTGGCACTTTGGCTGAGGAGAGCAGGCCTTTGGAGTGGTCGTCTTTTTTTGTTTTGTTTTGTTTTGTTCGTTCTGGTCTTCGCCAGCTGTGCTTCAGTTGCTGGTTCCTTCAATCCCCAAATTTGGGACATGAGGGGAAGAAAGAAATTCCAAAACACTGGACACCTTATCTTTCTTCTGTTCCCCAAATCCCTACCTGGCCTGCCTGCCTGCCTTCTTTTTTTTGACCTGCCTTCTTTTCTCCACTTTCCACCGTCCTATGTTTGTTTCATAGGTAACCTACAGGCTTTGTAGTTGTATTTCATGGGAAGAATCGAGACAAGACATACACTCCACAGCCCTAGAGCTCAGAATGTATTCTTACTTAAAAAACAATTTGCTTTTTTTTTTTAAAGTAAGAATATATTTTTATATTCAGTATCTAAAATATTTACTGCACGGTCCTTACACAATAAAACACTGTGCCCGCCCCCATCCCCTGCCCTCCCAGACGTCAGCCTAGGCCAGTGGTTGGCAAACTGCAGCTTGTGAGCCACATGCGGCTCTTTGGCCCCTTGAGTGTGGCTCTTCCACAAAATACCACGGCCTGGGCGAGTCTATTTTGAAGAAGTGGTGTTAGAAGAAATTTAAGTATAAAAAATTCTGCTCTCAAAAGAAATCTCAATCGTTGTCCTGTGGATGTTTGGCTCTGCTGACGAATGGGTTTGCTGACCACTGGGCCAGGGGAAAGCATCTTAAGTTTATTCCAAGTACAGCTGGGAGGCATTGGGGGGCTGTTGGCAGGGGGATGAGGGGATGGGATTTGCTACTTTGCAGAGATCACTGGTTAGTGAATTCAATCATCTGTGAGCACTTTATCAGCCTCATAAAAGGAGCGTGAGGAGGCAGGCCCCGCGGGGCCAGGAGTGGGCTAGAGACCCCTTCCTTGGAAGGCTGCTCCTTTGCCTGGGGGTTTTGCAGTAAGTAGATGGGAGAGTTGGCCTCCAGGACTTCACAGTCTCCACTGGGAGACCCTTCGCCTGGGTCCCTGAGCCTGAAGGCCTTGAAGGTTGAGAGGGAAGGGGTATCCAGGGGATCCCCGGCTGTTCCCCTCATAGGCTGGCCCTCCCCCAGCCTCCTCCTCCATCCCCTGAGCTTGCACTCCCTCTTTCCCAGCCCGACTCTGCATCAGAACGAAGCCATTTGTTTCCGTTTATAATTATGCATTTTAATGTTCATTAATTATGGAATGCAAATTGCTTCGAGTGCAAACTTTGTAATGAGCTGCTCTCCCAACCCGCCCCCAGGTCTGGAAGGTGGGCCAGCTGTTGTGAGCAGAAAGAAAAACAACCAACTTACAGAGCAGAAGTTTCCCTGGGCCCTGCGGCTCTCAGAGCATGTGCGCTTGGAAGACCTCCTGAGGTGCTGGGAGAGAGCCCGGCCCCGCTCCCCGGATCTGGGGGACACGCTGTGGACATTCTCTGGCACCTTGGGCCTGAGGGGCAGGGTGGAGTGAGACCTCCGGCCTTGAACCAAGCTTCTTTCAGGCTCACACTGAGCTAATCACTTGGTGTCTCTGGGCCTCAGTTTCTCCATCTGGTAGACTTGATCATGACCAAACCATCCTCAGAGTGGTCTCGGCAGACCAATGGATGCTGGAGAGGAGAAGCCAGCTCCCAGCAAGCCCCCACAAATGCCCGGAGTGGCGCCTGGGACAGCTCAGTTCCTGCTCTGCCTGGCTGGGTGGCTGCAGGCCGGCGCACCTCGCCCTCTGCGTCTGCTTCCTCCACCATAAGATGAAGGGATTGGCCAACAGGAAGTTGGGGAAGTCTGTGAGCTCTGAGCTTCCGGGTATTTGTTGAAGCAGCTATGAATTGGGGAAAGGGGGGAAGCGGCTCTGAGTCGCTTTCCTGTGAGCGGCCTGAGCAGGCCCAGGCAGGGCCTCACCTTGCCCCCCTCCACGTGCCCGGCAGCATGTGCCCTCTCTCATCACCAGGCCAGTGGAAGGGTGACATCGCCTACGAACAGCCTGCCTCCCGGCACTGCCTCCGAAGACCACGGGGTAACGGAAAGCGCTCCAGTCTCGAACCCGGCCTCTTACCGGCTCACACTGAGCACTTAGGCACTCGGTGTCTCTGAGCCTCAGTGTCTCCATCTGGAAGACTTGATCGTGACCATCCCATCCCCAGAGTAGGTGTGGCAGACCAATGGATGCCGGGGACCAGAAGCCAGCTCCCAGCAAGCCTTTCCTGGCAACGATGCAATGAGACGAGGCGGCAAAGGTGAGGCTGGATGTGAATGAAAAGCTGGGCACATCAGCCGAATGGGGTCCCGCAGCTGCGGGGGAAGTCAGCCCCTCCTTCCTGTGGGCCAGGCCGCTCTGAGCCTCGGTCTCCACATCTCCACACGGGAGCAAAGCAGTCCTGCCTCCCTGGGCTTGAGAGAGAACCCAGCCAGATCCAAGGCCGGCCCCCAGTGGCAGGGCCTCAAAGCATGACAGGCAACACTGTGGTGGATGCTTTACCTTCCCCAAGTGGGAAAGGCATCCAGGAGCCATGGGGGCGGGGGGACCCCGCACCTGCAGATGGGGAGAAAGACTGCCACAGGCAGCTTTTGCTCTTCCCAACAATGTGTTCAGGTAGGACCAGCACCATCCTGTTCGCTTTGCAGATGAGGAAACTAAAGCCCAAAGAGGCCAAGTGAATTCCCCGAGGCCACACAGCAAAGGGGAGTCTCCTGTGTCCCCCTTAAAAGGTTCCCTGACTGCCACCAGGTGCTCTCTCCTTTGAGGCACGTGGAGGTAGCCGACTGGGATATCACAATGGTTCAGACCGGTTCAAGGACTCTATAGACTTCCTGGGAAGGTCGCTGGTGGGTACGAGGGGACTTAGAAAGGTTGCTGGCAGTGATCTCGCAAAAACAGTTCCCAGAGAGCAGCCTGGGTAGAAAAGGAAGAGAAGGGAGTGACATGGATATTTCTTGAGCACCTACTATGTGCTGAACATTTTGCCACGTGCTGTTTCTTCAATCCCCACAACAAAACTCAGGGGCACCTCTAAGCTGTACCCGTTTCACAAGTGAGTTTATGGAGGAGCACACACGCTACGTAAGGGCCGCTGAGACCTTCGGTACGCACCATCCTCTGGCCTGCAGGCTGGGATGGCCTGGCTCTCCTCGTCCCAGGAGAAGGTGGGTGTACTTGCTGGAGTGGGGGTGAGCGGAGGAGGCCCCGCCAGGCCCAGGCCCCCGCCCTCTCACTCCTCAGCCTCAATCTGTCACCAAGGCCACCATCACCGGCTGTCACAGCCGACATTGATTTGAACGGCTGGAGCATCGAGAGCCCCTTATTACTAGGAGTTTTAATCAACTCATGCCAATTCAGCTGCCACTCAATCCACTCAATGTGTGCTGGGCTGTGATGCTGACAGGGAGGAAGGGGCGGGCATGCAAGAAAGGCTTAAGGGATCAATCGCCCTGGTGATGGAGGGCTGAAGCCCTGGGCCTGGGGCTCTCCTGGAGAAGGCGAAGCCTGTCCCTAGCCCCAAGGGGAGCACCCGGACACACAGCCCACGCCTCCTGCTTCACCCGGTCCTCCACCAGGCTCTGGAAATCGCCCTGCACACACCCAGCAGTGCCGGCTGCATGCGAGGCCCTTGGTCCCTGCTCTGCCCTTGGCCGGGCCTGCCCCGCTCTTCTGGGACATTCCTCTATGTCTATCATTCACAGCTCAGAGAGCCCCCCACGCAAGTCCTTCCTGACCCCCAGAAGCAGAGGGATGCCGAGAAGAAGAAAGAAATGAAGCCGAGTCAAAACCGGATTGGTTCAGTGGATAGAGCGTCGGGCTGGGGACTGGACGGTCCCAGGTTCAATTCCGGTCAAGGGCATGTACATTGGTTGCGGGCACATCCCCAGTAGGGGGCGTGCAGGAGGCGGCTGATCGATCTCTCTCTCTCATTGATGTTTCTGGCTTTCTATCCCTTTCCCTTCCTCTCAGTGAAAAATCAATTAAAAAAATATATATATATAAATAAAAAAAAGGAAAAGAAAGAAATGAAGCTGAAACCAGACAGACACTGCTACTGCCCAGCCGTGTGACTCGGGGCAGGTCCCCACGCCTTTCTGACCTTGGTTTCCCCATTTAAAAACGGACTTCATCATGCAGAGCTGCCTCCTGAGGTGGCTGGGAGCACAGTGCCCAGGGGACAGCACAAGGACCCTCATGTGGGAGCCCCTACTTCCTTTTGCTGCCTTGTTACTGACTCTTCCAGCAGGCGGCCCGGGTTCTGGTCCACAGTACGTCTTCCCGTGAGTCTCGGGGCCATCTGAGGGGAGTGTCACACGCACAGCGTCCTCCCCTCAGCACCACGCAGTGCCCAGCACCTGGGGTGGCCCTTGGGGGCGCGCGGGCCCGGCTTGAGTCTGACCTGGCTTGGCCCCTTGCTAGCTGTGCAATGTTAGCCAGTCATTTCATTAACCCCAGAGCCTCAATTCTCTCCATACCAAATGAGCCTAATTATACCTCCTCAGGCTGGCGACGGGGGCAAGAATCGGCCTCTGATGATGTCCCTGGCATAGCGCCTGCTGCCTGGGAAGCTGTGCGCTGTTATGGAAATTTAGCTCTTGTGATTACTGTCCCTCAGCACTGGCCGCACAGGGAGCATTGCTGGAATGTGATCAGATGGGTGGTTGCGGGCTCAGCTCTGGCCTGAGTTCCGGGGAAACACCAACAAGCTCCTCTCCCCTCCCCTCCGGCCAGCCGCCTGGCCTGCATCCCACACTGAAGCCACGGGAGAGGGAAAACACAAAGGCTCTGAGGACCTACTGTGGGCCGGTGGCCACACTAGGCGTCTTCCTCTTTGTGCTGCGGAAGGCCCACCATTCTGTGAGCTTGCTCTTGGTACCCCAATGTTTCAGAAGAGGGAGCAGCTTCGAGGCCGGAAGGGCCTTTCCCGTGTTGCTCAGCTTCCCAGGAACAGAGCCAGGTGCAAGCATGGCGTGTCTGACTCCCAACCCATGCTCTCCCCGCCGCACCGCCACAGGGCCCCATCCTCTGGAGATGTAGAGGAGGGGTGTGCGGGTCCCTGACCTCCAGGTGAATCTAGACCAACTGAAACAATCAGGAGGGCAACCCTGAGCAGTTTGGCTCAGGGTTCAAGTCATGTTCAAGATGGCTTATGCTTATGAACAGTGCTGAAACAGTCAGGCACAGTGCTGAAACCGGGGCTGGATCTGCCACATGCATGATCACGGCTA
Organism: Lasiurus cinereus; assembly: GCA_011751065.1. Lineage (NCBI taxonomy): Eukaryota > Metazoa > Chordata > Mammalia > Chiroptera > Vespertilionidae > Lasiurus > Lasiurus cinereus. The sequence goes on along the minus strand of JAAGEH010000124.1, from coordinate 4,379,011 downwards.
GCTCGCGGGAAGAGGACTACCTGTCTTTCCCACTGGAGGACCCAGGGCGTTAGGAGACACCGGCTCCAATCCCTGCTTCGGGCGCTTCCCTTCCTGTCTCTGGCCCTCCATCTTCTCATCGGTTCAACGAGAAAGGTGCCCGTACATCCCTCGGTTCTCTGCAAGAGGCTGGCAGGCATCCCAAGGCAGGTCAGGTGGGAGGTTCTGGTCATAGGTGGGTCCTGAGCTGGGCAGCCCTGCAGAAGGGCTACTCTAGCGGGGAGTGACCATAGGGCATTGCTTGCTGGCCATCCCCTCAGCCTCTTCAGACCACTGGCTACTCTCCTGGTGGGAGGCCTGACCCTCTGCAGCTTCTCTGGAGCTGGTGGTGGGAGGCCGACCCTCTGCAGCTGTCTCAGGAGCTCCCCAAGACCTGCATGCCTCATCAAAGCCTCTGTCTTCCAGGTCACCGAAGTGAGGAAGCCTTGGGCCCAGCCCTCCGGGGGCCTCGGTTCTGAAGGGGGGGGGGCTAGGCCCGGGGAGGAACAGGCATGTGCCCGTTCTTACAGTCCTTGAGGCTGTTTGTGGGGCACAGGTGAGCACGGGGGGCTGAGAGAAGGGAGACCAGGGAACACTTTGCCCAGCACAGCTGCCAGGAGGCCTGAGGAATGGCTATTCAATAACTGTCGGGGGATGATAATGACTAGCCTTTTATAGCTCATTAATAACAATAATAGATCGCACTCAACGGTGCTGAGCATGTGCCAGGCACTGTTTTAAACGCGTTATGAATAGCCACTCGGAATATCAACCGTGGCCCGATGGCGTAGGTACCTTTCATTGCCTGCCGGCTCGCACTGACCGGTTCCTCTTCCCTATCCTTGAAACTACAAAGTCAACCGGCAGCTCCAGGCTGGGTCCTAACACCGCGCCTTCTAAGGAGCCGCCCGGACTCGGCCTGAGAGGCCATGTCACAAGCTGGCTGGCCCTGGGGAGCATGGAGCAGCAGCTGTGGAGCACATACTCTGTGGGAATGTATTTAGCCCACGCGTGCTGAGTGTAATGTTGGGTGTTTTGCATATTTTATTCTTTTTTGTGGCAGACAGCAGTATAAGAGAAAGAACAAGAAGGAGAAGGCCTAGCCCTGAATGGAGACAGACACTATATATGTTGGATGCTTAAGTTCCTCAAGTCCAATGTGAATAGAAGTGGGCGGGACCTTAAGCAGCAGCTCTGACTCGCACCTCCCTGCCACCCACAGCAAACTACCCACTGTCCAGCCCCAGCGCAGGTGCCGCAAGTCTTCCTTTTCTTTTGTCACATACCTTCTTGTTATTGACTTCAGAGAGGACGGGAGCGGGAGAGAGTGAGTGAGAAACATCAGTGATGAGAGAGAATCATTGATCGACTGCCTCCTACACTCCCAGCACTGGGTATGGAGTCTACAAGCTGACATATGCCCTGACCTGGAATGGAACTGTGACTTCCTGGTTCCTAGGCAATGCTCAACCATCGAGCCACGCCGGCTGACTGCAAGGCTATTTAAAAAAAAAAAAAAATATATATATATATATATATATATATATATATTGATTTTTTTACAGAGAGGAAGGGAGAGGGACAGAGAGTTAGAAATATCAATGAGAGAGAAACATCGATCAGCTGCCTCCTGCACACCCCCCACTGGGGATATGCCTGCAACCAAGGTACATGCCCTTGACCAGATCCGAACCAGAGACCTTTCAGTCCGTAGGTCGACACCCTATCCACTGAGCCAAACCAGTCAGGGCTGCAAGGCTATTTTAATAGCCTGCCTGACACTGTCCTCTAGCTGCTATTTCCTGAGGGGCCAGATTCTGGGATCCCATCCCTCTGAACTCCCCGGCCACCCATGTGCAGGGGCAGCCGTGCAGGTGAGAACATTAACACACCAATGACACATCGGTGTCCTCATGATTGCAACAGGGCCCTGTGCTCCGGGAAGCCCGCCCCCAGACCAGCACTCTCAACACTCCCACCAAGGTCACCGTGGCCTCCAGCTTTGGGTTCTGATCCTCTGCTGTCCATCACAGTCCCAGAATGGGTCGGCAGTACCACTGGGCTGGGGTGGATCCAGGGTCCAAAGTGAACTGAGCAGTCGCTCAAAAGACATCCGTTCTCTTTCTCTCTAGCTCAATGGTTCTCAACCTTCCTAAGGTCGCGACCCTTGCATACAGTTTCTCATGTGGTGGTGACCCCCAACCATGAAATTTTGCTACTGTTATGCATTGTGATGTAAATATCTGCATTTTCCTTTGGTCTTAGGCAACCCCTGTGAAAGGGTAGTTCAACCCCTAAAGGGGTCTCGACCCACAGGTTGAGAACCGCTGCTCTAGCTCATCCACCCCTTGCCACAGCTTTCCTCTCCCCCAGAATGAACTCGAGCTGTAACATTTGAAAATACGTCTTCGAAAAAGCCTGCCAGGTTGGGGACCAGCTGGAAAAATAAATAAATAATATGCTTGTGTGGGTGCTGGTGCTTCAAAGGACGGGAATCTCCATCAGAGTGAGGCAGCAGGGCAGGAGCAAGTCTGCCCTGTGTGTGTGCCCAAAGGAGGTCTCTGTGTGTGGTTCCTGGGGGCAGGATTAGAAGTGGCAGTGTTTGGCTGGGTAAACGGACGGGGAGCTTTCTGCCAGCCAGGACTCAGGCCCAGGGCTGTAACTGTGGGGCCCCGCAGAGTGTCCCACACATAGTAGGTGCTGAGGGTGGCATTGTGAACGCAGCTACGATTTAAATAAAACTGTGGATTGCCCATTTTTGCTTCAACTGGCGGAGATCAGTTTTCCTAGCTCAGTGAGATGTGCCAAATGCTGGAACTCCCAACAAGAGCCATAAAAAAAAAATGTGTGTGTTCTGTGTCTACATAGGTGGGGAAACTATAAAGAAAAGATTAGGGACATAATTAGTATAAAAGTCTGGCTGTGGCTACTTCTATAGAGGAAGATTTCTAAGGCCCCAGTCCATGAGAAGTTGGAGAGAATATAAGGGAGAGGATATTTCAATTAATAATAATGATGATGATTTCTCACCCAGGTATTCTAAGACCCATGATAACAGATCAAAGAATGAAGATGAAAGGTAAAAGGAAGCCACACCGTATAAAAAAAGAAAATCTGAGACTATAATTTGGAATACCAGGGCTCAAGCCAAACTTAGCACTTGTGCTTTTGGGCTCCATCTGCTCATCTTTATTTTTTACATAAGGAAAGAGGTTTACATATTGTTAAGATCAAGATAGGGAGCCAGTTCTCTTCAAAAAAAAAAAAAAAGAAAAAGAAAAGAAAAAGGAAATGCTCTTTGCAAATCATGTACAAAGACATGCAGCTCTGATATAGAAAGGTGCCTGCAAAAAAACACAACTTCATGCTTCCATTTCTAAACTTCCATGTACAGATCCTCGTTTATATTTGCAAACGCAGAGGGGTAAAATGTACAGCAAGAAATATGTAAACCAAAGTGTGACAAAGTTATTTCTAACATGAGTGAGTAGTAGAGAAAGAGGACCTTGGTTTATACATTTCAGCAGTGCTTGAATGCGTTTTACTTTATTTCCCAAACAACAACAAAAGAAAGAAGAAGAAAAGTGTCTAATTCTCGGCATCCTAGCAGCTACGGGCTCTGTGCTCAGAGAACTCGGCACATCCCCCTGAGAACCTTGCAGGTGCTGGGTCTGACCCCACCCATCGCCGGCCTCCTGGTTTGCCCTTCTCTGTGTTGACCCTCTGCCTGTGGACTCTCTCCCACTCGCATCACATCGTGCACCTTCAGCAGTCTCTACCCTCTAAAGTACTGCTTTTATTTTATCATTCCGCTTTCCAAGGACTTGTTTGGCCAAACCCCGCAGCCTGTTTATACATATATATATAAAAAAAGGCCAGCCGCTGTGGCTCAGTAGTTGAGTGAAACCCTGTGAACCCAGAGGTCACGATTGAATTCTGGGTCAGGGTACAAGCTCTGATTCTAGTAGCGGTCCACAGTTGGGGACAGGAAGAGGCAGCCAATCAATGATTCTCTCTCATCGTTGATGTTCTTCTCTCTCACCTTCTTCTATGAAATAAATTTAAAAAATATTTTTTAAAAATTCCATCCCACATTGTGGAACACAACACAATGGGAAAACGGTCCTTATAGACAGTCTATTCTAAATATATAAATAACTCAAAGCCTTTTGCTCAGAGCCACCTGATTTATAATGGATAAAGTTAGAAACACCCAACACATCCATCACTGAGACAAAGTAAATAATGGTACATTCCCATCCATGGAATATAGGCAACCACTGCGAACGACATTATGAAGAATGTGCCCTGGATGAGGGTTCTGGCTTCCGGCCGCTTAGCTTTCAGTGCTGCTCTAGAACTTTAGAAACTATGTGGGCCTCAGTTCTCTCTGCCTCAGTTTCCCCATCTGGAAGAACAGAAATATAATGGTGAGACCCATCTCAGAGGCCCTGGACCCTAAGGAGCACTCAGATCATTTCAGCTCTCATCACCACCTCCCCCAGCATCACCATCACGATCCCAGCAGGAAACATCAGAGAAGGGGACTAACAGCTCCCCTGGGCCCTGCCTGCCTCAGGCCAGGTGCTGGCCCCTTCTGTCTGCGTCACCTCAGCGAGTCTGAACAGCAGTGTGTCAGGTTTTCTTATCCCATGTCACTCAACAGGAACCTGAGACCAGAGGCCTGGAGTGATCTGTGCCAAAGCCACGGGGCTAGTGAATGACAGCGAGCTTGGGGCCCAGGTTTCTCTAATGCCAGAAACTGTGCTCTTAACCACCACACTGACCTCCAGGAGGCAAAAGCCAGAGAGACTTCCCCCTGGAGAGTTGCTTTCCCACCAACTACAAGTGAAGCCCCAGGTGGCGTTTTCTGCCCTCAGGCCTTTCCAATGTTAGGACCGCTGCCCTTTGAGAATATATATTGACGAGGTCATGGATTTCAGGAATCAAAAGGGATTGGGGCCCTCCCAAGGCCCATCCCAAACTGCTGCTCTGGTACCAGGGTACTGTCCACCAGAATGGCTGGCGCCTGTCCCCAAGTCCTTCATCCTACTCTTGAAGCGCACAGGCCGCAGGGCCCGGCCTCGGTTTCCCTCCTTCTTCCAGGAATCAATGGGTGAAACCTATCACTCTGGAAGGGAGGGGGCTGCTCCCTGCCTTTAACAGAGAATGACTTCCACACAGTAAGACCAGCGCACCAGAAATGCCAGCAGACCCGGCAAATGCAGGTCCCAAGGAAATAAAACAAGGGGGCGGGGAGGGGCACTGTAATAAAGAAGACTTCAAATGTCACACAAAGAATAAAAAAAAAACACATCATATCACAAAAGAGTGCAAAGGCTTGATGAGAATGCCACACATCATCTTAGAAACCTGTCCTTCCCCGGCCACCTCGCCCCTGGAAGTTCACAAAGGAAAGATGCAAGGGCAGAGCCCCCTGTGGAGGGACGACTCCTTCCTTCTCACCCCAGAGCCTCGTGTGCAAGCACAGAGTCAATGGGCACAGTTCCAATTTCCTTTCTTTCTGACCAACCCCACTCCCTTTTCCCATCCTCTTCCTCATTATTTATTTATTTATTTATTTATCCTCATCTGAGGATATTTTCCCACTGGTTTCTAGAGAGCAGAAGGGAGGAGGAAAGACACGCAGAGAGAAATATCAAACATCAACATGCCGAGGATCAAGCCTGCAACCAAAGTCAGCGCCCTTGACAGGAATCAAACCCGGGCCCTTCAGTCTGCAGGTGGACACTCTCTCTCCACTGAGCCAAACTGCCTAGGGTTCATAAGCATCCTTTTTTTCCCCTTTCATCTTCCTCCATGTTCGTGGATGCAGAGGAGGAAGAAGGAATCCTGGACACTGAAGGAGAGTGGAGAGAGAGAAGTGTCCCCTCTCTTAATGTCCCTGACACTGAGGACATTCACTTTATCCTGGCCAACCACCCTCAGCCGGTGGAAGCTGACATCTGATGAATTAGGATCATGGTCTGCAAACTGCGGCTCACAAGCCGCAGGCAGCTCTTTGGCCCCTTGAGTGTGGCTCTTCCACAAAACACCACGGCCTGGGCGAGTCTATTTTGAAGAAGTGGTGTTAGAAGAAGTTTAAAAATTTTGGCTCTCAAAAGAAATTTCAATCATTGTACTGTTGATATTTGGCTCTGTTGACTAATGAGTTTGCCAATCACTGAGTTAGGAGAATGGGCTTTGGGATTACACGCCTTTGAATCCCAGCTGGTTGGACATGGGCAAGTTTTTTGCGCTTTCTGAATCCATTTCCTTGTGGACAACAGAGGAGTGATACAGTGCTTGTCTCATAAGGTAGCTGTGAGGGTTCAAGGTGATGCTGTTTACAGCATTTATCCCAGGGTCGGGCACCTCACAGGCCTTCAGAAGCTCTATTATCTATCTCCATCAGTACTACTAGTACTGATATCAGTGGAGCATTGATTTGTTCATCAATAGCATCAGGTCCCTAATGCTATCAATACTAATATCAGTACCGGTGTTGCTGATGAAGATGTATATGGAGAATTCTCTGTCTCAGGACTTGAGGGCACTTGGGATGAAGATACCATATGGGAGATGGTCCACCCTGTAAATACTCATTCCCAATCCAGGAGTTTCTTTAAAGATGCTTTTGCCTCCTGACTTTGCATATTTCTAAAGATTTCTTTTTCCTGGAGGGGAGGAAGATGTGGCCAGCACCATTCCTCCTGTTTTGGATCTGGCACAGCCTGTCCTGGCTGTGCTGTGAATCCATCACAGCCCTGTCACTGATCTGTAGAGATGGGCTGAGCTCTGGGTCTGTTTCAGGGAGGAAGAAACAGTTAGTTCCCAGGGGCCTGGCTACTGAGGCTCAACCCTGCTCCACCTGCCCCAGAGGGCCAGATGGGGGTGAGTTTCCAGGTCAGCAGTGCCTGGGCTGTGCTTCAAAGTGACTCCTCATGCTGCGGCCGCTCTCTCCTAAAATGAGCCAGATTCCAGGTTTTGCCTTTTGCTGAGCAGTGCCAAGAGGCGCCTGACCTATAACAAATGGAAATTCATATCTTTAGGCATCTTGACTTTTTAGAAGGCGGCATTTTTGGTTGTTGTTGTTGTTGCCTCTCAGCATCTCTGGGCAATGAGGGGTCCTCGGGTTTTTCCACAGGGAGGCCAGGTAGCATTTTAGGTCAAATGGAAAGAGAAAAAGAGGAAGAAGGGCAGGTGAGAAGGCGGCTGGGTGACGAGGGGGTGGATTGCAGTGGGATTGGTCTAGAACCCAGAGGCAGGACTCCAACTGCCACTAGACACACCCGGCCAGGGTGCCAACCCCCGCACCTCCCGCTGTCCTAACTTTCTATGAAGACCTGGCCCGGCTCACTGGGCCCCTCCTTCCTCTAGGCATCTTCACAGCCCCTCTTCTTTTCTGCCAGACAGTTTCGTTTTTCTCATGTACAAAGTGGAGACAGTCATAAAACCCAGCTCAGAGGATGTCTGTGAGAATTAAATTGGCTGAAATGAGCAATGCACTTAGAATCATGCCTGGCACTGGCACTGTGCGGATGATTGCTCTTCTATGACTAGCTTTTCTCTCTTGTGAAAGGGATATAATGATACCCATCTAGGAGTACAGTTACCAGCATTTGCCGCCGTGAACATAAGGGAACTGGCATACAGTCGGTGCTTGGTGAGGGCCTGGTCTTCCCTACCGCCACCTCCCTCTCCACACCATACCTGCAGGTCCTATCTGATGCCCTTGTGCAAATGCCAAGCGATTTGTGCCAGGTTACAACCACGGCCCCGCTGATGTGCATCCCCATCTTGTGAACTGGCCCATAAAACATGGCGGGACTCTGGGTTTTTGTCTCTTTTGATCGATTCATGGTCCTGCACGCTAAATCAATCTTGGGGATGCTGCAGTGGCTGATGCTCTGCGGCTAAAACTGTAGGAAGGTGCAACTGGGAGGAGGAAAGGACCTTGGGATGAAATCTTGACTGGATCACTGCTTCCTCCAGGAACCTGAGGGATTCCTGCATATTCCCAGGCCTCTGTCTCCCTGTCTGGAGAGGGTGGAGGTGCTGGCCTGGTTAGGGCTTCTCCAGGGTCCCTTCCTGCGGTGACAGCTTTGGTCTGAGAGTGCATGCTGTAGGAAGTGGGTAGATGAAAGACGGCCTCACAATTCCTATAGACAGGCCAAGCGCTGTTCCCGCCCTTGGATCTGAGCTGACCTAATGGCCTTTGACTGGTGGCACGTGGTAGGAATGATGTCCCGGGACATCTTAAACCCATGCCACGAAGCCCTGAAGTCCCTTCCTAGGCTCTGGGAACACTCGATCTTAGGATGCTTACTCTGCACACCCAGCCTCCCTGGTGTGAGATGCCCAAGCCAAATGCAGAGTCGACAGACCCAACTGAGGTCCAACATAGTCTGAATCCACCGGCTGGCTGCCAGCCCCAGCCCCAGACTGGTAGGTGAAGGGGCTCTGGTGGACTGGAGCCCCCCAGCACCAGGTACCCCCACCTGTCCCGGACCAGCAGCCAATCGCCCAGCTAAGCCCTTCCTATATTCCTGACCCACACAACAACTGTGAGCAAAAGAAACCAGTTGTTTGAAGCCATTGAATTTGGGGACAGTTTGCTATGTAATCACAGATCATTGGAAGGAGGAAGGGGGTCGGTCTGTGAATTGGCATTTATTTCACTTGCTTGCCTGGGGTTGAGTCCATCAAAGGGCCCTTCCTGAGCGGGGACACCAGGATAACTCAGAGGAACAGCTTGAGTGACTATGCTTCTGGGGCAGCAGCGACTCAGAAGGAGGAACTGTCCTCAACATCTTGCCATGATGAAGTGCTTCCAGGTTCCTTTGGTTTCGTCCTCGGTCTTGATTAAAGTTTTGCGATGTTTGCTCTGCCACACACAATAAGTGGAAACAAAGCTGGCTTTTCAAACCGCCACGCTGATGTAATTACGTTTGTCAGGTTGATATCGTTTCTAATAGATAACCATTTTCTCCTCCTCAGCACCTTGGAGGGGAACGCAAGTCTCCCTCCCTCTTCTGATGCTTTGCTCATTGTCACTTCCTCCACCCTGGTCAGGAGGCCAGTGTCTCCCTGGAAACGAGTGAAAACTGGAATAACAGGATAATTCCTTATGTAGTGTCTCCGGCATCGCCCTCCCTTTCCATCGTCTCATGCGCCCCTGCTTTGGTTTTCTTTTGCTGTGGTAACAAATGACCATGGACTTGCAGTTTAAAACAACACAAATTCATTCTCCTACAGTTTCATAGCTTAGAAGTCTCCGTGGGCTCAAGGCAGGGTGTTCGCAGGGCTACTTTCTTTTTCTGGAGATTTTTTTGGGGGTTCCATTCCTGTCTTTTCCAGCGTCCAGAGACTTTCCTTAGCTTGTGCCCTCTTCCTCCACCTTCAAAGCCAGCAACAGGACACCGCTCTGAACTCCTGCCGCCTCCCTCCTCCACCCGGCAAGGACCCTGAGATTCCACTGGGCTCACCTCATAATTCAGGACAATCTCTCCCTTTAGAATCAGTTTATCAGCAACTTTAATTCCACATGTGAATTTAATCCCCCCTTTGATGTCTTCATAGTTTCCGGGCATTAGGATTCGGACACGCTTGGGGGAGCCATTATTCTGCCTACCTACACCCTGTGACCCACTCCAACAGGGCAACTGCATCTGAGAGGATCACGTTATCCCAGGGGGAGGAGAGCCAGAGCCAAACCAGAGTGAGCAAAGAAGTCACTCTTTAAAAGAAACTGGGTTTCAGAAGTTGAGGTCTAATTAGAAGGTAAAATCATTCTATATAATGTAAAGGTAATATGCAAATTGATCCTAATGGTGGGACAACCAGAATGACCACTGGACCAGTCGCTATGAGGCGCACTGATCACCTCTCGGTCCCTTCCCCTGGCTGGCAGGCTCCCATCATCCCATGGCAAATGGGGAACTAGGGATGGGTTGCGGGAAACGTAAGCGGTACCATGCCAAGGCCCCCGTCCCGCCGGTTGCCTCACACACAGAAGATGAGGAAAGAAGGGGATTCTTAAAGAAGAAAAATCACGTGGGTTTAAGGGATCTCAAGGCAAAGGAGATCTGCGCCTCTCTTGCCGGGTAGTATTTGGCGGATGGCAAGCATGGTTCTGTGCCATCCCTGCCATAAAACAGCCCCCTATAAATGGTCTGTCTAGGTTAGAAGGGCTCCAGCCAGCGCCCCTCCAGGCGGTATGGGAGAGCTTCGGGCCTTGCCTCAGGCTCCTGTCGGGTGGAGAAGCCATCTGATGAGTTCAGCCTGCTGGACTCAAACGACCTGTGGCAGCAGATGCTGAAATGGAACGCATACCTATACATCACCTGACACAGGCTGGAGAGAAAAGAGTGGTGGCCCAGGGCCAGAGGACACAGCAGGTACCATCACTGAGAGGTGATGGTCCAACACAAAGCACCCCCCCTGACCTCAGTGCCTTAGGCGATACACCAGGTGCCCCCTGAACTTGGATGGTTAAGAAGAAGGAGGAGGCAGGAAACCTAATTTGACTGGAATTAAATTTCCACTACTAATGAATGGAGCAAAACAAAAATGAAATTCAGTTACAGAAACATTAAAAAAAATTAAATAAGGCGTGTTCCTGAATTTTCCACATCCCAAATAGGACACGGAAACATCAGCATCTGAGGTTCTATCATCTCACCCATAAATGGCACTTTGAACACCCCAAATCATTTACAGTTATACTCTGTAATTTTTCAGAAAACCTATGAGTTCAAGAGCAATTGCTCCCTTTTTAACAGATTAATAAACAGAGGTTAATGAGGTCAACATGGATTATAAAGCTCTCTAATGACCATGTTAGCACTTAAGCCCAATTCACCCAGACAAGCCTTCTTTCTAATGTTCTTTGCTGCCGCCTCCTCTCAGCTCCACAGGAGAGCAACCCAATTATTCTTTTTTCTGGCACTAAGAATAATGTTGAAGACATGTCATCGGGCCTCCATCCTATCACCTTGTGGTGAAACCTTGAAAACTCTGTTTGCTTTCCACATGGATGAGGGAAGCTTACTGTCCAGCTTGGTCCTAAAGATGAGTTAGGCACTGGGTGTAGACATGCGTTCAGAACTCTAAAAGTGCTCTGGAAATATAAAGCATTGTTTTGCCATGTGGATGGTATTGGAAGAGGGGCTGTCAGAAAAAGTCTCGCTTTGCAGGCATGAGGAAGAGCCTGCAGAGAAATGAGGGAGATGTTACATTTCAGGGTGAAAGCTGGTATTCATCTGTCTCCTCTGAAGGTGTGGAGCGAAAGCCTGCCTTACAGCCATCGAGCCCTGAAGTTGCAGCTTCAACATTAGATCCTTAATCTAGTGAGGAAGGTCTTTGACAACCTCATCAGACTGCGGAATTTTCTCTTCACCTCCAGGGACCGAATGTTCTTGGTTTTCCCCCTCTCTATCTCTTCATCTTCCAGTTTACATTAACGAGAGGAAAAAAGAAACTCTTGTTTAGATATACTCATGTTCCTGCATGTGC
>JAAGEH010000124.1:4268044-4367076 GCA_011751065.1 Lasiurus cinereus | reverse complement strand
GGGGATGTGCAGGAGGCAGCTGATCGATGTCTCTCTCTCATCGATGTTTCTAACTCTATTCCTCTCGCTTCCTCTCTGTAAAAAATCAATAAAATATATTTTAAAAAAAGAAAAAAAAAGGGTAAAAGGACAGACTACTTAATGACTACTTTCTGGAAGGATTAAGTTCTGGAGACTACACCACCCTTGTGTTTGTCTACTGACTAGCTCTAAGATTCGGACAAACCCCCCTCTCTCTCACTGGGCCTCACTTTTCCAACATGCGAAGTGAAGGGTTGGGTGGCAACAGTCTGTAGGACCCAGCTGCTGATGCATCCACAGCCCCTCTTTCTGTCGCTTGCACCCTGCTTTTCCTGGAGAGTCTATGCCTTCCCGGTGACTCACTACCGCACATTTTAGGTGCGGTGGCCACATGGCCCACAAGTCCCAGGAATGACTGGTTCTGGGCTGAGCCCCATTCTTCCCCTGACCACAGTGACTGGTACAGGGCAGGGCTGAGAACCAAGTTGGCCCGTGACCTTACGAGGAATCCCATGACTTTAGGAGGAACTTGGAGGATATGGTCTTGTCCTGCAGGATGCACTGACTGGCCCGAGCCGGACAGGGTGCCGAGGAAGGCAGAGCTAAGAGAACGAGAGGGGTCCCAAGGACACTGGTTGAGCCTCTCAAGCCTATTGTGCCTCTACTTCCACTTGAGCCAATACATTTCCTCTTTTTTGTCTAAAGTAGTTTGCATTGAGTTTCTGTCTTTTACAATCCTAAAAATTCTAATCAATAAAATCCCCAATTGCCCATACACCTCTGAAGGCACGTTAGATCTTTGAGTCTCAAATACAGTTGCACTGCATTATTCCATTCTCTAGAAGCTTCTCTCTATTGGTCTCCTGGCCAGTCCAGTTGCCAGTTGTTGTGCCGGCACCTTCGGAACCCACTTCCCAAGAGCCTAGTCCAGAGCAGGAACGCCCATTCCTGGGCCCAACCCTTCCTTCCTGCCCACTTACTGAGAGGGGCACTATTGGGGCGCTGAGCTGAATCTACAGATTCCATGGGTTTCCCTCAGCTTGTTGGGTGAGATAAACTTGCAAAAGAGCCAGGCTGTGCAATAAATCACCACAGGTGACCAAACAGATGTACGCACAGAGAACAGTGATGATCATTACGAGGGCATGGCCCCTTCTCCAAGCCAGGATGGGAAAGGCTTCACAAAGGAAATGAATCCAGAAAGAAGTCTACATGTTTGCTAAGTAAAATGGGATGGGGGAGCAACTCACTTTAGGTATCAACACCCTAAAAAAGGAAAACAACAACAACAAAAATCCAGCCTAGGCAAAGGCTCTGAGGCAGTAAACCGGCAGGTTATGTGTTCAGAGAATGACCTCTAATTAGCTCCATTTGGCTCTAGTGTAAAAGGACAGAAAGGAAACCAAATCTAGAAAGGGCCTGACTGCTAGGGTAGGAGTTCCGCCTGCAGGGCAGCCCCTGCCTCCCCGACATGCACACACATGCATTAAATTGTTATACTTCCTGGGGCCTAAGCCCCTCTGTAGCATCCCCCTTTCTCATGCCTGCATTTTAAATAAGCAGCCTACGTCATTACTATGGGGAAAAACCATCCAGTTTGACATCCTCTGCCATAAGCCATACAGGTCTTCTTCTGTGCCCTTATCCTACATTAGATACTAAACAAAGCTCCATACTACACATTCATCATCCTTTTGTCATACATTAGCTAGTCCTGCTCTTTTACCAATGTAAATGAACCCTCTATTTTTTAAAAATATAATAGTTTATTGATTTTTAGAGAGAGAGAGAGAGAGGAAGGGAGAAGAGAGAACCATTGATATGAGAACATAATATTGATCACCTGCTTTCTGCATGCCCCCTACAGAGATCAAGCCCCCAATCGGGGCACGTGCCCTAGCCAGGAGTCAAACCAGCAACTTTTTGGTACACAGGATGGTGTTCAATCAACTGAGCCACACTGGCCAGGGCAGGGGCCCATCTTTTGAAACCAGTTCCAACTCCAGCTTCCCCAGGAAGCCTTCTACAAAACTGAGTCTCAACTAACATTTTCTCTTCTGGACATCGCATTGACTTGCCTCTCATTGTGTTATCAGAGACTAGAGGCCCATTATGCGAAAATCGTGCCCTCAGGGGTAGGGGTTCCCCTCAGCCCAGCCTGTACCCTCTCGCAGTCCGGGATCCCTCGGGGGATGTCTGACTGACCCCATTGGGAGCGGGGCCTAAGCTGGCAGTCAGACATCCTTAGGCTGCAGCAGAGGCGGGAGAGGCTCCTGCCACCGCCACTGAGCTCGCCAGCCGTGAGCCCGGCTTCTGGCTGAGTGACCACCAGGACGCAGCTCCTGCCTTGAGCATCTGCCCCCTGGTGGTCAGTGCACATCATAGCAACCAGTCATTCCACCGTTTGGTCAATTTGTATATTAGCCTTTTATTATATAGTATAAGATTTGCCATGCCCTACACCTCCAGCCCCCTTCCCAAATGAGCTGCAAGCTTCCCGAAGCCAGGAGCTTTCAAAGATCTGTTGTATATTGGGGACTCAAGTTCTAATATCTTACTTCATTCTTTCAACAATTCTACCAGGCAGGTTTAACTGTCCCATTTTACAGATGAGGAAACCGAGGCAGCTGGTATGCTGAAGCCACAGAGATAGCAGTGGTGCATAGTGTGAATTTCCTCCTTGATTGGCTCTCCTCACAGCGAGGGGCCTCCACAAGCAGCCTTGGCACCTTGGGCTACCACCATGTTCATGAGCCAACGGGCACTTACCACACAGCCCGAGGAGTCCACCCGGCGGTCAGACACACACTTGAAGTTGCGAGTGCAGCCCCCATTGTTCCGAGAGCAGTCGCGAACTGGCCCAAAGGAGGAGAGCAGGTCATTGATGGTTTCAAAGTAGGTGGACAGCATCGCTTCTTCCCTTGGAGAGAAAGGGTATGGTTAAACTCCAGAGACATCTGGGCCAACAGATTTTTAAAAATCTGTGCATTCATGACCTTTAATTTCTTTTACTAAACATATAATCAAGAAAATGATACAAAAACCTTTCTAAAAAGAAAACAAGAAAAACAAAATAATCCAATAGATTTATTATCGTATGACATGGTGTGTGTCTACCTGTGAAAAATATGGTTGTACTTGGAACTTTATACCCTTTATTTCATGAATCTCATAGGAAGAAGGCATCCAAATTCCACTCAACCAATAGGAAACAGGGGCTGAGGAAGGTGAAGAAGTGTCTTCCTGATGACCATCAGCTCACAGTCGGGCAAAATGGAGTTTGTGCCACGCTCCTCCCACTGCCCAACTCTTCAACTAAACATCATTTATGTTTCTACAGATTCCTGACCTCCCCGGGGCAACTCTTCAAAATGGGCACCCTCCTACTACTCTGACTTTGTGGATATATATCAAAACTATGTAAGGGTGGGACTTAGCCCCAATTACTCAGCCTGTAAAAGCCAGGCCACAAATACTGTGTACAAGTCGTACCATCAAGACTGGTAATCATGGATGTGGGAAAGGTCATGGGATTCTAGGCAAAAACAGGAATACTCCCAAATGAGGTTCCCAAGAGACACAACTGGACGAGGTACCCTCATTCATGGCTCTTCCAGAATTCTGTTAGATGAGAGATACAGATGGAAGTTTCTGGAGTCTGTATTCCTGAGAAAGGTCCAGGCAAGGAATATTCTAGCACTGGAATATCTAAGATGCTCACCATTGCAGGAGATAATAAAGGGGCCCACAGGCCATGAGAGAGGCACTGTGCTGTTCCATGACATGTGACCCATAAAATCCGGAACTGTGAGCGGGAGATGCCTGTACATGTGCACGTCGCAAGCAGAGGTCCTGAGAACTGTTGGTGATGTCCTGGGCCACCCTCCATCCCTTCTCCCAGCCTTTCGCTCCGCAGGCCTGGAGTTCCAGGGTTTGGTCTCCTAGTTTCTTTCCTGTCTCCGGTCTTATTGCCTTCTACCCGATATTTTGCACAGACTGCCAGGGAACTGCTAAATTCCAGCTCTAATTGGATTCCCCACTGATCAACAGCTTTCCATTACTTCCAGAAGAAAATCTAAACACACATCCTTGGCTTTCAAGGTCTTTTATAATCTGGTCCCTGCCCATCTGTCCAGCTACATTCACCCTTTCTCATATTCTTTATCTACCAGCCACAGGCCTCTTCCCATTCCTTCAACACACAGTATCAGGTCAGATTCCCTGAAAATAGACTCTGGAACAGAGGGGTGCACTTGGGGCGTTACCAAGGAGCCCAAGGGATACAGTTGGAGTAAGTCTAAGGCAGGATTGGGCAAAGGATTGGTCTGCAATATAGTTGATGCTATGTAGATCCTCAGCCTCAGCTGGTCCTAAATGGAGCTCAGAGCAGCTGCGATGGTCTTTACAGATCCCTGACAGAGGTAGGGATCCGGCCAGTCATGGCCAAACACTGCCACCTGGAAGGGGTACCCTTGGATGAGGCAGTTCCCTGTGGCTGAAGGAAATGCCCGGTAAGGGGCACAACTGGGAGCCACCAGCCATGATCTTGAGATGAGAGTGTCAGCCCATTCTGCTGCCCATTCCTGTGACATAATTCTGACTATTCAAAAAGTGAACTCCCATCCACTTGGTCTAAACAAGCTTTCAAAGAACGTGACACCCATGAAAGAGAAAAATAAAAGAACAAAAGGACAGTTGAAGTACTGAGAAAGAAATCACTAAAAAATGCTAAAATAATAATAACAACAATAATATGAAATGATATGAAAACGCAGCAAATAAAGTTTCAAAGCATATACTAGGACTGAATGCATAACTATGTCACAATATGTATTTATATAGTATATGAGGCCCTAAGAACCATAAGAAATGCAAAAAATTCACTGTTAATAACTCGTTCTCAAATTGCTCCCTTTAAAAATCAAATTGCCCCCATGTGAGGTGTGTGCCCCATGCTGGGAACCACTGGTCTAGAATGCTCATCTTTGCCTTTTTTCCCCTGTCACATCCCTAAAAATCCTTCAAAAATGTTCAAATTCATTCATTCATTCATCCATATATTGCACTGCTTTCTGAGTGCTTGCTGTGTACCAGGCACTGTTCTAGGTACTGGGGATGACCTCTTTGTAACCCCCTCCTCCACCACCTCCCCTTCCCTTGGCAACTAGAATCAATTCCTTTTCCCTTTGAGAACACTGCTTATTCTTTTATCTTATTGATCTCAATCAGCCCTATGGTTTCTTGTAAGAGACTGTATGCTTTAGAAGTGAAGAGTTCAAGATTCACTTATCTCTCCTTAGCCCCCAGCACAAGGCCTGGTAAGAACTTGTACTAAGTAAATGTTTTTCAAACGAAACAAAAAGGACACCAGAAGGCATGGATGCAGTCTCCACCCATCAGTAGTCTTCCCCAGAGCCTCTCCCACAGGACCGCCCTGCCCACCCCGACCTCTGGGTCTCTGGTCCAAATCCTCCCTGCTCAGGCTGAAGTGCAGGGTGGAGGAGGAGATGCTGAGGGAGCTGCCAGATGCCCCCTCCCTCCCTAACTTCGTACACAGTGCGGGCAAGTGACAGGGGGGTGGCAGAGAATGAGTTGCTCATGAACAGAAGCTCTTGGGAGACATGTCACTTTTGAATCATGGAAAGAGCTGAGGGTCCTGAGGCCACATTAAGGCTACTGAAATATTAACTTCCTTAGAGGGAGAAGTTCAAGTGGGAAATGAGAGGAGCAGACAAAGACAGAGGGAGAGCTTGTCTGAGAAAGTGTGAGGACAAGAAGAGAGAACATGTATAGAAACTCCTAGAAAGAAAGAAGAGAAACAAAGAGGCAGAAACAGTCGTCCAGAAGAAGATGTATGGATGTATGTGTGTAGGTACGTGTACTTAGATGGATGAACGAATGGGTGAATGTGTAAATAAATGGACTGATAGACTGATGTATGTATGTATGGATAATAGATGGATGGATAAATGGATGGATAAATGGATAATCACATGGATAAATGGATGGACAGACAGATATGGATGGATAGATATACACAGATAGACAGATATAGAAGAGTAATTTAAAGAGAAGAAGATGGAGGCAGAGGTGTAACAAGAGAGACAAAAATAAAAATTAGGAGAAAGAGAGGGGGAAGAAAAGATTCTAAAAGGAGAAACCGTGAAGGAAAATAGAACAACTGTGTGCATGTGGAGGAGGAGGAGAGGGAGAGGAGATGGGGTGGGGGAGGAGACAGAGAATGAAAGGCAGATTAACCACTGCATGAGTGGGAAAGAGCACAGACACCGAGTGAAGAGACAGGAAGGCTAAAGCGATAGGGAAGACAAAAGAAAACAAGAAAAAACAAAAACCTTCAGTGGAACCGGAGACAGTTGGCTGACCAAAAAGGAGGTTGTTAGCTTTTTAAAGGGTTGATTCTGAATACACATCAGTTACATGGGGAACATGATTTAAAGCACAAAGGCCTGCCCTGGGCCATGGCTGTCTAGAGCGGAGAGTGTGCCAGCCAGAGAGTGAAGGATCTGGGCGAGAGAGAGGAGCAGCTGATGCAGAGCCTGCACTCTCCCAGCACAGGACTCCACCCCGCACTTGGCTGCTGAGTCCTGGATCCAGGGTCTGCTGAGCTTAGAGCTGTCCCATCTGGTCTCAGGGGGCAGAAGGGTCAGGGGAATGACAATGGGGGTGGCAGCAAGCTGGGGTGACAGGCAGATGTGGGTGAGAGTCCCAGCTTTGCCAGAAATCACATTATCGCCAACATCACTATCATCCAGGATTGCGTGAGCACCTGCCTTGCGCAGAGAACTGAACGGTTCCTTCCTCGGTATCTCTATTTTTAAAAAATCCTCACCCCAGGATATTTTTCCATCAATTTTTAGAGAGAGTAAAAAAGAGGGAGGGGAGGAGAGAGGGAGAGGGAGAAGAGAGTAAGGAGAAAGAGAGAGAGAGAGAGATATCGATGTGTGAGAGACACATCAACTGGTTGCCTCCTCAACATGCCCCATCTGTGCTGGGAATGAAACCTGCGACCTTTTGGTCTGCTGGCTGATTCTCTAACCACTGAGCGACCGTCCACGGCTGTGCTGTCTCCTTTGATTGCCACCATAGCACTATGAGGAGTGCAGTTTTACTCCCACTGTGCAGCTGGAGGAACTGGGTCTCAGGGATGAAGTCCCTGGTTCACATAGGTGTGCAGGTCTGCCTGGTCCAAGCCAAGGTCATGTCTGTCCAGCTTGCTCTGCGCCTTTGGGCAGGTCAGGGCTCTTGTAACAATAAAGCTGGTAGAAATCCGGGTCCAGTCCCTCCGTGTCTTAGAGGAGGAAGAGCGGGAGGGCAGAAACAGTGCCACCTCGGCACACCTCCCCATGCCATTGCCTGGCCTATGTACACGCCACCACAGCCCGTGCGGGAATAAAACGGGAAGGCACAGCGTATTCATTTATTAGAGCTGCCGTAATAAGTACCAGAAACCGGGTAACTTCAAAAGAACAGAATTGTCTTCTCTCATGGGTTCTGGAGGTTGGGAGCCCAGATCCAGGTGTGGGCAGAACCGTGCTTCCAGCAGGCTGTAGGGAGAACCCTCCCTCGCCCTTTCTGAGTTCCCGGCGTCCCTGGCAACCCTGGGCATTCTTTGGCTTGAAGCTGCACCCCGCTGATGTCTACCTCTGTCACTGACTGGCCTTCTTCCTGGGCCTTTTCTCTTCTCACAAGGACACCATCTATGGGTGTGAGCACCCACCCTAATCCAGTATCACCTTACCTAATCCCATCTGCAAAGATCCTACTGCCAAATATGGTGGCATTCTGAGGTTCTGAGTGGACATGACTTCTGTGGGAGGCACTGGTCGATCCGCTGATCACAGCTCAGAGGGACATCCTCAGCTCACACAGGGCAGAGCCGGGATGGAAACACCTGCTACTGGGTCCTGTTCCAATGTTCCTACGTGACCCCAGCCTTTCTCACTGCAGACTCTGAAATCATGGCGTAAAAACTGCAAGGTTGTAGAGCCTCAGAAAAAGGACCACATGCCGAAATGGGTTTGGCTCAGTGGATAGAGCATCAGTCTGCGGACTGAAAGGTCCCAGGTTCAATTCTGGTCAAGGGCATATCTTGGTTGTGGGCACATCCTCAGTGCGGGGTGTGCAAGAGGCAGCTGATCAATGTCTCTAACTCATCGATGTTTCTAACTCTCTATCCCTCTCCCTTCCTCTCTGTAGAATACCAATAAAATATATTTAAAGAAAAAGGACCACAAGGAAGACCATGTCTCCTTCACTTGAGAGAAGAAAAGACCAACATGAATGAAGCCCCTCACACGCCCCAGGCGGAGTGGGGGTCAGCAAACTTTCTATACAGGGATCCACAGTAAATATCCCAGGCTCTGCCAGCCACACAGTCTGCCGCAACCACTCAATCTTGTTTTATAGCGCATAAGCAGCCATAGAAAACATGCAACGACAATAATCAAAATGCAGTGAAGGAGCATGGCTATGTTCAGTACAACTGTGCTTACAGAGAGACGCAGAGGGTGGGATTGGCAGCTCCTGTTCACATGGGGAACCCGCAGGTCATCACTGGAGTTAGGCCTTGAACCCTGGTATGTCCAACTCCGGAACCTACATTCTTCCTCCCAAATAAAGCTTCTTCTGAGCCCGAGTCTTGTCATCTGTGAAGTGGGAACATCATTCTAGCTCCCAAACACGTAGAATCGTTTTTTGAGAATGGAATGGCCGCGCATAGAAACTTGTTTTCCAGACTCTAAAACCCAATGCAAATCTACTCAAATATTCATTCAAATATTTGAACACCTCCTGCATGCCAGATACAGAGCTGATTAAGATTCTGTCTCTCCCGCGG
The DNA here is from genome assembly GCA_011751065.1 of Lasiurus cinereus. Lineage (NCBI taxonomy): Eukaryota > Metazoa > Chordata > Mammalia > Chiroptera > Vespertilionidae > Lasiurus > Lasiurus cinereus. The sequence continues at coordinate 4,358,198 of JAAGEH010000124.1, read as the reverse complement.
CCTCTCTCTGTCTCCATTTCTGAATCTGAGCACCTACTACATGTCAGGGACTGCAGCTGATTAAGATTATGGCTCTTCTGTGGCCTCTCCGTCTCCATTTCTGCACCTATTAAGTGCAGACACTGTCCAAGATATTTCCAAGCAGCTCTGACACCCTAATTATTTTTCCCGATGATACTGCTTTCAATACAGAGCTAGCCAGCCTTCGCCCAGCTGAGAGCGGCTGCCGGCCTGCCCTGCCTGACGGACGGCTCCTGTGTAAATGCAGCACCTGGGTTCCATTTGGCCGGGTTGCCGGAGCCCCACGCAGGGTGACCATTAAGCCCGGCTGGGAATAGATGCGGACATCGCCTGCTCTTAATCAACACCTGGAAGGTCTGTGCCGCTCGCAGAGAGGTGTGAATGGATGACACGGGCCCAGACAGGGACACAGGGATGAGGCCCCCAGGGGTTCAGACTAATCATTCTCTGCTGACAACAGGCAGTCTTGTTTGCCTGGGCTCCCAAGGAGGGAGGAACCAGGCCAGGGCTGGATAAAAACCAAGCTTCCCTCCAGCCCACTGCCTTGGGTTTCATGGAGCCGTCTGAGCCTCAGCAGCCTGAGCAGCAGTGGAGACTTGTGGCTGGGAGACAGGTTTGTCTTCCAGATCCACTCACTGTGAGACCATGGAAGTCTCTGAAACACCGAGCCTCCATTTTCTCATCTGAAAAATGAGACTAGCCTATCTAATAAAAGAGTAATATGCAAATTGACCATCCCTCCAACACACAAGATGGCTGTCCCCATGTGGTCAAAGATGGCTGCCCCCATGTTGACACAAGATGGCCATCACAAGATGGCTGGCAGGGGAGGGCAGTTGTGGGTGATCAGGCCAGCAGGAGTGGTGGGGGGGGAGTTAGGAGGGAACAAGCCTGCAAGGGAGGGCAGTTGGGGGCAATTAGGCATACAGAGAAAGGCAGTTAGGAGTAAGTAGGCCAGCAGAGGAGGGCAGTTAGGTGTGGCTGGGCTAGCAAAGGAGGGCAGTTGGGGGAGGGGGATCAGAGTTGCAGGGGAGGGCAGTTAGGGGACACCAGGCCTGCAGGGGAGGGCAGTTGGGGGGATCAGACTTGCAGGAGATGGCAGTTGGGGGAGACCAAGCCTGCAGGGGAGGGCAGTTGGGGGTGACCAGGCCTGCAGGGGAGGGCAGTTGGGGGACACCAGGCCTGCAGAAGAGGGCAGTTGGGGGGGATCAGACTTGCAGGAGATGGCAGTTGGGGGAGACCAGGCCTGCAGGGGAGGGCAGTTGGGGGAGACCAAGCCTGCAGGGGAGGGCAGTTGGGGGTAACTAGGCCTGAGGGGAGGACAGTTGGGGGTGACCAGGCCTGCAGGGGAGGACAGTTGGGGGCAACCAGGCCAGCAGGGAAGGGCAGTTAGGGGCAATCTGGCTGAAAGGGGAGCAGTTAATCATTGATCAGGCTGGAAGGTGAGTGGTTAGGGTGTGATCAGGCTGGAAGGCATAAGTGGTTACAGGCAATCAGGCAGGCAGGCAGGCAGGCAAGCTGTTGGAAGCCAGCAGTCCTGGATTGAGAGTGATGTCCTCAAGGGGTACCAGATCGGAGAGTGTGCAGGCTGGGCTGAAGGATACCCCTTCTCCCAGTGCATGAATTTCATGCACGGGGCCTCTAGTACCATATAATAAAAGCCTAATATGCAAATAGACTGAATGGCAGAATGACCAGCAGAATGATTGCTTGCTATGATGCACATTGACCAACAGGAGGTAGACGCTTAATGCAGGAGCTGTCCGCCGGTGGTCAGTGCGCTCCACAGGGGAAGCACCACTCAGCCAGAAATTGGACTCACAGCTGGAGAATGCAATGGCAGTAGGGGGAGCCTCTCCTGCCTCCTTGGCAGTGCTAAGGAACAGTGAGCTAGCAGTAAGGAGCAGCAAGCAGGCGGGCGGTAAGGAGCAAGTGGTCCCAGACTACAAGAGAGCTCAGGCCGGGCTGAGGGACACACACACACACACCAATGCACAAATTCCGTACACCAGGCCTCTAATATATATATAGTTAATCCTCACTCTAGGATATTTTTCCATTGATTTTTTTTTATTTTTTTTAGAGTGAGTAGAAGGGAGAGGGGTGAAACGCAGAGAGAGAGAAATATTGATGTGAAAGAGGCACATTGATTGACTGCCTCCCATATGCAGCCAGGGATAGAGCCTGCCACTGAGGTATATGCCCTTAAACCAAATTGAACCTGAGACCCTTCAGTCATAGGCCGATGCTCTATCCACTGAGCCAAACCAGCTAGGGCTGAAACATGGGGATATTAATACTTAGCTGGCAGAATTAGCTTGAGAAAGAACTTAGGTAACATATGTAAAATGTCCTGCACACAAAAAGTGCCCAATGATTGGTAGTAATGAACGCTATTTGGATGTCCCTCAAAGTTTCAAGAATGATGACTTGAGAATGTAAGGAGCTCAAGGCAGGAGACGGGAAGGCGGACCTGGGCAGCATGTTGCCCATTGACTCATTGAAAGCCTTTAATTGCTGCCCAGTTCATTCCGGGCGCTGGCTGGTTCCTAGGGCACACGGGAACAATGTGACATAATTTGCTAGGAAGGCAGCAAGGCACAAACAAGTTAACCTAGAAAGATAACTGGGGCCACAGGACCTTAAAGAAGAGCTGCAACCCGCCTCTTGGAAGGGGGGCATCAGACAAGGTTCTTTGGAGGAGGTGATATTGAGACATAAACGAGGAACAGGAACTGAAGATGAACCATATGAAGGAGAGGGGGGTGGGATAAGGGCATGTCAGGCAGAAGGGATGGAATAGGCCAAGGCCTGGAGGCAGAAGAGGGTGTCCCCCCTGTGGGGGAACCGGCAGCCAGGCAAGGAGGCTGGGGTGCTGAGGAGGAGGTGGGTGTGGCAGCCCGGGACTGCCTGGCTGGACAAGGTTTTGAATCCCAGGCCTTGGCGAATCCTAGTTCAACCTGTGAACTGTGGTCAGAACCTTTTATTTAGATTAGTATTCCATAAAAATCACTATGGCAACAATAATCAGAGATAAGGCTTACTGAGCATTCATAATATGCTACAGAATGTTTCGCGTTATGATGTGTGTCAGCCTACTTAATATTCATAAAAACAAGGAGGTAAATGATACGGTCATCCCCATTTAATAGAAGAAATGAAGGCAGTATTTTGACGATTAAAGCAGTTTGGAAACCAGATGAAGATGACGTAGGTATCGTGGCTGTCACAGGGCTGTTCAATATCCCAGTGACAGAAACAACAACAGCAACTCCCTATTAAGGACTATGACACAAGAACTTTGGCTTAACATCGACTATCTCATTTCTCACTATAGCCGCGAGGCACTGCTGATTTTATCCCCAAGTTGTTGATTATACAAGAAGACATGCATGCACTTACATGCAGGGCCTGGCGCTCACAGAGGTGTGGGTACGTGCCCTGTGTCAACAGTGGGTCACAGTGGCATTGCCACAGCCACCTCCACCAGTGCTCTGGTGTTTGATCCCAATCCCAGTGGTGTCCTGACTTGTTCATAATGGTCCTTCCCCCGTGGACATTCTGGGACTAGCGTGGCTGGCTCATCACCCCCCTTCCTCTTGCAGTTATGGTTGGCACTCATTTAGTTCAAGAATACATATTGCTGGGCAGGGCGGTCTCATCGCTTCCTGCAAGCCTGTGCCTTTCAGGAGCTCGCAGCTTCCTGCGTGCGGGCGTCCTCCTCGCTCATATCCCTGGCTCTCCACGTAGGCCCCGCTCTTCACCGAATAAGCGCAGCTGGTGGAGGAAGAGGAGGAAGCACAAATGGGGCCCAGCAGCTGCTGGAAGATGAGTGTCCATTGCCCATCTGTGAAATGGGGACAATGGCATTCAACTTACAGGGTCGTGGTCAGCACACGATGAGATAAAAATATTTTGTAAAAGACCCTCATCACCACCAGGCCCAAACAGGGACCTTAACCAGGGGCTGGCTGATGTAGTGTGGAAATGTATCTGTTCTGTTTCACCAATATTTACTCAGCACCGATCATAGGGGCTGGAGGCTAGGGATTCAGAAAAGAGCAACCCAGACAAGGACTTCATTCTCCTGGAACTTACAGTCCAGTTAATGGAACAGAGTCACCCAGCAAGTACTTGTCTCAATGCATAAGCCCATGTCTATGTCTACATCTATATCCCTGTCTATGTCTATATATCTATATCCCTGTCTATGTCTAAATCCCTATGTCTCTATGTCTATATCCCTGTCTGTTTCTGTCTATATCCTTGTCTATGTCTATATGTCTATATCCCTGTCTATATCTCTATCTATGTCTATATCCCTGTCTATGTCTATACCTCTGTCTGTCTCTATCTATGTCTATATCCCTGTCTATGTCTATATCCCTGTCTATATCTCTATCTATGTCTATATCCCTGTCTATGTCTATACCCTTGTCTGTCTCCATGTCTATATCCCTGTCTATGTCTATACCCCTGTCTATGTCTATATCTATACCCCTGTCTATGTCTGTATCCTTGTCTATGGCTATGTCTACGTCTATATCTATGTCTATGCGGATGTATCTATACAAACTATGACTGATGCTTTAAGAAGACAGGGCACCCATGAGAGCAGACTGCAGAGGGGCCAATCTTAATCTCGGGAATTGGTGGAGGGCAGTTGGACATGAGGGGAGGCACACTTCCCTGCAGAGTGCCAGTGGCCTGATAAAGTTTGGTCACACCAGGGCTTTCCCCACGAGGGCCAGATAAAGCATGACCCTCACCCCCAGCCCCATTGCATGCACAGTGATGGTGGAGCCCATCTAATCTCTGAGGACATCATTCCTTGGCCAAAAGCCTCCCCTCCTCCCTGTACCTGCTCCAACTGTGCAGTCCCAGAACTTCTCCTCCTCACCCCTTTTCCCGCCTCTTGCACATCCCATCATCATCCTAAGACGACGACGAGAAAAAGAGGCTCAGTGACTGATGCGAAGGCTCGAGGATTATGTATTCATGAAAAGCCCACGTAGAGCCATTGAGAACCCGCAGGCTCTCATCTCGGAGAGCAGCTCATTACCAGGGACTGCAGAGAGGGGAGCGGGGGGGGGGGGGGGGGGGGGGGGGGGGGGGGGGGGTCAGCCGGGGAGGGCCCGGCCCCCCCGGGGCCCCCGGGGGGGGGGGGGGGGGGGGGGCGCTGGGTTCTTGGGAGCAGCTGCTCAGCACGGAGTGTCCCTGCCGCCCGGGGAGGGGGAGGACCTGGTGAGCTGGGGTGGCAGAGGGGGCTTCCCTGAGCCGGAAGAGCCCACCACTGGAGAACGAATGGGGCTGTGCCCTCTGGCAGGAGGAACACAGGCTGGAGGGGCCTGGCTCCGCCTCACTCTGCTGTGTGTCCCCAGGTGACCCTCTCCCCTCTCTGGGCCTCAGGTCCCACATTTGTATAATGATGAGGCGACCTCTAAGGGCCCTTCCCGCTGAGATTTCGAATAACAATTCTTATAAGCTGAGAAAACTTGAACAAGAAGTCCTTCAAACTCTGAACCTCTGTGTCCTCATGCATGGATCATGGATAATAGCACCTAACTTGTGGGTTACCATGGCAACTACCTGAGATGACCAAAACTCCTTGAAGGCAGGGCCTCTGTGGCACTCACTGCAGCCTAGTACCGGGAAACATGTCTGGGACATTACAGGCACCCAGATGTTCACTGGATGAATGGATGGAAGGATGAATGACTGCACACTCATGTGAACCGCTCCGCAATACCTTTGCTTTTATGTGGCGGTGGTGGTCATTAAGACCAAATAGCCTGCTTTACCTCAATCCAAAAAATTACCCGAACAGAGTTCCTAGCTTGGTGCCCAGGACCCCCTTGTCAGTCTGGAGAAGCACATGGGCTACATCTTAAAATCATGTTTTTAAATGCAAAAAAAAAAAAAAAATCAAATGCAAAAGGTGTTCCCAAAGGAGCCACTTATCAAAACATTTTTAAAAAGCCAACTGTACTATCATAATATGCATGTTCTTTATTGACATATTAAATAAAGAGCTCCAGTAACTGAGGTAATAACAACCATCAACTGGAAGTAGTGATGAGCATAAACTATATTTTAAGACATCTGTGACAAAGGAGACAAGGACTGGAAGGAAGTGCCAAATTACAACGGAAGACTGGAAAAGTCAAAATGTAATATTCTCCCCGTCATTTCCCGGACCTCCAGCATGGACCCAGGTGCACAGCCCCTGCCTGGAGACAGCTTTCCCTGAACATCTGTCAGTCTGTGAATATCACCGGAAGCAAGGGTCCAGATAAGGAAAGACAGGAAATTAAAATCTGGCTAGGATCACACCCAAATCATTTCTTCCCGGAGGGATACATGTATGGCAGTGAAAGGAGGACAGGGTTCGGAGGCAGAAAAAAAAAATTTTTTTTTTTAAGTTCTCAAAGGTGTGTGCTTACAAGAGTGACTTTCTTCTCTCTGTTTCCATTTCCTCATCTACACGTGCATCTTTGCAATGCTTCCTTGCAGGGTGCCTGGAAGTCTGGGGACAATACATAAGGCCAGGCATCTTGTGCTAAGATGCAACTGCTGGGGCCTCTCTGCCCCCCTTCTCTTCCTTCTAGGGCTACACACATTTACTGCAGCCACCCACACGCAGAGCGGCCAACAGGCCGTGATGGGATGCCTTTCTCCATCCCTGGGTGCCAGGTATCTGCTGGATACCCAGCTCTCAGAGGTCTCAGAAAATCCCCTTCCCTTAAGCAGTGCGCCAGACAACAAATAAAGGCTGTAGAACAGTGGTCCTTAACCTTCCTAATGCCATGTCCCTTTAATGCAGTTCCTCATGTTGAGGTGACCTGCAACCATACAATTATTTTCATTGGCCACGTCCCTTTAATGCAGTTCGTCAATGAAAATAATTTTATGTTTGGGGGTCACCACAACATGAGGAACTGCATTAAAGGGACGTGGCATTAGGAAGGTTGAGAACCCCTGCTATAGAAGATGAAGCAGAGTGGTCGAGAGTCCCAAGAGGAAGCAATGTATTCTTTAAGGATTGACTGCAAAAGGCTCCCTGGAGGAGACAGCAATATACCGACTCTTAAAGAAAGATGAAGACAATGAGGAGGAAGAGGAAAAAGGCAGGGCAGGTGGTAGAGGACAGAACAGAATAGCCAGAATGTGAGTGTGGAGAAGGGGAGGGGAGGAGAAACAGGAGTGAGCCTATCATACAGGGGAGAGGTGGGCGGGGAAAAGGAAGCCCATCAGGTGCAGTTGTATGTGTCTTATAGACCTCTTTGCAGGTCAATCCATTTTGGAGATGAGAAAACTGAGGCTCAGGTTGTAAAGTGATGTAGGATCCCCTAGTTCTTAAAAGGGGAGTCCAACTGTGCTCCAAAGTCCACGTTCTCTCCCAGCATGGCACCCCATGACCCCTGTAGAATACGTGCCCTTGGAGAGACACCAGCTGAGGGCGGCAGTGAGGGAAGAAAGGCCTCCATCATGGCTCGGGGGAGAAGAAAAAGCAGAGAATGTACTTTGAGGCCAATGTTGATAGAGCTGTTTGGTAAACTTACTCTCATAGCCAATCAGGCAGGCAGACAGACTCTGTCCAGAAGCCCCATTTCTCCTAAACTCCGGGCTGAAACCTGAGAGCCCTGTGCTAGCGGGGAGGCCCTGGGTGCAGGAGGAAGCCACAGAGCCTGAAGTCTCGAAGCAGGTTCATTCAAGTCCTCGCTCTGCTGCTAAGGTGAGAGAGCTTAGGAAATCACTTTCTTTTCTGGCCTCAGTTGCCCTATTTTTAAAATCATTTTCATTGAATTTATTGGGGTGACATTGCATAATAAAATCATATAGGTTTCAGGCATACGATTCTGTAATACACCATCTGAATGTTGTATTGTGTGCCCACCCCCCAAGTCAAGTCTCCTTCCATCACCATTTGACCCCCCCTTACCCTCTTTTACCTCCCCCAAAGGGACAATGTTCAACTCCACCAACACTCACTCCTGAGGATAAGAAAGCAATAAAAGGGTGAGAAAAGAGGAGGAGGAGGAGGAGGAGGAGGAGGAGAAAGAGGAAGGGGAGAAGGAGATGATAATGCCAGGGGAGCAGGGACACGCCATTTCTCCCCACTGTATCTCTGAACATGTGGCTATGACCTTCCCTCCTGTGACTACCTGGTGGACTCCTATGCACCCTCCAGAGCCCAGCTCCCTGACTGCCTCCTCCATGAAGCCAGAGCCCCCCCATACTGCATCACTCACGCTGTGCTATCACCTGCTGTCCACCTTCCTGGACCCTGGACCCATCTCTATTGAGGCGCATCGCAGGGCATATGAGAAGGTTGTTTGCTCACAACATTTCTTCTCGTTTATTTGTGTGTCCCCAGTAATTACACAGGGTCTGACATGTGGCCAGTGTAATAAGTGTCTGTGGGAGGAAGAGCAGAAGAGAGGAAGAGGAGGAGGGAAGGAGGAAAGGAGGGAAGGAGGGAGGGAAGAAGGGAAGGAAGGAGAGAAAGAGGGAAGGAGGGAGGGAGGAGAACCCACATCTTTCTTCCTCCTTTCCCAGGTAAAGCTAAAGCTCATTTCCCACTGCATGTGCTGAGTTTATTGATCCACATTTCTGAGGTATTGAACCGAGTTGCTATTGACAGCCATGACTACCAACCAGGCTGGGGCAGAGAGAAGTTGCTGACAGCCAGCAAATCATATGCCTGGTGGCGGAGTGCCTGTCTATGCCAAGGGAACAATCGTTAATTTCCCGTTCCTTCCCCATTGCATTTCTTGGTCAGACTGACAAGTTCATTTTGGCCCATTAGAAATAAACTCCCTTCTTGTTCCATGTTTCTAACAGCACCTGCCACGCAGATGATTGGCCACTCAGGACTCGCATAAACACTTCCAGTTGCTAGCGGTAGCTCACCAGGGTAGTGAAAGGGAATCTTCCAGTGACTGTGTGATACAATCAAAGAACCCAGTTCCCAGGCACAGAACCAGAGAGGGTTTCATTCACCGTCCCACCACTGTTAAATAAACAACCAACAAGCATTTAGCGAGAAAACAGCCTGTGGGCCTGCAGAACTTGAAATCAAGTATGCTGCAAAACCTGTGTGACTCGGAGTGAGTCACTTGACCTCTCTGAGCTTCCGTTGTCTAGCCTGAAAATGGTGGCTAAATGATGAATGGCGCTGTGGATGAGGAAGGCGTGAGGTAGCAGAAGGGAAATGGGTAAGACTGTCTCATGAAGTCTGAAGACGAGTCTCCTGGTAACCGGGTCTCCGCGATACAGACAAGCAAAGCATCTCTAAGGAGGGAGGTGACCTCCTCCAGGCTGGTAAGTGGCAGAGGTGAGATATGAATCCCGCCCTGCCTGAGGCAGCAGCTCACAGAGAGACAATTTATCACAACTTTTCTGAGTGATTTTACTCCTGTGCCTGCGGCTGGGAGGTTAACATGGAAAGTACGCAGCTCTCCGCCAGCCTTCCCATAAACAAAGCCATTCCAGCCCATCTAGAAATAATTCTGCCAGCTCCCGGTCATCAAATCAACGTCCGGAGAATGCCAATGCCCTGAGTGGCGGCGGCTCATGTAGTCCCTGTGCAGTTTATTCTGCTCACAGGAGCCAGAGGTAGCCAGAACATCTGATGGAGAGCACATTTCCCCTTAAAGACGGTGGGTGTTCCGCAAAGGTTTTGAGTAGTGCTACCTATGAACTTGGGCAGGGAAATCTCTCGGTTGAAAGACAATGGGCTCTACGTGGCGGAGCTTTTAGGCTGAGGTACAGGACATTTCGCTTCCTTTTATTCACAGACATTTACTGAATACCCACTGTTCAATGGCATTCCTCGCCACAGCCATTTTTCAGGTGCCATTCACGGAGGGAAGGGGAACGTTAACCCAATGATAACCCATTGCTTCCTATGTGTTAGCTAGTGAGCCTGGTGCTTAACACCTCCCGTCTCCCCACAAGCCTGTGGAGTAGCGACTTTATTATGCCCATTTTACAGATGAGGAAACAGAGGTATGTCCCACAGCTTCTGATTGGAGGACCTAGGATTTGAACGTGGGCAGGAGCAATGGCAATGGGCTGTGATGGGTCAGACGGTGTCACTTGACTGGGCCCTGAAGGAGGTTATTATGAGTGAGTGATAGTCACTGGGGGACACAATGCACTCTTCTACTTTTGTATATGGTTGACATTTCCTATAATAATAATCCTATCAAAAAAAAGAATAATATGCAAATTGACCATATCTTCACTACACCCACAAGCCACACCTACCAGCCATGCCCACCAGCCAATCAGAGCAAATATGCAAATTAACTCAACCAAGATGGCTGTAGCCACAGAGAGGGCAGGAGGGAGGCTTGGGTTGCCCCTGGCGATGGAGGAAGCCAAGCTTTCTGCAAACCCTGGCTGGCCCAAGCCTCCACTTAAGGCAACAAAGTTTTAATGACTGTGCAAGCAGAAGGCTTGGCTCCTCTCCAGGCTACAAAGTTTCAATCGTAGAAGATGAATACATTCCAGATACCAGGGCCTCTGCTTGTGTTGTTGGGGTGTGTGGCTGGCCTGTAAACCACCCCAGGCCCCTTGCCCAGGCCACCCCGTGCCCCAAGGGAAAACCTACCTTGCTGGCCCCCACCCATGCACCAGGCCTCTATCCTATCTAATAAAGGAGTAATATGCAGATTGACCATCACTCCAATACACAAGATGGCTGCCCCCATGTGGTCAAAATATCCTGCCTCTATGTGGACACAAGATGGCCACCACAAGATGGCCAGCAGGGAAGGGCAGTTAGGGATGACCAGGCCCACAGGGGAGGGCAGTTAGTGGCAAACAGGCTGGCAGGGGAGCAGTTAGGCATCAATCAGGCTGCCAGGGGAGTGGTTAGGGGGTGATCAGGATGGCAGGCAGAAGAGGTTAGGGACAATCAGAAAGGCAGGCAGGTGAGCATCTGGGAGCCAGCAGTTCTGGATTGTGAGAGGGATGTCCGACTGCCCATTTAGGCTGGATCCTACTGGAATCAGGCCTAAAGGGGCAGTTGGACGTCCCTCAAGGGGTCCCAGATTGGAGAGGAGCAGGCTGGGCTAAAGGACACCCTTCCCCCTGCCCCTGTGCACAAATTTTGTGCCCTGGGCCTCTAGTAGTAGTAGTAGTAGTAGTAGTAGTAGTAGTAATAATAATAATAATAATAATAATAATAAAGTATATTTATATTTAAAGTACAAGCTCTGGAGCCAGACAACCTAAGGTTTTAACTATGAAACAAGGGTATCCATGCCATTCTTCACATGGGGTTGCTATGAAGATAAAACAAATTCATACAGACAAAGCATTTAGAACTGGTTGCCTCTGAAGTACAGTAGTCCCCGCTTTGTCTGTGGTTTCACTTTCCATGGGTCCAGTCATTGGAGGTCAATGGAGGTTCAAAAATAATAAATGGAAAGTGCCAGAAATAACCATTCATAAGTTTTAAAATTGAATGTGATCCTGAGCAGTATGTTGAAATTTCAGGCCACCCCACTCAGTCCCACTCAGGATGTGAATCATCCCTTGTGCAGTGTATCCATGCTGTCTGTGCTCCTCTCTGGTTAGTCGCATAGTAGCTGTCTTGATTATCAGACCAGTGATCAGAGAGAGAGGAAGAGAGGCACAGTATCGGTATGAGTTTTATTACATTCTCAATATACTAGAGGTCCAATGCACGGAACTCGTAAAAGGATTGGCCTTCACAACCCCAGCTACCAGGGCCATCACAGCCCCCACCCCATGGCTCCACCCTCCGTTCGCACCCGCCTTGGCCTGGTGCTGCCTGTGTCTGCTGCCATACATCTTCAGTTCCCTGGTTCTGCGGACCGCCTACCTGCAGGGGGTGGCCTGTGCCTTCCATTTGGGGTGACCATGGAGTCCCCCGATTGATTGCCCGCTGGCCAGTGACCTTGGCTCCCTCGGCGGGGTGATTGTGGGACAATGGTGGGCTCCCTGACCAATTGCATCGCACCTGCCTAGGCTGGCCTGGCACAAGTGCGTGTCATAGCATGGTCATCTGGATGGCTGTTCTGCTGCTCGGTCATTTGGTCTATTTGCATATTACACTTTTATTGTTATTTATACTAATAAAAGGGTAATATGCTAATTAGACCAGACATCCTTCTGGACAAAGCCACAGTGGCAGAGGCCAAGGCAGAGGCCATTAGTGGTGACCAGGCCAGCAGGGGAGAGCAGTTAGGGGCAACCATACCAGCAGGAGAGGGAAGTTAAAGGCGACCAGGGTGCCATGGGATTGGGCCTAAATTGGCAGCCCGACATCCCCCAAGGCAGCGGTTCTCAACCTGAGGGTCGTGATACCTTTGGGGGTTGAACAACACTTTCACAGGGGTCGCCTAAGACCATTGGAAAACACAGATATGATTCATAACAGTTGCAAAATTACAGTTATGAAGTAGCAACAAAAATAATTTTTTTTAAAAATATATTTTATTGATTTTTTACAGAGAGGAAGGAGAGAGATAGAAAGTCAGAAACAGCGATGAGAGAGAGACATCGATCAGCCACCTCCTGCACACCCCACTGTGGAGATGTGCCTGCAAGCAAGGTACATGCCCCCAACCGGAATCGAACCTGGGACCTTTCAGTCCTCAGGCCGATGCTCTATCCACTGAGCCAAACCGGTCTCGGCAACAAAAATAATTTTATGGTTGGAGGTCACCACAACATGAGGAACTATATTAAAGGGTCACAGCATTAGAAAGGTTGAGAACCACTGCCCCAAGGGATCCCAGAATGGAGAGAGTGCAGAATAGGCTGAGAGACAACCCCCCTCAGTGCACAAATTTTGTAAACCAGGTCTCTAACATATATATGTGTATATATATATAAAAGCCTAAGCAACCAAACAATGGAATAACCAAATGACTGGTCAGCCAGTTGCTATAAGGTGCACTGACCACCAGGGGGCAGACACTCAAGGCAGGAACTGCCCCATGGTGGTCATTGTGCTCCCACAGCAAACCTCCCACAGTCCCTGCCCCAGACTGGCTGGCCCAGATCAGCTCCAATCTGGCTGGACTGGGCAAGATGGCCCTAATTAGCCCAGATCATTGGCCAGGCAGAGGGACCCCACCTGTGCACAAATTCATGCATCGGCCCTCTAATAGATAGATAAAAGCCTAAGGGACCAATTCAACTGGTAGCTATGACAAGCACTGATCACCAGGGGGCAGACACTCAATGCAGAGGCATGGAAACATGAAACAGACTGATGCATCTCAGAGGGAAGGGGAGAGGGGGAGGACAGGAAGAGATTAACCACAGATCTTATATGCATACTAGAGGCTCGGTGCATACAATCCTGCACCAGTGGTGTTCTTTGGCCTGGCCTGTAGGGACCAGCCCCAAACCGGCAGTCCCATCCCCCAAAGGGTCCCTGATTGTGAAAGGGTGCAGGCCAGGCTGAGGGACCCCACCAGTGCATTAATCCATACACCCGGCCTTTGGTATTGTTATAATTATCCCCTTTCATTAATCTCTTACTGTGCTAATTCATAAATTAAACTTTATCATGGGTAAGCATGCACAGGAAAAAGATAGTATATGTAGGTTTTGGTACTACCTGTGGTTTCAGGCATCCACTTGGAACATAAACCCTGTATTTGTATTCAGGATATGCTAGCTACTATGCATGTAACATCTGCAATGGGAAATCCTGCACTCCTGGGGGGGTCTAGCACGCCCTTCCCCATGCATTACTGAACATAAAGCTACTCACCCCACCCCCATCTTTCAGAGAAGGTTTGAGTTATTTGACCTTCCTGAATATATAAACTTTATAAAGTTTTGATGTACTTTATATAGAAAGAGAAATTAACCAGTTATATATCTACTTATAGTATTTCACTTTAGCAATATCCATACCCATGTAAAAATCACATATTATACTAGTAAATAATAAAGAAATTTAGAAATACTGCCGTTGCTATATTTTTGTTTGGAAAAACAACAACTTTATTCCAACTCTTTACCCATAATTCCCCATCTAGCTAAATGCATCTTCCCCAAGCAGTTGTTTTAAAATAAATTAGCTGAGAAAATACCCTTAATGAGTGAAAACATTATATTCCACATGACAGCCTCTTTTCTGGGGAGTAACTTTGCAGAGTAAATGCTGCCCATACCTACAAACATTTACAGTGTGAGGTCTAAGAGTAGATGCCATGTTAATGAGGCGAAGGAGAGGGGCCTCATTAAACTGGGTGGGCAGCTGGCTGGGAGTCTTGTTTTCTGGAATCCCTGAATAAAAGCAAAAGATAGATCATACCCACCCACATCTGAAACCTTATGATCATGTTGACCGGTGTCACCCCAATAAATTTGATCATAAAATAAAATGAAAAGATAGACGATAAGTGAAGCTAAATGTCAGTCCTCATCAGACCACTGCATCCTGCTCACTGACCTCTAATCTACTTCTTTATTAGAGAAGTCATACATCAGTTGGTCATACAGCATTTAGATAACTGTCCCTCGGACGGCTCCATGGCCCTGCTCATTGAAGGATGGCCCAATGTTAGGATGGCCAGATTGAGCACATAAAAATGCAGGTCACCCAGTTTAATGTAAAGTTCAGATAAACAGCAAGTCCATTCCTATAAACCATAAATACCACAGTTATTCATTGTGTGCCAGGAATCCACACCCCTCACTCCAGCTTCTAGACAGAAATGGCCAGCCACCCCATTTCCCTCCCAGAAAATGCCCCTCAGGAGATTGCCCCCCCCCACCCACTGCTGGGCCTGCTTCAATGGAGGCTAGAAGGACACCCTATTAACTAGTGGACATTTGCCTGCCAGTTCTAGACAGCCAGCACACAGACCCCTGTTCTGTCCTGGACCTGCGACTAAACTGGGTTTTTGGTCTAGATCTTCAAACGGAAGTGGTGGGTAGAAACACAGGATGAATGATAGTTGGTATGTGAAGGTGAACAAAGGCTCTTGTAAACATCTCTTTTTTAAAAATGTAAAGCCCTGGCTGGTTTGGCTCAGTGGATAGAGCCTCCGCCTGCAGACTGAAGGGTCCCTGGGTTCGATTCCAGTCAAGGGCACATGCTCGGGTTGTGGGCTCAGTCCCCAGTGGCGGACATGCGGCAGGTAGCCAATCAATGATTCTCTCTCATCATTGATGTTTTTCTCTCTCCCTTCCTCTCTGAAAACAATAAAAAATATATTAAAATGTAATGACTCCAGGCCTGGACAGGTTGCTCAGTGAGTTGGAGTATCTTCCCACACACAAAAAGGTTGTGGGTTTGATTCCTAGTCAGTACACATACCTAGTTTTTGAGTTTGATCCCTGGTTGGGGCATGTACAGACGGCGATCAATGTTTGTCTCTCACATCAATGTTTCTCCCCCTGCCCCCATCTCTCTCATTCTTTCCTCTCACTCTAAAAATCAATAAAAAATGTATCCTCAGGTGAGGATTAAAATATACCATATATATTTATATATGTACTAGAGGCCTGGAGTACAAAATTTCTGCACTGGTACAGTCCCTAGGCCTGGCCTGCAATCAGGCCATTTCCCCTAGCTGCTGGCAGTCAGCCCCACCCCCACTGCCACCACCCCCAGTTCCCAGTTCCCCATTGGATGATCGGGGCTTGCAGGCTGTGGGCAGCTCCTGCATTTAGTGTCTGCCTCCTGGTGGTCAGTGTGCATCATAGCAACTGGCCATTCCACTCTTTGATCAATTTGCATATTAGCCTTCTATTATATAGAATATATATGTGATCCACTAGTGGCCCAGTTCATGAAATTTGTGCACATTAAAAGGGAATTAGATGAAATAATTTAATATTGCTATGTGCCCTTTCTCTATAATAGAAATGTCAGAGATGAAAGAAAATTAGTAAAATGTATATGAAAACCTTCCTCCTGTCAGAGTCTAGGGCACATCACAGGACCCAGAGTGAAGTCCCCACCCACCCACATGCACCTCAAAATCGCATGAGACCCAGACCCGGCTGCCCCCGCCCCCATTGGGCTAGATCCAGACCAGTCCCACCCTTGTTAAGCCCCACCAAGCACAGGGCATAGCTTCAAGTCCCCTGGCCTGGTGCCAGGATGGTGGGTGTGGCCTGAGGTCCCCAAGTCCAGACAAGGGCAGGGGGTGTATCTTGAGGTCCCCCATCAAGCCCCACCAGGTGGGGGATATGGCCTGAGATCCCCTGTCAAGCCCTGCTGGGTGGAGGGCATGGCCTGAGGTCCCCTGTCAAGCCCTTTCTGGTGGGGGAATGGGGACACAGCCTCAGGTCCCCTGGCCTGGCACCAGGAGCGGGGCACAGCCTCACATTCCCCCATAAAGTCCCACTGGGTGGGAGTCGTAGCCTGAGTTTCCCCAACCCAGCATTGGGGCTGCACCTTGAGGTTCCCCGTCAAGCCCTGCTGGGTGGGGAGCTCAGCCTGAGGTCCCCTGTCAAGCCCTGCTGGGAAGTGGGCTGCAGCCTCAGGTTCCCTGGCCTGGTGTTGGGGCAGGGGGTAAGACCTGAGGTCCCCCAGCCAGGTGCCAGGGTCGGGGGTGCAGCCTGAAGAAGTCCTCTGTCAAGCCCCACCTGGTGAGGGGTACAGCATGAGGTCCCCTGTTAACCCCACATGGTGGGGGGTAGAGGGTGGGTGGGCATAGCCTCAGGTCCCTAATTATTCGTTAAGGCTCCTTGTAGGAACTTGGCCTCAGCTGTGTGTGCAGCCATCTTTGTAACAGAGGGATGGTCAATTAGCATATTCCCTCTTTATTAGATAGGATATGTATGTATGCATGATGGCTCTATTACAATTACAGTAGTCCCTCCTTATTCATTTTTTTTTACTTGCAGCTGAACTCAGTCCGAAAATATGCATGGAAAATTTCAGAATTAAACAATTTGTAAGTTTTAAATTGTGCACCATTCTGAACAGTGTGATGAAATCTCACCCTGCTCCACCTGGGACGCGAAGTATAACCGGGCTGCATAGCTCCCCACTTGTCACTCAGCAGCCTCTGGTTTATGAGATCAACTGTTGGGGGAGATGGCAATGCTCGCATGCAAATCATCTTTATTTTACTTAATAATGAGCCCGAAGCCATTTACATAACTTTTATTAGACTGTGTTGTTATAATTGTTCTATTTTATTATTATTGTCATTAGTTGCTCACTGTGCCTAATTTTTAAACTTTATCATAAGAATGTATGTATAGGGTTCAGCACTATCTGTGATTACATATGTCCACGGGGTCTCAGATATTACTCCCTGAGGATAAGGGGGGAATTACGGTATAAAGGAGTGGGGGGAGGGAGGGGAGCCAGAAGAGCAGGAGCCGGTGCCCTGCTGTGAGCTCATTGGCTTCACTGAATCCCAACCAGATCCTGACTCCTCATGTCATGGGCACGCAGTTCAGAGAGGGCAGGCAATTCACCCCGCCTCTCCTTTAACCTGGGAAGAGCTGGGATTCTGATGGGGGAAGCATCTCGGTGAGCACTGACTGAGGCTCCCGGCAGTTGCTAGGATGTGAAAGCAACTGGCTTTGCAGAAGTGCCCATGCTATTTATTGATGGCAAGGCATTTACTTCCTGGGCATCGAGGAGGGTGGCCCTGAGAGAGGGAGAGCTTGGGCAGAACTCTCGGCGACCCAGTGCATTCTGAAAGCAAATTTAATACAGGCAGTTACCGATTTACGATGGTCTGCTTACAATTTTTCAACTTTACAACGGAGCAGAAGCACTATGCATTCGGTAGAAACAGTGCGTCCAATGCTGATCTTCCCCTGGGAGAGCGGTAAGCGGAGTATGATACTCTCTGGTGATGCTGGGCATCTCAGGGAGCCACAGGTCCCAGCCAGCCCTGCGACCATCGGGGTAAAGGACAGGCACTCTACAGGGTATTCACTGTGTGAGATGATTGTGCCCACAAGTGGGCTCATACATTGTAAGTGTTCTAAGCATGTTCCAGCGGTCGGCACACTCATTAGTCAACAAAGTGGTAAGCCTTGGCTCACGAGCCACAGTTTGCCGACCACCGGCCTGAGCCACGATGTGCGGTAGGTTAGGTGTATTACATGCATTTTGACTTACGACATTTTCAAATTACAATGGGTATATTGGGATGTCACCCCATTGTAAGTTGAGTAGCCTCAGCACTACTGGTGGGAGCTGTCATACACATTAACCCATTTTCAAGAAAAAGTGACACAGTGGGGCAGTGGCAAGGTCCTACTGGAAGAAGTGCATGTGGGGTGGGCAACATCGCTGTGGAAAATACAACACATTGCAACTGTCCACTATGTGCGAGGCACCTTCCTAGGAGCTAAATATACTTCAGAAAATAAAACAAAGTGCTCTGCCACCATGGAGCTTACATTCTAGGAGGAGAAAACAGACAATAAAATTACATAGTAAGATAGAGGGCGTAAGTGTCTTAAAGAAAAAAAGAACAGGATAAGACAGCACAGAGTTCTGAGGGTGGGGTGAGAGCAGCAAAAAAACAACAACAAAAAAACTCCACAAGAAAACAAAAACAAAAATAAAAAACATATATATATATATATGCCTAATATATAAATTAGCCCCTCGGGAGTTCAGCCGGGAGATCGGAAGGAGTTCAATGGCTCACTATGACATACGCTGACCAGTAGGGGGTGGCACAGAATGAAGGAAGGCCCTTGATCAGCCCGAATCACTGGCCAAGCCTAGGGACCCAGCCCATACATGAATTTCATGCACCGGACCTCTAGCTTTAAATAAGATAACCAGGGGAGGTCTTCCCAAGGATATGGCATTGGAACAAAAATTTTAAGACAATAAAGAGAGAATGAGCAATTTAAGAAGAAGGAACCACACACATAGACACACACTCACACACACACATCTCAGTTATCAAAGGCCCTGGGACACAGAAAGCCTGGGCGTTTTAAAAAGGGTGAGTTCAGTGCTCCAGAGGAAGGAAGCGGGGACACCAGTGAGAGGTAGAATATTAAAAAGGCAATGGGTGCTCATCTCACAGAAGAGCTCCAGCTCTTAAAGAAAGGGAGGACTCAGAAAACAAGATAAACACAACGCAACCTAAGCTTCAATGGAACGACTGCGGCTGCTTTGTTGAGGACAGACTGTGGAGGAGCAAGAAGAGCAGGAGGAGAGGAAGGGGATACTGCAGCGGTCCAGGTGAGAGGTGATGATGCTTGGGTCAGGGTGGTGGCTGTGGAGGTGGGGAGAAGGGTTTAGGCCCAGGAAGCATTCTGAATTTCAGATATCCTTAGAGTGCAGAGAGAGAACAACAGGTGTCAAGCAAGACTTTACAACACCCCCCTTATCTGTCCTGTGAAATCGGCTACTCTTCTCAATGAAAAAAAAGTGGGCTTCTTGTCTTGGTTCACCGGGTCCCTCTTCCTTGAGAAATGGTTCTTGCTTATTCTTTAGAGCATTTCATTGGACTTTCCCCCGCTCCTGATGTCCACTTTACATAACTGGATGAGCGTCTTGTCCTTTGCCTGTGGAACGGTAGCCCTGTGCTACCATCTGGGACGATGGTTTTTATGACTGTGCAGGTGGGGGAAACGCTACCTTCCTTTTTCTCCCGTGGACTATTTACAAGAGGCACTTGCTCTGGGAGGCCTGGAGTAAAAGACCTGGCATTTCTCAAAGGCATTGAACCAGGAACTTCTACAGCTTGCACACTTGCTCCGAGCAGCGGAGGAAAGGCCAATCTTGTCTCAGCGACCTTCTCCCCAGGAGGGGTCGTCAGAGCAGCCACGTCTCAGTTATCAGGTAATTTTGGAGCCTCCTACGGCAACCTGCTCGCGAGGCTGCTCTGGCCTTTCTGGTCGCCTGCACACGGTCCCCTTGCCTTTCGGCTGCTGCTCTTCGGGATATGCCACCCAACCACCCATCTGGCTGTCTGCACTGAGATGGCATGTGGAGGGAAGCTCACCAAGGCTGTCCTTGAGTCTCCCGTTTGTTCCTTGATCACTCACTGCCCGTAGCCTACGCCCGCACAACGCTGAGCATGCAGAAGATGCAGAGACAAGCCCAAGCTGGGTCCTGCTCTCCGTGGGATTCATGCCCATAAATCATGGTCACGGACTGAGAGATAAAGAAAAAGTTGCTATACACACACACACACACACACACACGAGATAGGACAGGGTCTGGGATTCAGAACTCACTTCACAAATTGCAGCCATGACCACTATATTTGACCTTGGACCAATTTCTTTATCTTGGTTTTCCAGAAATCCAGTTAAAAAAATTCTCTTGATGTAATAAATAGTTGTGCCCCCCAGTACGCCAGGAGCAAACCTTAGAGAAAGAAATTCTAAAGAAAAGAACCAGGATTCTGGGTCACTCCTGAAGTAAATTTATTTCCCCCTCGTCTTTATTTCCTGTGGAGGCTAAGAGCCAAAGGGAGCTGTGGAGGTGGCAGGAGAGTGGAGGGAGGAGGGAGGAGAAGCAGGGAGGACCTGCTTAGCCTGGTGGTGAGGGATCTTTCCTTCTAGAGACCTAGGAAGAGGCCTGGACTTTGTCATGCAGACTATTCTAGAAGCTGCTGGAGGTCCTGTCCTCCCCTGCTGTGTGTAGCTGTGTTGTGTTGCAATGATGGCCAATGTCAGGCCTCCCCCCCATTTCATATTGTGGGATTAGCTAGACTGAATGGTAATTCTCACCTGAAGGCATGAATCTTATTTAGGTCATTTCACAGGGATCTGTTTTCTTCTTTCTTGTGCTTTAACTATAAAACGTATTTTTTTTTTTCTGAGGGCTATGCCCAAGGAGTATAGCCCTCAACAAAGAAAATCTCTGGCAATGTTTTTCTTTTTCTCTACAAATCACGTAACACGGAAAGCACAGACCCCAGAAAGCCACAAACATAATAAAGGGGAGACGGTGTCAAAATGCAGAGCCTCCTGGGAAAGGGTGACCCTGCCCATTCGTCTTTCCATCTTCCCTGAGCCTTGCTTTCTTCAACCATAAAATGGGGATATGGATGCTTAGGCCTAAGAGTTGCCATGGTGATCAGATAAGAACCCAGCATGCACCCTGGTAACTAATGCTGCTTTCTATAAACAGTAGCTGTTGCCATCATCATGGTCATTCTTATTGGGGGGGCCAGGGGGAGCTTCAGCTGGGGGGTAGTTATCCACGAAGGGTAATGAGGACATTGGCATGAAGAAAAACAGGATATGGAGTAGGGAGACTTCTAGGTGGAGGGGCTAGCTTAGTAAACATGAGCTCTGGAAAGCTTCCAAGTGATATGGCAGCTGCTCCTGGTTCCCCTGAACCAGCAGGTCTGACCCAGAGCCATGGGGTGACTCCCTGACTTCAACACCACCCCCAGGTGCTCTCACTGACTCCCAGGAAGCAAGGCAAAAGGGCACGTTCTTGTTCAGCCCAAACCTTGCTCAGTTCCGGTGCTGACACTGTGACAATTAAGAAAACACTGAAACCCTCGTTATTTCTGAGTCCATGAAATCAGATTTCTGATTCCACGGAGATTAGGCAGCAACGTCACCTTTCAGCTCAATAAAGGAATTATTGTTTTAAGTATAAGCGGCACACCAAGAAGAGGCATGTTCTCCAGAGCAGGGAACACCGCAGGGGGATGGAAAGTACGGTCCAGAGGGAGCACACGGGAGTCACTTTATGGGATCGGCGGCTTTGTGAAGTCAGTTTCTCCTGTCTGTCTGCAACCGGCGAGCTGGCAGAATTGCTAGGCATGAGTCCAGCTTCTGAACCCTCGTGGCATTACCATGCAGCCTTTTTTGATACCAGGCTGTGTACTGGCCATTTCTTGTTTTCTGTGTTTAGTTAAAAATGCACAAATCAACTCGTTTATAAATGAGGACGATGCCGCTAAAGCAAAGATCTCTTTGAAGGCCGCCCTCGACGCTCATCATCGCTGGTCCCGGCCTTCTGTTCTCTGCTTTCTCTCCCCCGAAAAGTAGCCCCCGAGGTAAATGTGGTTTACATCTTTCCAAGTCTTCCCCAAATAACGCTAAGTTTGTGTTGCCACTTTGCAGTCCTTTAAAAGACTTTTCCATATACGCGCCCTTATCCACGGAACAGCTATGTGTGGGTGCCGCTCTATAAATACAACGCTCTGCATCTTGCTTCTTTTCCTCGGAAACATGTTTTTGAGCTCTGCCCGGGTTAACGCATTCCCTTTAATGGCAGGGGAACGCTCCGGCATGGGGATATGCCAGCTTTATTCCCTTAGGCCCGGATTGGAGCATATTTAGGTTATTTGCCGTGTTTTGCTATTCCAACCAACGCCTCGCTGATCACCTGATACATATATCTACCTCTGTGTATGTATTCGAGGGCTTGAAGAGCTGACACTTCAAAGCTAACAAGTGGAACGCTCCTTGTAGATCACGCTCAGCTGGGTGAGCGCCATTTCCTGAAGGGCCTCTAATCCTCGGGCTCTGGATTGGGCCATCTGGTTTCCTGAGTTACTGACACTCTCAGGCTTGGAGGCAACACGAAGGTGCAAACTTCCCTTTTGAGAGTCTACCCAATCACCAACAGATGATGGACAGGGAGTTGGTGGACAAACACCCCAGGATCTTTGCCCCTTGGCCGAAAGCTCCTGGGCTCATCCTCCCCCATCACTGCAGTAAGACTGAGTCTGTTTCCACCTGGTGGTCCACTCCTTCGCACACCCTTGTTGGCTTTCCTCTTCCTTGTCCCTTAGTCTCTCTCCTGCTTCCCGGGGTCCCCTCCCAAATCAACGACCGGTACCCAAATCTTTGACCCAAGGTCTGCACTTCCCAGAACTCCAAGTCTCTTCCCTGTGTGTGCCAGGGTCTATGCTAGGCAGAGGGGATTAAAAGATGAGTAATATTTGATTCTGTGCTCTTACAAGGTACATACCAGAACCCAGGTCTTCTGACGCCCAATGCCTCGTTCTTTCCGGCATATTATATCTGTGCATTTTTAATTCAATGACATTCTTAAAAAAAAAAAATCAATCGATCTTCCCAGCAATAAATATGACAAAATGCCATTTTATGGTAATAACTTAATTCCACGGCCCTTTTCTGTGTGTAAAGGCCTGACTAAAATAGCCACTCTTAAACACAGGCCTTCCCTGGGAACCCAGCGACTGCCTAGACGTCCTATTGGCATCTCCATTTTTCTGATATATATGTTTCTCCTCCCCCTGCTCTTAGTAAATGTTGATGTTTGCTTCAGCCCATCACTATTTTGCTCCCTGGTGAATTTATCTTATTTATTGACCTGAGCAGAAAATCAATCCAGTCTTCATTTGCCATCCTGTTTAATTCGGGAGAATTTGATTCTGTGGAAACTGTGCCCAACTTACTAAGGCCTCAAGAGAAAAGGACCGCAGGACCGACTTCACAAAGCCTCCCAGGGTCTAGCCCTCATGGATCTCCCCTTCTGGCCCTTCCCACTTGCACCCCACCCAATTAAGAACAGAGACAGCCAAGATTTGATTCCGGAGCCTAGTAACTACAAGTGAGGAGTGCCGGGAAAGTGATGCTCTATGACGCCGAGGCTAGGTCAACAAAATGCCACGCATGCCCACCTCACTCGCTTGGAAACTCGGTCTCCATGCTGTGCGGGAGCCCAAGCAGTGCATGCAGAGACCCACTGGACAGTCCCTGGGTCCTCAGCTGCAGCCCTGCCTGAGCTCCCGCCCAGTTGGCAGCTGGCCCCAGCCATATGGAGTGCCATCTTGAAACAATCCCAGCTGACCCGTGTAGGACCGAGATGAAACACTCCTGCCGAACCTTGCCCCCACTGGAGACTCATGAACAAAGTAAATGGTCAGCCAGACCTCTAGCCTTAAACTCTACCATCAGGGCTTTGCTGGCAGCATCTAATCACTCTCCGTAAGCAGTCCTGAGGTCAGGGGGCTGGTGTGAGAGGTCAGGCTTGGACACATCCAAATCCCAGTGCCAAGCCCGTCTCCTGCTTTCTGGACATGCGACAAAGTCCCTCTCTGAGTCTCAGATTCCTTGTGAGAAGGAGGAAATAAAATGACACAGGTAGGAGCTCTGAGCAGGGTGGGTACAGGGTCTCAGTCATGAGAGTTAGTTTGATTCTCCCTTCTTTCCCTGGGGAAGTCTGGAGGCCCCCCAAAACATCTGGAAAGACCCCTTTACCTCCACGACCGGGCCAGCAACCCAGGGATGCGCTCGCGGGGGACAGACAGGATGCCAGGAGGGACCTGCTCTCCCTTGCTTCCAGGTCTCTGCAGGGGATACCGTGCATCCCTCCCTCTACTTGTGGCTTCACTGAGCTCTGCCAATCATCTGAGTCTCAGACTCATTACTACTTGCACCTGGGAGCCTTGGCCAGCCTCTCTCATTTAGGATTTCAGCTGTGTATCCCGGGCACCTGTGCCCTACCATCCTGGACAGCATCACACCAGAGCGTGGGTTGCCTGCCCTCTCGTTCGCCTGCACATGGCACAAACAGGAGCAGGGACGCCCTCGCATCTGGTGTAGCTCCAGCACCTCCCATAGGGCCTGGCATCATGTCCATGTGCAGAACCCCAAGTGTTTCTTAAAGGGGAAGGATTGGCAGGGGTGAGATTACACAAGGCTCCTATATGGAAGGGCAGATACTCTCATCAAGCCACCTGATGCTTTTCCTAGCACCCGGACAGTTTCGGGCACAACCATGAGGTAACAGGCAAGACTGCAGGATCCACTCAGAGTCCCGTCCGGTGGTTCATCACCGAGATACCTTTCCCTGTTGTGGTTAAAATCTCGCCCTGGGAGCCAGGCTACCCGCCCTCCAGTCTTGGATACATCACCAAGGAGCTGTCCGACCTCCAATAATTTGCTTAAGTCTGCGGGCCTCAGTCTCCTTATCTGTGAAATGAGAATAATAACCTCACCTAGCCCAGAGGGTTGAAACTGTGGGATCCAGTGAGTTGATATGTATACAGCACTCAGAACAATGCTTGCTTTGGCTTAGTGTACGTGCAGGGGAAATGTCAATGATCAGTCCACCTGGGGAGGGGAATCTATATCCGTACTCTGCAGCAGAAAGGCCAGGTCCACTTATATTTCTTTAAAAAAAAGAAATTCACACTGTCTGGCCAGTGTGGCTCAGTGGTTGAGCGTCAACCCTGGAACCAAGAGGTCACCTGTTCCATTCCAGGTCAGGGCACATGCCTGGGTTTCAGGCTTGATCCCCACCCAGTAGGGGGCGTGCGGGAGGCCGCTGATAGATGGAAGTTTCTATCTCATCAATGTTTCTATCTCCCTCTCCCTTCTTCTCTCTCTCAGAATGAATGAAAAAATATCCTCCGCTGAGGATTTTTAAAAAATTCACATTAACAAACAGGATGACAAAAATAAACCCCTTCCGTCCTCCAGGCACTTCTGTGACTGTACCCCAGGGCGTTGGTTGTGGGTATGTCCAGGCTCTGTGTTTGCATGTGTGACTGTGAGGCCCTGGCCACATGCTTTCAGCACCCCCATCCTCCTACGCTCCCCCAAGTCCCACCAAGGCTCCTCTGCGGTCCTGGATTCTGCGGAGAGCGAGGGGCAGGCCCAGCCTCCAAAATGCTCCCCATCTCAAAAGCCTCCTGGGAGTCCCCGCTATTTTCAGAAACTAAAGAAACCACCCGGGGAGTCCACCTTGGACTTCACTTCTGGGGCGACTGGAGGGGAGGGGTGGGAGGAAGGAGGAGGCCCATTTTCTCCTACAGAAGAACGTGTGTTCCCTTTGAGAAGTCCGAGCAGAAACAAATGTACAACCTATTGTGGGCTGATCAGCAGGAGCTGGTGAGATACAAAAGGGGCATTTGTAACGACACAAACCACTTAGCACTTTAGCGAGACAGGCACGGTATATAAAAGCAGAGGAGAGGCTGGAGGAATCCGCCGGAGGGCAACGTGCCCTGAATGCAGGATGGCATCCGCTACAGCCCCACGCCGTCTCCTTCCTCTAAAGATGCCACGGGCGCCGCCAGCACGCCGCGAGCTCGAGTGAACGCAGGCGGGCAAGGCCAGGTCTGCCTGCCTTCTGGCCTGCGCTGGCCTCTTCTCCCTAAGCAGACAGGCCCACCCCGAACGTTCGCGGTGCCCGGGGCAAAAACACAAATAGAAACCCAGGTATAACAACACTGAATATTAACCAATTCCACAATAAAGCAAGACACTAAGTAAGTGTGTGTGTGCCCTCCCCCTACAACAAGCATCTCTTCATAACAGCCTGGAAGGTGAGGCTCAAACTGGGCTTCTTTGGGGGTCCTGGGAAGGGCAAGTGGCCTGGGGCGGACCCCCCACATGCACGGTGCTCAGGGAAGCCTGGGACCCAGGGCCCAGTGTCTTAGCTTTAAGAGCCTCAGAATCACAGCTCCGAAGGAGAAGACCCGCAAGAAACATTTTCTGCCCTTAACCCCAAACTGGTCTCTCCAGAATGTTCTTTCACCCATTTTACCTTTTCGTGCCTGCCCTTCACGGCCACCTAGAGACCGAAGATCCCTGGTCTCCACTGACCTGTCAGGCCTGAGACTTCTGCCAAAGTCCAGGGAGAGAGCGCCCGTGCGTCCTGGAGGCTGACTGTCCAGGGAAGGCGGGGTGCGGCGGGGCCGGAAGCCAGGCCCAGGTGAGCTCATCAAATAATCACGTGGGGAGAGCATCGGCGTGATGATGGGTTACGCAGACACACCTGGTCCTCAGCCCAGGCAGAGGCCAGAGGAAGCATGTTGTTCCCCGTTAGTCCAAATGAGCAGCAGAACCATGTATTCACACGTTAGTTTACGTGCGACCCTGGGCACAGGTGACTGAAGCACATGCTGCTGCTCGCTCGGGTTGAAGCAGGTGGGGCAGGGCATGGAGCTCCAGCCCTCGGACTTCCCCCTCCTCCCTCTCTTCCTCCCTCTTTCCCTCACTCCCTCCATCTCTCCTATGGGCAGAAGACCCCCCACCCCGGAATGCCAGGTATCTGGACAGCCCCATGTTTTATTCCATCCTCAGCCAGGATCAGTTGCCTCTCATGTGTGCCCCAACCAGGGACCAAATGAACTCTTTTTTTTTTAAATATTTTATTGATTTTTTACAGAGAGGAAAGGAGAGAGATAGAAAGTCAGAAACATCGATGAGAGAGAGACATCGATCAGCCGCCTCCTGCACACCCCACAGTGGAGATGTGCCCGCAAGCAAGGTACATGCCCCCGACCGGAATCGAACCTGGGACCTTTCAGTCCGCAAGCGGACGCTCCATTCACTGAGCCAAACCGGTCTCGGCCCGAATGAACTCTTGACCTTTCTGTGTACAGGACATCACTCCAACCAAGGAAGCCACACTGGCCAGAGCTGGACAGCCCTATTTTTTTTTTTTAACACGTTCAGTTTTCATTTGGAGGAAGAATGATTTGCTTAGACCATCATGCCCTCTAGATAGTCAGCTTTTAGGAGTTGCAAACTGGGCCTTGTTCCCTTTCGCACTCTGGAGTCCAGCCGACGGTGGCCGCTCAGGGAGTGCAAGTTGAAATAGATCAAAGAGAAATGGAGGCCTGGACGGTGTGGCTCCGTGGTGGAGCGTCCACCTATGAACCACAGAAGTCTCGGTTCAATTTCTGGTCAGGGCATATGCCCAGGTTACAGGCTCGATCCCCAGGGGTCATGCAGGAGGCAGCGATCAATGATTCTCTCTTATCATTGATGCTTCTGTCTCTCTCCCCTTTCCTCTCTGAAATCAATAAAAATATACTATAAAGAAAAAAAAAAGAGAGAGAGAGAGAGATGCAAGCCCAGAATCAAAATACAGAGGATGTATGTGAGGTCATGCAGCAAGTTAGCAGGGTGCTTGAACTGCTTTTTACAAAAGCAAGGGAGAACTGGGAATACAGAGAGCAGAGAGAGAGAAGGATGAGGTAAGAAGCTAAAAACACCTAAAGTGAGAGCCTGGTGTTATTATTGCAATACATATAATATATATCCATAAGCTTCTAAAATTTATTTATGTTTATTTTTCTATTTTGTTTCTCTATTTAGCATTTCTCCATTAATTCTCTCGCTGGCTTACAGTAACAATTGCTAACATTTATTGAGCAACTCTTACTGCAGTCTACTAAGAGTGTTGCATGAGTTTCCTCATCTAACTCTCCGAACAACCCTTTCAGATATGACCATGATTCCTTTTACACAAATGAGAAAATGGAGAACTCAGAGAGGGCAAGACACTAAGTCCGGATCGCTCAGCCACGAAGTGCTGAAATGGGCATGGGAAGCCAGAGCAAGCATTTACTGGCTGTGTATCAATGAGGTGATGGGTTCAGGAATTTGGAGGACCAGTGCCCTTTCTCTTGGCCTGTGCTCACAGGTCTGTGGAACGCATGCCCCTCACTGCAGCTTAGAAGCCTGGAGGTTGGGGCCACCTACATTCCAGGCTCTCCTTGGGGCCAAGACACCTCAAATCTTCCTTCTGGAGAGTAAGCTGCAGCCCCCACAGAAAGGTCTCTGAGAAGGCTCCACGGGGTGACAGCCGGACCAAGCCGCAGGCCCAGGAAAGTCTCCCAGCCTCTGCTCCAAGCGCGCTGCGCCTTCATCCGGAAGGCGGCCGGCCTTCGTGGGCTCCCCCTGGCATTATGCATGGCGAAATGGGGGCCATATTTCACCCTGGAAGTGGCTGCATTTCAGAGCAGAGTGTGATTAAGAAAGACAAATGGCAGGTAATATCCGTTCCCAACACCTGTACCGCGCACAGGGATCCATTTGCTCATATGTAAGAGCAAGATCATTACGATTCAAACTAGGAAACAACAACAAAAAAAAATGTGGTGGAGGCGGTGCAACGTGGGAGGGGAGTGGGAGGAAGAAGGGTGACAGAGACGTGCAGAAGCAAGGAAAAGGGGGTGCTGCAGAGGAGCCCGCCCCCTGACACCACTGGGTCTCAGGCCAGCTGTGCCTCTAACCGCGAAGGCGGGACAGGTGGCCCCGTCCCTGGACCTCAGTCCATCATAAGATGCTGTCAGCCTCAGAGACCTTGTCTTGCTCAGGTACCGAAGGCTGTAGGAGACACTGATACAACCAACACCCAACAAGACTAGATTAGCCCCCAAGAATGCACAGAATCATTTAATCAAGTGCTAATGCATTGGTCTTCCCACATTTTGAAAGGCTGTGGATCTCTGGCTGTGGAAACTCAGTGCCCTATAAGGCCAAAGAAATCATTTGGTCTGGCCCTGCCAAGGCATTATGAGTTAATTAAATGTTTGACCAAATATAGCAGGCTAATTTTTAAGGTGATAATTTTGTATGTCCTGTGAATGATGTTATTAATACCCTAACGACCCTTAGCAGAAAAAAGGTCCCCCATCCCTGTTTTAAAGGCTCTCACAGAGCAGGCGAGCTTGGTTGGGTGCCCCCAGAGGGAAGCTGGGGATCAACAGGCATAAATGAGAGGAGATGGAAAAAGGCAGGGTGAGAACTAGCATGCATTTGGGCACATCCATTTTGTGTGTTCAATGCAGCCACTGTTACTCTATTAGAGGCTGGGTTTATAGAACTGCCTACAACCTAAGTATATAATGTGTAACATTATAATAATATATGCATTTTACATTAATAGCATGGGCACCTATAAAGTAGAATCGGGAGATCTGGGTGAAGCCACAGAACCAACTACTTAACCATCTGGGAGAAGTGTATCCCCTGGACAGGGGATGGTGAGCGCAAAGGCCCTGGAGGTGAACTGGGCGTGGAGTGCAGGACAACAGACAGGCCATGCTCAGCGCATGAGAGGAGAGGAGGTAGGAAATATGAGAGATATGCAGGGACCAGATCAGAAAGGGTCTAGGTAGTGGAGAGACTATTGGATTCATTCTAAGCATTCTGGGACATTCAGTAAGGTTTGCATTTGGACAGGGTGAGGGAGGGGGGGTTTGACAAGATCTGACTTTTATTCAAATGATAATTCCAGATGTTTTGTGGAGAATGGATTTAGTGAGGATGCGTAAAAGAGGAAGCTTTGAGGCCACTGCCATCTCTCTGGTGGGGGGGGGGGGCGAGTGGCTTGAACTAGAAGGCGGATGGAGGGGGTTGAGACATCCGCCATTCAAATAATGGACACATTTTCAAGAGGAAGCAGATAGGATTTGCTCACAGTTTGGAGGCGAATATGAGAGACAGAACTAGTCAAGGGTGACTCCACGTGCTTCGTCCTGAGTAATGGGGTGCGATGGTGGCTTTTCCAGGATGAGACAGACGGCGGCCGGAGAGGGTTGAGGGAATAATGAGCTGGGTTTCAGACACAGACCATTACAGATGCCCATTAGCCATTCGAATGGAGGCATTTGTGAGGCTGGGACAGGAGCTCTTTGGCATTTAAAGGCACCACACCGCGTGAAATCCCGGTGGGAGTGAGAAGTCAGAGGACTTCGCCTTGGTGCCCTTTGACATTTAGAAGTCAGGAAGCAGGGAGGATCCAGCGGGGAGTGAGCAATGGCTGCCTGGGAGGTAGGCAGAGACCCAGGAGCCAGGGTTGTCTTGGAAGCGAAATAAAATGTTTCTTGCAGGAAGGAGTGCCCAGCTACTCTCCACAAGACAAGAGGTCCAGCAAACAGAGACTCAGGATTGGTCATGGGAATTTGGCAAGATGGGGATCGTGGGGGCATTGACAAGAACATTTTAGTGTGTTCCTGGGAGGTAGTAGATTCAAGAGAGAAGAAAGGGGAGGGATGGGTGGGGCGGTGCATACACGTAACTGTCTGGAGAGGTGATGCTATAAAAGGTGGGAAATGAATGGAGTGGAGGCCAATTCATTAGGAGGGGGTCAAGGAAAGCATTTTGCTTTGTTCTGTCAGATGAGAGGTCTTAAAGCATGTCTACATGGATGGGCAGGAGGCAGCAGAGAAATTGCCAGAGCGCAGCCCAGAACGGGAGGGAGGGAGCCCAGTGACCCAGTGCAAGGACAGTCCCAGGGCAAGGGCTGTGAGCCTGAGACAATGCAATCTGGAGAAGAAGCTTCTTGGAGGAAAAGAATCCCAACCCATGAATTCCAAATCAGGGATGGAAGTGAATGCTTAGTATGAGAAAAGAAATCCTAACAAATCACAAGCTCTTTACAAATGCACCTACCCTGCTTCTGAGGTCTCTTTAGGCCAGGATTTCCCAGTCTCTGCCAGACTGACATCTGGGGCCAGCTCATTATTGTGGGGAGCTGTCTGGTGCACTGCAGGATGTCTTCCAGCAGAATCTCTGCCCCCCGCCCCAACTAGATGCTATGAGTACCCCTCCCCCACAAGAGTGACAAATAATGTCTTGAATCACTGCCCACCATCATCTTGAGAACCATGCACTAGGTCAGTGGTAGGCAAACTGCGGCTCTCGAGCCACATGCAGGTCTTTGGCCCCTTGAGTGTGGCTCTTCCACAAAATACCATGGCTTGGGCAAGTCTATTTTGAAAAAGTGGCTTTAGCAGAAGTTTAAGTTTAAAAAATGTGGCTCTCAAAAGGAATTTCAATCGTTGTATTGTTGGCCCTGATGGTTGAGAGCATTGGCCTGGGGTGGGGAATTTTTATGCTTCAACTCATGTAATACCCACAACAAGGTAAGAGAGTTTAAGTCCCTTACCCTTGTCCCCCAGCTGGGAGAAATGGTCTGACCCACACGGAGGAACGTTCTGCAAAAGGCCTGGCCAGTATTCCTTACTACTGTCAAGGTCACGAAAAAATAAGGCTGAGAGACCAGTCTCAGGCCGGAGGAGACATAGTCACTACATGCAACACCATGTCTTGGATTCTGGAACAGAAAGAGGGTATTACTGGGAAAAACTAGTGGACTTCAGATCAAGTCCAGAGTTAGTTCATCGGGATGCACCAAAAACGGTTTCTTAGTTCTGACAAAGGTATTGTGGGAAGGTAAGAAGTTAACAGTAGAGGAAAACAGGCGAGGTGCCCACGGGAACTCTCAGTATTTCTTTGTAATTTTTATTCAGGCGAATGATGACTCAGCCTCAGTCCCACCTATTAACCGATGCAGAGAAATCACTTTCCAGCTCAAACCTTCGGCTGCCTTCACCCTATAATCCCCCTTTCTCTTCGGCCTCCTGTGAAACTCCTCACACAGTCAGAGCAAACCATAGCCCTTGGCACCCAGTAGGTGCTCTGTAAACCTGAGGTCAGCTTTCTTTCTTCTGAAGAGCAGAGACAGGAACGAGAGCACACCCTGCCTCTTTCTTTCTGACAAAAACTTTTCATGTTTAATTTATAGGCCGGCTTAGGTAGATGAAATTTCAGTAATTCATAGCCCTGCTGTTAATATTTGTAGCTGTTGAATTCCTCTAATAAAACATGAAGGGATTTCTTTCCTCCCTCCCTAAAGTGTATTTTGCCCGAAGAATGATTTGTTTTCTGAAATCTGGGGCTTGGCTGCCCTTTCTCTATTTTCCTTTCTGCATCTAATCCTGACTCTTGCCTGTGGGCTGTGGTGAGAGATGCCAGCTGGGGTTTAGCTGGGCAGGCATGGGGGTGCAAACAGGGGTGTCAACCCACCTGTGACCAGGGCTGGGGGAGGTGGGGACACTTTATTAGGGTCTGCTATTGGCTTACAGTGTCACCTAATCTTTCTGAGCCTCATGGACAAAAACAGATATGTTAACACTTCCGGTTAATTTGCCTGCCATGCTTCTGTTTCTTTAAATTTTGCAGATATTCATGGAACCTGCTTGGTCTTACCTCTCCCAGCCTCAACCCCTACTTCATGCATTTGGGGTGGCAAACAGCCTTCTCACCGACTGTACTCTTCTCACCTGGGTTCGGGCTATTTCCCCAAGAACCCCAGGCTGTTTCTTGGACAAAGCCCCACCGGCGTGTCCTTTCTTGGTAGCCCTGGGTATGAGGGAAAGGGAAGGGACCCTGGGGCATGCTGGGCATTTTCCAGAAGGAGGCTCTCTCTCCCAAGATGCAGCGGAGTTGGAAACACAAGGAGAGCCTCACAGGTGCCAACTGTATTGTTCAAAGAACACACTCGATTTTTACAGCACTTATATTTTATTCTCCACTGCCACAATGGAGACGCATGCTGGGTTTCCGCAGCCGTAATTGGGGAGGAACAGATGGGAGAGGCGCAGTGGGAAGTAATACTATCATTAAAATAATCTACACCGCTCGTAACTCTCGGGCGTGTGCGAGGAGGTGAGTGGAGCCACGTGGACCGAGCTGCTTCGCAGCCGTTCCTCATGGAAATGATGGGGTGTGGAGGGGTGCCTTGTAGGATGCGCAGATTCACATCCTCTCAGAGCGCAGCTCTGTGGGTGGATCTCGGGCTCCAGGGCCCCAGGAAAAGGGAAGGAACAGAGCAGTGGGGATGTTTGTTAGGCAAAGGAAAGGTGGGCCTACTGGGTAGAATGCACAGCATGGGCAAAGGTGCGGGGCTGGAAAACATCGTTAAGTAGGGCAGCCTGGCCGGGGCAGTCTCGTTAGGGAAAAGCAGGGGAGATGAAGGGGAGAATTGGGGCTTCGGAGAGGAGACTCTTTATTAACAAGTAAGCCATTAAATGAGCTACGGTGTGGTAGAGGGAGCACTGCACTGCCAGGCAGGCTCCGTTCAGGCTGTCACTAACCAGCTATGTGAACACGGGGAAGGCACCTAGCTTTCATGGCCCTCAGTTCTCCTGGGAATACAATAGAGGATCCAAGAAAATCCTCGGTAACTTGTGGGACAATAGCTCTGAGCTTCAGAAGAACACATCTCATTTCTGAATCTTCTTTTTCTTTCTGGCCATGCAGGTAAAGTCTAAACTAAACGTATGCCTTCCCAGCCAGTGTGGCTAACCTATATAAACCAGGAGGTCAAGGTTCAATTCCTGCTCAGGGCGCATGCCCAGGTTGCAGGCTCAGTCTCCACTAGGGGGCGTGCAAGGGGCAGCCAATCAATGATCCTCACTCATCATTGATATTCTTATCTCTCCTTCTTCCTTCCTCTCTGAAATCAATAAAAATTTATTTAAAAAGTAAACTAAGCTTATGCTAGTCCCTGTTGTTTAATTATTATTATTGTTATTATTATTATTATTAATAATAACAGCAGTAGTAGTAAAATAATGCAGTTTCTCCTTACTGAGGGCTGGCTTTATTCCAGGCATTCTACAGTGCTTTATTAACATATTTCAATCTTGCTCATCATTATCATAAGCCCATCATTGCAGAGTGGTCTCCCCCCTTCACATCTGAGGCTCAGAGGCTGCCTTAGTGCTAAGTGGCAGGGTTCAAGGGTCATGGTTGCCTTCAATGGCAGTTGCCTTCTCCTCTTTAGTCCCGTGGCCACTTCAACAGTGGCTCCTTCTGAGGCAGAGCGTACTGTGGAGATGTTACTGTCCACTGGCTAATTTGATCCTTTCCACTGGCCCTCCGGGTAGATTCTGGGGTCCCCACTTTATGGCCCAGTCAATAGGGTCTGTGAGAACTCAGCAGCCCACGGTCATAAAACCAGCATATGACATAGCTGACGTGGGCCTCAGCTCAGCCTGGTTTCAGAGCTCTGTGCCCAGATCTACACAGAGGAGCCCAGGTTTCAGGGGCAACTCCACAACTCCTTCTTCCAAAGTATGCGATGTGCTTTGCAAACTTTTTCTCTCAAGGATGCCCATTTTGCCAGACTTCCAGACCTCCCTCTCCTGACCTGGGGAGCATTCTCCCTGCAGGCACACCAATGCCCCTTTTATAAGGTTAATACCTGGGCTGCCCCCTGGCTGCTAGCAGCAGCTTTCCATTGGCTGGAGGGCCAGCAATTCCCACGTCTGTGACCAGCCTTCTCCTTGGAAAAGGCTTTTGAACAGCGGACCAGCACACAACTCAAGCTTTAGAAGTTTCCACCATTTACTCTTCATCTTTTATTTATTTTTTAGCATATTTTTATTGATTTCAGAGAGGAAGGGAGAGGGAAAGATAGAAACATCACTCCCTCCTGCACACCCTACGCTGGGTATCGAGCCTGCAACCTAGTCATATGCCCTGACCGGGACTCGAACTGGGAAATCCTGGTTAATAGGTTGATGCTCAACCACTGAGCCATGCTGACTGGGCTACTCTTCATCGTTTAGATCTCAGATCAATTGTGACTTTCTCAGGGGAGCTTTCCTGACACCCCCTGTTGAGGTCACCCCTGCCAATACCAATGAACTCTCACAGCATTGCACTGCTTTCCTCTCTGGCACAGGGCTCAGTGTGCAAGGACTGATTAATCATGCGTTGTTGGATTAATGCCAGCCTCTCGCCTTAGACCATAAGCTCTAGGACAGCAGAGATCACATCTACATGGATCGTGACTGAATTCTCAGTTCCAAGCAGTGTGCTCAGAACAGTTGATGCTCAGTCTGTATTGAATGAATGAATGATGCTGAATACAGATGCTAAGGTGCCCGATGTGGCGACAACAGAATTTCCTAACTTGTGCTTTAGAGAGGCACAGCTTTCTCCTTGGTGCTTGTGAGAAATGCAGCCTGGTTCTCAGAGGACTCCTATGCGCATTACTGAGTGACCAGCACTGCAAAGGGGAAACGAAGGTGGAAAGAAAGAGGGAGGTAACCCATGCTAATGAATTAGTTAATGGGTTAACCCAGTGGTTGGCAAACTCATTCATTAGTCAACAGAGCCAACTATCAACAGGATGACGATTGAAATTTCTTTTGAGATCCAAATTTTTAAAACTTAAACTTCTTCTAACGCCACTTCTTCAAAATATACTCGCCCAGGCCATGGTATTTTGTGGAAGAGCCACACTCAAGGGACCAAAAAGCCGCATGTGGTTTGAGAGCCGCAGTTTGCCTATCACGTGGTTAACCAATTAATTCGGTAAAATCATCTGAGCACCAACGGTGTGCCTGGCTGTGCTGGGCCCTGAAACTCTGGCGTGAACACAGTGGAATGGAGCCTGCCTATGCCTGCATGGACAGGCCAGGTATCCAGAGCGACAGGGGAGGAGGGAGAGAATGCTCACTGACCTGTGGAGCAGGGAGGGCTTCCTGCAGGTGTGGACTGGGAATGGGAGGTAGAGAGGGGCAAGCCTCATCGTCAGCGGAACTTCCTGTCACATGTCACCAGGCTAAATAAAGGCTGGCGTTTGGGTCAGGAGGTTACTGCCATCATCCAGGCTAGAAATTTGAGCAGTTTTTTAGTCCCTGGAGTCTCTCTCCAGCTCTTTCCTGCGTGCTGAAGCCTTCCTACAAACCTGCCTAAAATAACCTGCGAATCAAACAACAGCTAAATCCCACTGGCTTCTCTCAGTCTCCTTTGCTCTTTTCTTATCTACACTCTGCCTCCAAATGCCAGTCTTCGGATAAGTCTGTCTCCCTTTAGGTCTTCTTCCCCCTTCCACCATGTCCTTTCCCGGCATCCCTCTGGCACACCCATTATTATGTGGACGATTATGCAGCCATCAGAATTGACGTTTTCAAATACGGTGCCATAACATGGAACACACAGGTTATAACAGGAAGCAAGAGGCAAAGATGTATGGACATATAATTACAGTCTTATAAAAATAAGAACACAATATGTAGTCAAATTAAAAAAAAAAGCAAAACTTTAGAATGTTGTCAACCGATATTTATATTTACCTGGTCCTTAACATATGTACTTTCAAAATTTCTCTATATTCCTTTTTTTGTTTATGACTTGGGATTTCTTTGATAAATGGGAAAAGAAATAAACAGCTGCTATTTATTTACTCTGTCAATTAAGAATATATTTTTATTGATTGCAGAGAGGAAGGAAGAGGGAGAGATAGAAACTTCAAAGATGGGAGAGAATCATTGATTAGCTCTCTCCTGCACACCTCCTACTTACAGATAGAGCCTGCAAACCGGGCATGTGCCCTGACCTGGAGTCAAACTGTGAACTCCTAGTTCACTGGTCGATGCTCAACCACTGAGCTTCACCGGCCGGGCGCTAGTTAGTTAGTTTGCAAGTTAGTTAGTCCCAGAGCCTTGGTTTTCTCAGCTCTCCACTCGACCTAAGAGATTGTGTGCTAGAGTGCTTGGCATAGAGCCTGATTCTACAGTGAAGGTGAGCCCCATAGCAGTTACTGTCATTGTGCTCAGGGCCCAGCTGGCCTGTTCAGTGCCGGTTTGGATGGAAGAACAGGACATGTTTGATGTGGTAGGGATGGAGGCTGGAGACAGGAGGTCACTGATTAAAAGTCCTGACATGCCAAAACCGGTTTGGCTCAGTGGATAGAGCATCAGCCTGCAGACTGACTGAAAGGTTCCAGGTTTGATTCCGGTCAAGGGCATGTATCTTGGTTATGGGCATATCCTCAGTAGGGGGTGTGCAGGAGGCAGCTGCTTGATGTTTCTCTCTCATTGATGTTTCTAACCATCTCTCTTCCTTCCTCTCTGTAAAAAAATCAGTAAAATATATTAAAAAATAATTTAAAAATAAATTAATTTTGGTTCTATCTGGTTATATGACCTTGATAAGTCCTGTCCTATCCCTGGGCCTTTGTTTCCCCACAGCCTCCCTGTCCTGCCACATGTCCAAACGATCATGTCTCAATTCCTCTGGAACTCACCCTGTGAGTGCTTTAATGTCTTCTCTCCTCTGACCTGCTATTAAAGGCCCATCTTGGTCAGGAAGTCTCATACATGCTTCCTAAGGGCTCTGAGGCCCTTCCTCCCCTGCTGACCACAGAACAATTCTTGGAGTTTATTGTGTCAATTGTGTTTTTCTTTTAAAGCCATTTTGACATGTTAGGCATTAGGTGTGGCGGTCCCCAGTTCATGGCTGGCGTGAACATCCCTCCTTAGTCCTTGTAATTCAGTTGTTAGAACTGATCAGTCTAAGTTGCAAATACTGCCTCCCATTCCTCCCGATGTCGTACACAGAGCAGGGGGCTGGCTCAGATGCTCTCTATGGAGTCTTTAAGTTTTAAATCTCCTCCTCTCTGGACAGCAGAAGTTTGGTGGATGAAGAAGGACTTCTTCCTGAGCACGTGTTTCTCTCTCAGAGGCAGTCCATCCCCACCCTGCCCCAGTCGAACTGTTAAGCTCAAAGCAGCTGTCCAGCTGTCTACATGGAAACTCTAATTCATTTTAATGGCCTGAAAGCCGAAGAGTTGTTCTTTACTCCTGTAAGAGGCAACACTAACAGGGAATGAATTTAAAGAGGAGAACATGAATGAGAGGAGAAAAAGAAAGGGAAGAATGGGAACAACCAACTTTCAGGATCTCCTAGGAGATCCTGGGTCAACATGCCACCTGTGTCTTGCAAACCCTCTTCTTGCTCATGTCATGTTCTTGCCTTAGAACATGCTTCCCTGTGTTCTAAGCAGTGTGTTAGGCTCTTGACCATACATTGTCTTGCTTCACCCTCAACCTCAATGTGTGATGCTCTCATGATTTGTTTATTGTTGCAACCCCATTTTCTAGGACAATGGGTGACATCATGGATGGTGAGGTCACTAGGATGACTACCTCCAC
Source organism: Lasiurus cinereus (assembly GCA_011751065.1). NCBI lineage: Eukaryota > Metazoa > Chordata > Mammalia > Chiroptera > Vespertilionidae > Lasiurus > Lasiurus cinereus. The sequence continues at coordinate 4,319,760 of JAAGEH010000124.1, read as the reverse complement.
TTTACGGATGAATAAACTGGAGTTCCTGGAGTTTGTTACTTGCCCAGGTTCATGCAGGGCGTAGGAAGCAGATTCAGGACCCAGGTCTATATGCCCTCAAAACCTGCTTATTTCAGACCCCAAACCCATGGATAAGACCTGCCCTTCTCTACTTCCTTGTCCTAGTCTCCTTCGCCTTTTATATTGGATCATCTTCTTCTGAAAGTCTTCGTTGATCATTTCTTTGGGAGGGGAGACTTCCCTAGGAATGATATAATCCACAGGCCTCCTGTCCTCTACCAAGACCAAAGCCACCTTCCCCTGACGACCTCTTATTGTTTTACCCTAAGCTGTTCCTGAACATATTACACCTGGAATTGTTATTGCTTACAAACTAAGTGCCCATAACACATTGTAAGCTGCTCAACGAAGGCCTTGAGTCTGATTTCATTTTGTGTATTGCCAGCATGCTTGACTTATAGAGTGTTTTTAATCAATGTGTACTCAATAATGACCACTTTAACCCTCAGGTCACAGATTCAGGAAGCAATCTGGCAATGCCTATCAAGATTTAAAGTACCTTCCTTTTTACCATGTAATTCCACTTGAAGAAACTTAAAAATGCTCAAACATAGGCACAGATATATGCATAAGGCTGTTTATTACAGCACTGCCTATAAAAGTAAAACAAACACTGTAACTGATAGGCCCATTTTGGAGGGTGGTTAAACAGATCATGAGACGTGTGTACTCTAAACTCTGACTCAGCTATGAAAGAAAAGTAGATATGTGTGAAATGACAAGGAAGCATCTAAAACCTTTGTATTTTTTTTTTTGCTTGTTTTTGTAAATCCTCGTTGAGGATTTTTTCCCCCATCAGCTTTTAGAGAGTGGAAGAGAGGGGGAGAGACAGAGAAAGGGCATTGATGTGAGTGAGACATATTGACTGGTTGGCTCCTAAGGTGCCCCAACCAGGGCTGGAGTCTGCAACTTAGGCATATGCCCTTGACCAGAATTGAACATGGGACCCTTCACTCTGTGGGCTGATGCTCTATCCACTGAGCCAAATCAGCTAGGGCTAAACCTTTGTATTAAGTAGAAGAGAGAGTTCCAGATAAAAAAATATATATATACAGTGTGATTCCATTTGATTTAAAACTTACCTATGCAAAGCAGTGGGTACTTTTTAGCTGGGATGTAAGTTTAGCGAATGAAGGATTTCTGCCTTTTTATTCTGAAAATGCTTCTTTAAAAATGGCGAATTAAAAGGCTCATGAGATATGAAAATAGGGAGAGACCTTATGTGGTAAGAGGCAGTGCAGAAAGAGGTTTATGTTCATTAAATATTCACCATCTTTCAGAGATGCAAATATTCCTGGCTTACACTAGAAAACAAATTCTACGAGGTAGGGACCAGCAATGCCACTTTACTGATGAGGATGTTAAAGTTCAGACTAAGTATCAAGCTTGTCTTCCTCAAGAGCATAGCACAAAGGCTCTAATCAAGTCTGTTTTGTGGATGAAGAGATGCAGGCTGGGGCAGGCTCACCCAGCTGGATGGAGGGCAGCAGCCCAGGCTCCCCTGGGCTGTCTCTAATTGCTTCTCACATCTGGAGGTTATCACCTCCACCAGCCAATTGACTCTTTAGAGGGTAAGGATTTGCATTCTGTTTACTCCATGATCATCCAAGTCAGTATGACTTCTCCTGACCTTTAGTCTTTAGAGGGAATTTTCCTGGAAAAATCGGACTTCTGCCTAGAGAAGAGTGCTGTCATCTGCATATTTTGGAGAAAAGGGTGAGCGAGCAGGAAGGAGATGGAGAAAGTAGCTCCTGTTTTGTGATTTTTAAGCTTCCCCACCCACCCCACCCCCGCTCAGGTTTGGCAGAGCCATCCATGGGCTTTTGCTCCTGGGGGTGGTGACTGCTTCAGGGCCTCTGATGTGTGGCATGGGACATCTTTATGGACTTGAAAGGAGATGCTGGAAGCGAAGAGTCCATTGGAGGAAACTGGAAAGTACACTGACTTTTCATTGGCTGTGTTGCCTCCTGCTGAGGAAGGTAAGCAGTGCCACTTACTGCTGGAGGGTGGGAACTAAGAATTAAAATGAGAATCTTTAAGTCTCAGCCTTTGGAGGAACCTTAGCAGAGGAGATTTAATCCAACTTCTGACTCATGTGAGGGATTTCTCTGGCTCATCCAGATGGGGTGGCCACCAGGCTCTGCCCCTGACAGGGAGCTCACCATCTCACAACAGAGTGTGCTCTATTGTTGAACAGGTCTCACCTGCCTCCCCTAAAACCTCGAGGACTCTGAGATGAAAGGACCAGAAGCTTCCCTGACTAATGTATGACTTGGGACAAGTCACCCAAGGTACTTGGAGGCCTTAGCTGAATGATTTCTTAACATCTACCTTCTCATTTTACAGAGAGAAAAAAAGAGAATGGATGATTAAAGCCAAAATCTCTTGACCTTCAGTTCAATGCTAAAATAATACACCTAATTTGCTTCTTCATATATAAAAAAGGAATCATTTCCTCAATCTCAATTACTAAAATATCATTCATATCTTTTTAAGTACTCTGATCAAAGCTCTGACCTATGTACCAATATTATCTCCCACTCCTCCTCTTCCCCTTCCTCCTCCTCTCCCTGCCCCTCCTCCTCCTCCTCTTCTTCCTTCTTCTTCATCATCATCATCCAATGGCCAATCGCATGCAAGTCCACAGAGAAAGGCATGGGACATCTTTATGGACTTGAAAGGAGATGCTGGAAGCGAAGAGTCCATTGGAGGAAATTGGAAAGTACACTGACTTTTCATTGGCTGCCTTGCCTCCTGCTGAGGAAGTTAAGCAGTGCCACTTACTGCTGGAGGTGTGAAGTGTGTCTCTTCCTGTTGGGGTCAGTACTGGGCACTGAGTGATGTGTGAGAGTTCTCTCTTCTAGCCTCCCGACTTCATTTTAAATGAGGCTTCTGTTTATTAATTTCACAGTGATTATATATCATGTGTCTAACACGTACGAGGCATTCTGTTGAGTGTTTTACATTAATAGCTGCTTCTTAAGGACCTTGTGGGGAAGGGTGAGGAATCTCCCGGTGAGAGGAGAAATGCCACCTATCGTGGTGGTTGTCTTTCAAGTAGCTTTTTAATGAAGTAGACGACATGCTTCTTCCTGCCAGACATCAGCAGCAGCAGCGTGAAGGCTCAGAGAAATTTGAGAAAGCCAGGCTGCTTTCCTTTGCCTGGGAGAAAGCACTATGCATGTGTGTGCATACAAACCTGCATGGACTCAACACAGGCTCCCTGGCACACAGATACAGGAAAAGGAGCTTGGGGCGGGCTCCAGGAACCGCCTCCTCATCTGGAATGACCTACAGTCCCTGAGCACTTGTCTGAGTTTTTCCAACACACCCAAGCCTGTCCCCGCTGCTCCTTTTGTATTTTACACATTGTAGGCCATGATTAATGATTAAGGCAGACGAAGCTTCCTGAGGCCCAGTTTGGGTCCCATGTACCTCTCCTTCCTTGCACCATTCTCTTATCTCCCTCCCTGCACAAGGACACACACACACACACACTCACATGCATCCAATGTTTCCTCATGGTCTGAGAGTCAAGTGGAAACCCCTAGCCTGGAAGTGAGGTCCTGTGTGATTAAGTCCCATTCTTTCTTTCAAAACACACTCCCTCCTTTCTTTGTCATGCTCCATCCAAAGTGGTCTCCTCTCCTTTGTCCCCTGCCTCGTATGCCGTCCCCTGTCTAATCACCGAGGCCTCATATAACTACCACACTGGTCACAAAGCCGACAGCGAGGTTCCTGGGATTCACCTATAAATGCTCTCTCATCAGAGCTCTTAGGATCATTTTAAAAAAGTATCTCAGAACACACATTGATCCCAATAACTTATGCAGGTGACTGAACTGTTACTGCCCACCCTCCAAATCAGAGATGTCTTTTTTAAAAAATATATATTTTATTGATTTTTTACAGAGAGGATGGGAGAGAGATAGAAAGTCAGAAACATCGATGAGAGAGAGACATCGATCAGCCGCCTCCTGCATGCCCCACAGTGGAGATGTGCCCGCAACCAGAATACATGCCCCCGACCGGAATCGAACCTGGGACCTTTCAGTCCACAAGCCGACGCTCTCTCCATTGAGCCAAACCAGTCTTGGCCAGAGATGTCTTTGATGACTGTATATTCTCTTGGAAGAACCTCTACTTCCCCCTTCTTTCTGTTCTTCCCCTCTTGTCATCAGGTCTGATGTTAACAACTCTGCCTTCATAGAACAAGTGTAGGTGCTTTGGCGTGGCTATTAATTTTCACTGGGGGGTTATAAGAAAGGTGTGACTGGCTTTCATAAGAAGACGATCCCAGGTGTAACTCACCCCAAAGCCCCATGTCTTCATCGGAGAATAACTCAGAAATACGCAAGTTCGTTTACTATATAAGCGGGTGACAGCCGTAAGATCATTATTTAGAAATAGAAGCAGAAATAGGATTTATAAGAAAGTGGGAAGGAAAGAGAACAGTCTGCACTGGCAGCCTGTGAACAGTGACTTGTGGTTTACAAGTTTTGGGTAAATTAATTAGTCGGAATATAGCAGAGTTTCCGCCTGAACAGTCTACTCATGACACGCTGAACATGAGTACTAAAGAGCCTCATTTTCACTGTCTGTGGGCGGATCAGAAAGCCTTCAGCATTTAGTTGGGATGTGTAGGGGGCAGGTTATTTCTGTCCCCTTCCATCAGCACCTCTCTCTTTGTTGGGCCAATTCTCCACCACTCCCCTCATCGGAAACTCTCTCCAGGGCACACGGCTTCCTATCTCCCAAAAGATTGATGTCTATGGTTAAAAGACATCAATCATGCAAGGCCCTTAGCAGGTAGGTTTTGTTACATGATCATACAGGAATAAAGGCAGAGGTAGGCTTTACAGTCATGGAGCCGCTTCTTATTTTTAGATTCATTGTTACTAAGGGAAGCTAGCTGGTGGGGTTTGTTTTCCTCGCTTTCTCAGCCTGCTCTGCTAACTCAGTTATGTAACATCCCCCTCATGCATATTCATAGAGCCCACAGCTTTGGATGGATTGGCTCCATCAATACAAATTGCCTTGGCCACCATCAATAGTCAGTTATGACAGAAATCTGTGCCAGACTGTTCCTTTGATACCTGCTGGTTCCCAAGGAACAGTCTCTGGCCTTTGCTGGGCTTCAATCACGTGTCCTCCCCAGTGCTATTTCCTCTCTGAACACAGCATCTCAGGGGGTCTTTTCTGAAGTCTCTTTGTCTTCCTTGTAGCCCAGCACCATGCCTGTGTCAGATGCTTAGGAAGTGTTCTTGGAGTAAACGAGTGAGTGACTGACAATACACACAACCGGTTGTCAGTGACAACAGCCCCCTGTGGTGTGTTCCCATTCCTAAAACCACACCCATTTAGCTTTGGCCACAGTTCTCTCCACACACCCTTTCTTTCCAGGGCATCAACCCCACCATATCACCTTGTTTTCAACTCCCTAGAGTTCATCCTTTCCCATACTTCTCCACAGTTCATCTCAGCTTCCTTCCTCATCCCTGATCTCTCAACCACCTCCCTCTTCCACATAATGCTACTCAACAGCTACCATTTACTGAGTATCTACTACAGGGCAGGTATTTGATGTGCAAAACCTCACTGCATCTTTACAATAAGTAGGCCTAGTCCTACTTGCTTCACAGATGAGAAAACGGAGGCTCCGAGAGAGGATTTGACAAGCCTAAGAGAAATAGCTGAAGTGCAAACTCAGCTGTGACCGACTCCAAGTCCAGCATTTAACCATTACACTGTATTATATCTTCCTACAGAAGCACCGATGGGCTTCTGCAGATGCTCAAGGAAAAAAATGCACATATAAACTTGAATTCTACTGAGCAGTCACACACCTTGAACTTGCCTTTACTCACAAATCTTCCTGGTAACAGCTATTCTCCTCTAACCTCACGCATACTTCCGGTCTCTGGGGCAGATTCACGGTTCTTCCACGTGCAAGGAAAAAGGTTGCAATGTGTATATGAGTTTAGCACAGAACAGAGAGGTGTGAAAGAAAAGAAGAAAAAATGATATTAAAGGGGTGGACTATGAGGATAGAGAGACTTGTGAAGATGCAAAGACGTGTGGAGAGGCAAACACGTGTGTCAGAAAAGGTAAAAAGAATCCAACATTTATGTAAGCCTGACACTGCCCTTGTTCACTGATGACAATGGTGGCCATTTGAAGGCACTTGTTACATACTACAAGTTTTTTTCCATCATCCTCTCAAGAGATCAGCAAGTTAGGAATTCTTTTCTTGGAGTGTTAGGGATTGCTCTCAAACCCAGGGAAATGAAGTTCACAGTGATTCTGGGAGATGGAATGGTACTTTTCCCCCACTGTCTAATTTGAACAGTCCTCTGCTGACTAATTGAATTACTCTGGCCCACAAACTAATAGACAGCTGCTAAAAATGGTTATTGCATTATTAATTCGCTCCAGCAATTTCACATTAAACTTACACTGTTAATAATTTTCCCCTTTCTATTTCTTCCCTCTTAATTAGACTATTTAAAACTTTGAAGGAATGGTCTTCCTAAGCTAAATGGAGGCATCGGGCAAATTACATTTTTGATTGAATACTTCTCTGATAGGCCAGCAAATGAGACTGTTGGGTTGTTAATTATTGTCAGAGTTCCACACGACGCCTGCTAATGAGGCAGTCAATCTTGGCCGCCAGTCCCCAAATATTAATGGAGACAATGGGGTGCACTGGGAGGAATGCTTGGGGACACCCAGAGTGTCCAGTTCGCTGGCTGTACGTGGACCTCCCGTCGCTAGAGCTAATGGGAACTTGCAATGAGGGCAGAGAGGGGTGGGCAGCAACACAGAGGTGAGGGCAGCCAGAATAGCTCCATGGCACCAGGTGGACCCACAAGGATGCCTGCTTGGTTAGTGTTTCAGCATTTACCACCGCTGGCCTGACTCCAGAGAGCTTACCAGCGAGACTGTCTCTCTGGAAGCTCCAGGTAGGAGGAAGTGGCTATTGAGCAGTTAAGAGAAGGTAAACATCTTCAGACTGCTGGCCTGGGCTCACAAAGACCCAGCCTCCGGCTCCAGTGCTGGCTGATATACAGTGGTACCTTGAGATACGAGTGCCCTAACATACGAGATTTTTGAGATATGAGCCATTGAGGGAGTGATTTTTGCTTTGAAATACAAGCAACATTTGAGATAGGAGTAATCGCATGGATCGGCTGGCTGCACAGGACCCACCAGTTTACCTGACTCAAGCGTCTCATAGTTTCCCATGCCTCAAGATTACGGAACGAATTAAACTCGTATCTCGAGGTACCACTGTATTAGGATTTAGTCCTGACTTCAGCACCAGTCACATGTGGGGCCTGAGAGAGGGCAGGTCTTATTCAGCAAAACCGGTGTGACAGAGAAGGAGTATCATCCAAGAGTGGGTGTCAGAGAATGCTATGGTTAATCGGGATAAAGCAAAAGCTCAGTAGAAGGGCAGAGAAGGGAGCAAACTTGGATTTGACTCAGTAAATATTTACTGAGCACTTTGTATGCATGGTAACGACGGAAGGTCCCTGGGCAAACTCCCAGGACAGGCATTTTCAGAGAATCAGCCTTGACCTTTACTTCTGTTTCAAATAACCCACGCCTCCTCCCTGCCACGAGATTGCCTCCTAAGGCTCTGATTCTCTTCCACCAAGGCTTTGGAAATTCATTTTCTTTTCCATCCCCATTTCTCCTCCCCTAATCCATCGCTCGCTGGGTTACTGACACGATCCAATTATTGCTGGGTCTGTACTCTCGCACCCCCTCCTGCTCTGACTTCTTTGACCTTATCCCCTACTGCTCCTACTGGTTTACTCTGCTCCTCAAAGACACCCGCCAGGCCCCCTCCTCTCCGGTAAGTTTTTGTTTCACCATCTCTGAAAGAAGGCATCGACCTGCTGACATACCGAACAAGGTATCTGGTCCCACTGATGTTTAATCTTCACTCTTGGGTACCTCTGCCTCTCTCTCTGATCACTTTATGATGACCTAGACATGGGTTCTGGTTGGGGATGGGCCATCTGGCATAGAGAGGCTAGAAATGCTGGCATCACTTAGAAAGCTGATTCCTGAAATGAAGACTTGCCTCTCATCTCATGGGAGAAGGGATGAAGGCAGACACCTACCCTGGGAGGGGCAGCAGGCAACAGGTCTGTGGATTTGCACAGATTTTAAGGCTGATTTCTAGATGTTACCTGGCAAATTTGTGGGGGAATGTAATTAAAAAAAGAAAAGAAAAAGAAACGGGGTTTAAATTTGAAGTTATATCTGAGCACTCGGCTAACATATAACTGATTTCACAAATGCTTATTGACAGCATACTAAACACAGTTTTAGACATCTAGGATACCACGAGTGATAGACAGACAAGATCTCTGTCCACCAGGAGTTTATATTCTAATGTGGGAGGCAAAGAGCCAGCAAGTAAATCAATACCTACCTCCCTGCCTACATCCATACAAACAACAAATTCAGATCATGATGAGGGTTATGAAGGACACCTCTCTTATGGCATAAGGAGAAGGAAACTATTACCAAGAGGGAGATTTGAGATCCCAGTGAAGAGAAACAGCTAAATGAACATAGGTCCGGCAGAACATTCCAGGCAGAGGTAACAGCACACATAAGGGTTGAAAAAGGTGAAGGGATTAAGCAAAACAAAACAACAAACAAATAAAACTCACAGACACAGACATTAGTATGGTAAGTACCAGAGGCAAAGGGGGTAGGAGAAGATAGAAGAGGGTAAAGAGAGTATAAAAAGTGAGGGAAGGAGACTTGACTTGGGGTGGTGAATGCACAATACAATAGACAAAGGATGTATTACAGAATTGAAACCTGTATAATTTTATTAACCAATGTCACCCCTAATAAATTCAATAAAAATAAATAAATAAATGAAGGGCCGGAGAAGAAACAGCTTGGCAAGTTGCAGGAACAGAAATAATCGTGTTTGCCTGAATCCTGATAATGTGGGGTGGCAATGTAGTGCATGTGAGCTGAGAGGGATAGAACCTTAGAGGCCATGGTAATAGCTTGGATTTGACACCAAGGTCAATGGGTCGCTGTGGGAGGACATAATAGCTCCATGGATGCAGGTGCTTTGGAAAGATTCCCATTGAGCACCGCTTCGCTTCTCGGTACCCAGGGCCAGGTGGTGGGTGTACAATAGTGAAGTGGATACAGTCACCTCCTTCTTAGAGTTCAGTCTAATGTTGGAGACAGACACAGAGACTGGTATGTGATGCAACATCAACAAAATGGCGGAGGGTGGACCCCAATGGCCACTCGTTCCTTCTTCTAGAAAACAGCTACTTTAATTTGGTTTCTGGCTCCCCAGAAGAAAATCACATTTCCCAGCCTCTCTGGAAGCTGGGCGTGGCCAGCTTATTTTGTGGCCAACAGGATATCTGCAGAGGTAAATTATAGTGGCTCTGGGTTCCTCCTTGGGAGACAGCTGGCTTTGCATCCTGCCTCCATCCTACGCTTGGAGCGTGACTGCAGTGGCTACAGGGCCCTCTTGGAGCAGCCACTGAGAGCCACAGCTCACGGATGGAGAAGCAGAGCTGGCAAGCGCCTGCATCTCTAAGGGCTGCTGGAGAACAGTAACCATCCCGGCCCAGAATCCCTACCTCTATACCTTTACCCCAGAGAAATAGACCTCCGTCTCATGGAGAAGCAAGTTTCATTCTGGGCTTCTGTCACCAAAGACCAGCTGAATTCTACATGCGCTGGTAAAGGAGGCAGTGGTTTCTTACGGGCATTCAGAGACAGGAACTGATTTCAAATCCTTTAAAAGAAATGGCCTGCCTGGGCGGTGTGGCTCAGTGGTTGAACATAAATCCATGAACCAGAAGGTCACAGTTTGATTCCTGGTCAGGGCACATACCCAGATTGCAGGCTCAATCCCCAGTAGGAGCTATGTAGCAGGCAGCTGATGGATGTTACTCTCCTCATCACTTATGTTTTTATCTCTCTCTCCTTCTCCCCTACTCTTTCTAAAATCATTAAACACACACACACACACACACACACACACACACACACACATATTTAAAGGTCCACATTTACACGGAGCTTCCCTCCTAGTTTCTTCTCTTTCCCTTCTCTCCATCCCTCCTACCTCTGTGCTGTAGAAATGGGAAGGCAGACTTGCTGAGACCCCGAGTGGCTTTGTTTGTGCTTTCTTTTTAAAAAAATATATTTTATTGATTTTTTTACAAAGAGAAAGGAAGAGGGATAGAAAGTCAGAAACATCGGTGAGAGAGAGACATCGATCAGCCACCTCCTGCATGCCCCACACTGGAGATGTGCCCACAAGCAAGGTACATGCCCCTGACCGGAATCGAACCTGGGACCCTTCAGTCCGCAGGCCGACGCTCTATCCACTGAGCCAAACCAGTCTTGGCTGTTTGTGCTTTCTTACCTCCCCGCTGGCTCACATCAGGCAGATGGAAGAGCCAGAGGAAGGTGAGCAGGGGAGAGTCCCTTCCCGAGGGAAAGTCGCACCATTCTGTCCCAGATTTTGGAAACAGGTGGGCCAAGACAAGTTTGGATTACAAACAAGAGCACTTAAGCAATTAAACCAGAGCAATCATTTCACAAGGCCGGAGGGAAACCTGATGGGAAGAGAACCGAACAAACAGGAGATGGCAACCTCTCCGAAGCTATTACTTATTGGCAAAGCTTGGTCCTGAATGTTATTAAAGGGGAAAAAAAGAGGCCAAGAAAAATCCAGCATTGACTGAAATGCCCCCATTTATGGCAGTAGGTAGAACATCCCAATTATGCTGGATTCCTCACGAATCTGTGCAAGATACTGCACCCGGCAAAAAATGGTACTGAGAGGATAATGCGAATGGGCCAGGGGACTGTTCTGAACCGCTCCGTCCTCTTGCTAAATAATGTCTCCAGGCAGAGGGAACAGCCCGAGAATTGACCAATGGGTACAGATCACACCACTGATGAATCTATCTGAATATGGCGGGGTCCTCTGCTGTGTCACTTATTAGTCCTTTATTTCTTGGATTCAGGGGACATCTGGGGAGTCCTAGCACAGGGTTCTGGGTCGTCAAGAGCACTCAGGGGCTCAGGAAGTCACTACCGCAGACTGGCCAGAGGCACTGGGGTGCTTTAACAGCCTCCACGTGTGCTGCTACTTATCTGCCTACCACCAGCCCTGCCTCCGCCAAGGAGAAAGAAACTATGGCTCCAGGGAGAGACCTGGAGACTTTGGATCCAAAAAGCCCCATGTCCCTTCTCAGTAGCCTCAGAGGGGCCCATCTTCTGCAACTTTACTTCCAGGTTCCTCCAGGGCCCTGAGGTAGCGATCAGGAGCCATGCCTGCTGTGGCTCATGTGCACAAAAGGCTTCACAATGAACAGAGCCGAGAGTGCATTAAGGCAACCTTTTGAAGAAGGCAAAGCCCCCAATAAGCCTCCAGAGCCTAATGAAGTTACTCAGGCTGGTAAACATTTAAGTGGCTGCCTTATTCAAAGACTGCCTTTTGAATTCATTTAGCTCCGCAGGCTGAGGCATGGTGCAGACAAATGATGGCAGCTCCATTATTTTCCGTTGACACGGATATGCACCCCCGGATATGGTGGTAGCTGCTGGAGAAATAACTTTGGTTTTCTAGACTCAGAGTGTTCGAGGTGCACAATCTCGAACACTCACAAACTTTCCTTGTCTGCACCATAAGAAGCAATTCTTTTATTTGGGGTTACTCAGGCTCTACCTCATTGCACAAACTTCCTGTGCAATCTTGGGGAAGTTACTTCAATTCTTTGAGCTTTTTTTTTTTTTCCTCTCCTCGGTAGAAGAAGCTTGAAGAATAATACTCATTCTACTAGGTGGTTGTTAATAGTAATTACAAGAGGTGCCGCCATCAATGGTAATTCCTTTATCAATCTTTGTGTCTGTGATGGTTGAACATATACTTCCAGATCTCACACCTTAAGTAAAACAGGATACTGAACTTAATCCCGAGGCGGGAATCTCACCATTCCATGCATTTGGGGATTAAGGGTGAGAAAGCACAGAGCTCAAGAACCTGGGTTTCGCAGTTTGATACTCCCGCCCCTGCAATTTTACAATAGCTGTGTGATCTTGGGCAAGTAACTTAACCTCTCTGAGTCTCAATGTTTTCATCTTTAAAATGGGAATAACACTGCTAGCTCATAGGGTTGTTGCAAGAATTAAATAACTAAATGTGAAAACTTAGCAAACAGAAGGCAGTTACTAAAGGTGAGCTTATTAAGAGATTCCCATTATTCCAAAAGTACATTTCTCCTCAGATCACAAGTGGACTCTGAGATGAGCCAGGAAAAGAATAAGGCTTTTGGGCACAAGCACTAGTCTTGCCATCTGGATTCAAATTCCAATACCCGCTGTGTGTCAGGGACATCTTGTGTGATTTCTCTGTCTCAGTTTCCTCATCTGCACGATAAGAAGCAATTCTTTTATTTGGGGTTATGCATGCGCTAATGTTTTGAGCATCTGTTAAATTACATACTTATTTAAGGCTTATTTATCCTTACCATGTTCCAGGAACTGTCTTCCCACTTTACAATTATAATCCATTACATGTAATCTTCTTATCAAGCCTATGAGTGAAGTGCTACAATCGTCTCTATGTTACAGAAGGGAAATTGAGTGAGAGGTGCTGAGCAACTAGCCCAAGCTCACAAGGCTAGTGAATGGCAGGCCTGGGATTTGATCCTAATATAGTCTGGCTTCAGGGGAGGAGTTGGGGTTCTCGTCACCAAGCTGTGGGCCACTGGGATTACCACCGCTACAACCACCGCTATCACAACCACAGTTACTGGGTGCTGATCAGGTACCTCGCACTGCACATGCATGACCTCATTTCATTCTCAGGTGAAATGACCTGCAGGTCTCTGGTCCCCAAGCCCATGCTCTCAGGCACTTGGACTGTTAGAACCGGAAACACACCCAGCACATTGCCAGGTACAAAACTGCCACTCTCCAAAAACCATTTCGGCCTTCAATGACTTTTCCATCTGTAAAGGCTGGGTTTGCTGACAGTCCTGGAGCACCTGGCATCAACCTTTCCCTGCTGTCTAATCTGAAGGTGAATCCGGGGGCTTCGGATAACAAACAAACGCATGCCCATCTCCACCTCGCTCTCATTTAGCACAGCTCTGCCCAGGGCCTGGTACCTTGCTTAGTCTTTAGAAAAGAAGAATGATCAGCGGAGGTGGGGATTGGGCCCTGCCAATCTCTGTAAGGGCCAGACCAGTCCTTAGATGTGGGGAAACATTCATAAGACTGTAGGAACCTTGAATAGAAAAGAAGGCGTGAGCGACCCATCGCTGTTTGCATTGTGTAAGCTAGATTTCTAATTTGGTGTAATTGTATAAACATGTGTCTATTATCGCTCAGAAGAAAGTTGGGCTCGGCCAAGTGTAAGACAGTGACCTTGCTTTCCCTCCGTACCATCTTCCACACTGAGCCACAATAATGGTTCTAGAAGCTAGAATGAAAACACAGTAGTTCTCTCTCCTCTTTACAATCCTTTCATGCTCCAGGTAAAAAGACAGGGTCCTAGAATATCATCCACCAGGCTCTTCAAGGCCCGCCCCTCTGTCTCCTCACTTCCTGTCCCCATTCCCCTCAATCCCTGCCATCGCCCTCACTTCAGCTGTCTGGAAGGACTTGCAGTTCCCAGAATGTGGCAGCTATGGTTTCCCCTTTGTCTTCTGTCTCCAGTGTTCCCTTCAGATGCCAGCTGGGGTCCACCTTTCTCTGAAACACCAGCCCAGACAGATCACACCTGTCCCTCCCCTCGTCCCTTATCTCCTGGCACTCTCACTTCTCTCGCCTCCTAGATCAGAGTCCCATACCCAGCAGAGGGGTTCTCTGTGAAAATCTGTTTGTTGAATGAATAAATAAAGGAGCATTTCCAATGTTTAAAAACCACCTTACTTTGTGGAGGGTGGATAGAAAATAATATAAAGTTAGGACAAGATAAAGATACAAAGGGAATTTAAATTAAAAAAAAAATAGCTGAAACCGGTTTGGCTCAGTGGATACAGCGTTGGACTGCGGACTGAAAAGTCTCAGGTTCGATTCTGGTCATGTACCTGCAGGCACATCCCCAGTAGGGGGCATGCAGGAGGCAGCTGACTGATGCCTCTCTCTCATCCATGTTTTTAACTCTCTATCCCTCTCCCTTCCTCTCTGTAAAAAAATCAATAAAATATTTTTTAAAAAAGAAAAAAAAAACGATGCCTAGTTGACCCTAGTAGTATAGTTAATTTATTTGATAAATAACTATTTATACTGAATTGTCAAACAATGTGCTATACTCAGCTGCAGAGATAAATTATATATATATCTGGCTTCAGAAAGTTCACAGTCTAATGGGGGAGGCAGATACACCAAAAAGAAGCTTACACAGCAGGGAGAACATGCCTGCACCAAGCTCTTTCTCACACACCATTGCCAACTTTCCCTGCCACTACGGGACAGGCACGGATCCCGTTTTTAACCGATGAGGAGACTGAAGTCCGGGGAGATTGAAGTAGGGAACCTCCCTTTGTTCCGTCATGCACTGAAGTCACAGAGAGATGATTGGCATTCCTCACCACCTGCACGCCTGCTCACTACATCGCCTCATTCACGCCGCACCGCGCCGCTAATACACTCGAACATCACTCTGTACATCCGCTGTCATTTTTACTTGTTGCAGTCTCACAAAACACTGTTGATGATGCACACAAGGACACTATTACCACCAGTAATTTACAGCTAGGAAAATGGAGACCCCGGGAGGCTGGCGAGGTGACAAATCCCCAGGTCATATAATATTGCAAAGGGGCACAGAATCCAGGTTTGGTGATGGGATGCGGGGTGCTAACCTTGTCACTTTCCCAATATACCGCCCCCAAACGAGGCCCCTCCCACCCCAAACATGTTGATCCTTTTGTCCACCAGAGACAGGGACATTTCTTTCTCAGGGCAGATGGCTGGCACTGCCCTGAAGCTGGGTGGTGGCAGTTTTACAGGCCCCCGGGGCCCCTGAAATCCGCACCAGTCAGTTCTTACATTAAGTCTGCTTGCAGGCCTTTAGCCATTGCTCCCCTTTTCCACTGACATGGGAAAGGGCCCTGGAGGCCATGGCCAGTTCTCGGCCCCACTTGAGGACGGCTCATTGGCTCAGACCACAGCTCATTATCTGAGCCTCCACACATTACCTCGATGTTGTTTGCCTCGGACTTATGGCGATTCATTACTTTTAAGTACACAGGGGGATCATTCCGGAAGAGGTGTGATCAACTCTCTGAGATATAGTTCTTGCTATTAAAAAAAACCCCACAAAAAACAAAAACAGAATATTCCCACGGAGGGATTCATTCTGCCCTCACTTTATTTCCTTAATCCAACCAGCCTTTATGTCCTTAATCCAACAAGCAGTTACGTTCCTTACTGAAGGCCTAGCTGTGTTAAGCTTTGAAGGAACAAAGAGAAATATAATTGGGGCCCTTTCTCTTCAGGTAACCACTCTATTAAAAAAAGACAGATGTGTGAAAAAGTAGCTCTAACTCGGGAAGATGATATAGCAAGGTAGTAGAAGTTGAGGTGTGCCGGGGGGGCCAGTCCTGGCATCCAATCCCACTCCTGCCACTTTATTAGAATTGCTTCCTTGGGCCAGTGAGTTAACCTCACAGTCTGGACTGTCTCCCCCGGTATAATGAAGACAATGCCAGTAACAAGCTCAGTGCCTTATTTAAGGATGACCTGAGATAAGATAGAGAAAATCTTGTTGCTCAGCCAACAAATAGTAACTATTCAATGCAAATTATTTTTATTTTAATAGGCATGTTTTACTGTTATTTTTTTCAACTCTCTGACCCTCCGCAGGGTTGTCAACCATTTAAAGAGGGGGATTGCATTGTTTTCGTTTGTCATCCCTCATATTTAGCAAAGGGCTCATCACACATTTAATTCTCAAACACACACACAAACAACAACAACAACAACAACAACAACAACAACAAAAACAACAAAACTCCCCCAGAACCACAAACTCACACGTTTTTTAAAATTAATTGACAGAAATAAAATCATTCTTTTATATATATTTTTTTCAAATTGACTACATTAAAAAAGTCTTTAGTGGCAACCTGCTATGTAAGAGCCCTGACCAGACTGCTGGAGAGAGAGGAGCAAAATCCCATCCCTGCTCTCAGAAAGGGCACAGCTCCAAGGCGCCCGGGTAAAGGGAAGAAATAAGAAACACAACAGCTAGTCTTCCCACTGATTCAGCTGGAAAAGAACAACCGAGGCCCTGAGTCTGGGACAGAAGCCTCTGGAAAGCAATTGTTTAGCACTGTGGTGAGCACTGTGTTCTCTGAGGACTTCAGAGTCCCTTGTTGGGGAATTATGATAATCTGACTGGCCTGTTTATTTTTAATCTTTTCATTCTAGAATAATTTTAGGTTTAGATAAGAGTGGCAAAGCACAGACAATTTCTATACCATTCACCCAGCTCCCCTGAATGTCACCATCTCATATAATTATATGCATGAGTTAGGGTTCTCCAGAGACACAGAACCACTAGGAGGTATGCAGAAAGGGACCGATGATAAATAATTGGCTCATGGGCTTATGGAGGCTCCAACTACATAGTTTTGTCCTTGTTTGAATTCCAGGGCTGGCAGGCTGCTCCAGGGGCAGCGAAGTCTTAGTTTGAAGGCCACCAGGAAGGAGAATCCCTCTTAATCATGTGGGTCGCTCTGTGTTTTGTTCAGTCCTTCAATAGAATGTATTAGGCTCACCCTCTGGAGGGAGAGTAACCTCCTTAACATAGCCTATGGATTCCAATGTTAATCTCATCCTCACTCTCACAGAAACACCCAGAATAAGGTTTGACCAAATACCTAGATACTCTGAGGCCTGGTCAAGTTGAGACCTAAAATTAACCATCATGCACCAGATAGCACACTTATCAAAACTAAGAAATTAACGCTGAAACGATACTATTAATAGACTGAAGACTTTATTTGGATGCTGACTGCCTTTCCGTTCAAATCGCCTCTATGTCACACCAAGAAACATGGGAGTGAGGCAACCAAGTTGGGATTATTGGATCGGCACTTTTCAAAACAGCAACATATTCTGCTCTACGTCATGGACAGAGACATAGAAAGAACACTAGCTCAGCAGACAAACTATTTAGATCCCAATCCTTGCGTTGCTACTAATAAGCCTCATCCAGGTTCTTGTGCCAATTGCAACACTTTTCTGATTCTTCATTGAAAAAAATATCTAGCCTCAGCCCATGTAGCACCGTGGTTGACCACGGACCTATGAACCAGGAGGTCACAGTTCAATTCCCAATCAGGGTATGTTCCTGGGTTGGGAGCTCCATACCCCATAGAGGGTGCAGGAAGCAGCCGATCAATGATTCTCTCTCATCACTGATGTTTCCATCTCTCTTCCTCTCCCTTCCTCTTCCCATCTGAAATCAATTAAAATATGTTTTAGAAAACCTAACCAGATAAACCAAAATAGTCCCTTCAAGCTCTAAAAGACTATAGAAATTTCAGAATAACACACACATACACACACACACACACACACACACACACACACACACACACTGACTCACAGTATGGTCCTGCAGCTCAGAGTCGCCAACTCCAGTGGAGTTTGCCAATCTGCAGTAAGATGGAGCCACTCGGCCTTCTGCTCTCAGTGCTGGTAAGCTCGGGGTAGGCCTCCGCCCTTCTCCAGCCAGCCAAGAACCCTCTCAGCTCATCCCGAAATCCTCTGAACTCACCTCTCTGCTCCCCAACAGCTGGGCCTCCTATCTGGTCTGTCCCCCTTCTCTGAACCTGACCCTGCCACCTGCCTTAGGGGTTGACAGCTTCTCGTTCTCCTTACCAGTGCTCATGACTTGTTCTTGGCTCTGGACCTCTAGGGTTCCAGATTCAGAGAGCACTCTGGGGTCTAGGATACTGGCCTTGCGCTGCCTCCAGCTCCCACATGCTTACTGACAACACCGTCATGTTTATTTTAGGGCTGTGTGATTGCCATGAATGTCTGTGTTTCTCGCTGAGACACTGATTTACTCTCAGATACATGTGTGCGCACACATCCTGCCCTTCAGGGGCAACTTGTGAGGGCTCCCCCGAGCAGGTGTCCTTTCGACACTGAAGATGCTGCCAGAGACAAGTGACATGGCTTTTAAAGAGCACCGCTAGATGCCTCGTAGAGTGAAAATGATGGAAACAATGAGAGGCCAAGTTCAGCCCAGCTCAGAGCAAAAAGGTTCAGGGAACACTGAACAGCAACAGGTGCAGAAGACTGGGCGGCTGATTCCCTTGACCCAAAGCCTTGATGTTCACAGTTCTCCTCTCCACTGTCCCATTTCTACACGCTCTCCTGGATGGCTATGTGCTACAAGAATGTCAGCACATTTCCCCAATGGAGTCACAGCCAGGATTGTAATTGATGACACGCTGGAGCTGCTTAACCAGGTCCTGCTACCAATAGGTATGAACTGGTGGAAAAAGGCCAAGCAGCCATGATCTTGAACATGGAGGAGCCCACAGATGGAAGGGAAGGATGAGTGGGAAAAGTATGTAGTAAATTAGGGGCCTGAGTGAGGAGGGGAAAGGCTGAAGGGCCCAGGACTCCTGGCACACCTGTGGGGTAGGGATGCAGAAATTAGGGTCCAGGAGTAAAGACACAGCCCTATGTGCCCGCTCATGTAAGATTGTCTTCAGTCCACCCCACGCTGCTCCAGCAGCCAGATCCCTCTGTTCTAAAACTGGATTCTACTGGTGGTTACACAACTCTGTAAACTTACCAAAACCCACTGGAATGTACACTGAAACAGGGTGAGTGTTTTGGTATGTAAATTAGATTCCAAAAAAGTCCTTTAAAAACGGCAGATTTGTCCTCTGAATCCACTTGTGATTGTGCAGTTCCGTGAACCCAGCTCAGCTCTGCTTCCCTATATACCCCATCCCTTCAGCCTGACACTAAACACAGCGTGCAGGAGCGAGGGTAGCTCTGTACAGCATATTCTGCCTCAAGTAGGCTGGCTGCGTCCCCCTCACCCCCCATGCCTGTGTGTGGCATTCCATCCCGTTTCTGTCCATCCTTACTTCACTCCCTCTCACCCCATCCCACGGGGCTTGGTTTGCTTTCCTTTAAGCCTCAGCAACACAAGGCTCCATGATTGGTGCCGAGGACGAGGGAATGAAGAAAGCAACTTTCTGCCTTCTGGGAGCCTGCAGACTCACCTGTTCATTGTGAAGGCAGAAATGAAATCAGGCAAACAGAACCCTGATACTTGTATGCTGCTCTCTGTGCGCTGGCCATTGTTTTCAGTGCTTTTACATATATGAGCTCATCTCACCTTTAACACTACCCTGGATAGAGGTCCTATTGTTATTGCCACTTACAAAGGGAGGAACTGGAGGAGAAGAGGATTAAGCAGAATGCTCAAGGCCACAGAGCAAGTAGGTGGCAGAGCCTGAATTCCAATCCAGACATTGTGGTTTCAGAGTCCATGCTCTTAACCTCCAGGCTGAGGACACTCAGGTCAGAGGTGGAAGGGTTCGTGAGGAGGTGACATCTCAGTTAGCTTTGGGAGGGGAGATGGATCTGTCCTCAGACACATGGGAGAGAACACAGTGAGAAACATGGGCAAAGATATGAATGTCTGCAGTGGGGTGTGTTTGCGGAGCATACACAATGCAGTGTAGCTGAAATGTAGAGAGAGAGGGGGGGGCGGCAATGCTGGTTAGAGAGGAGGCCTGAGGTGCTGGAGGGACTGGACTACGCCAGGTGGAGGTGCTGTATTTATCAGGAAGCCCTGACCATGAAGAAGCAGAAAAGCATGGCCGAAATGGGCTTAATCCACAAAAACATGGATTGCCGCCTCCCTATCTCAGGAAGTCCAGGAATTACTTCTCCCTCTGTGACTTACCAAATAAATGTTCTCTTCCAGTTTGGGTCCTGGCTCTGAATTCTTACCTAGCCAGGAACCACGTACTGAGGTAAGGTTGCTGTACCCAGGACCCAGGTTTGGTCTGACCCCACCAGGCAGAGGCCTGGTACCGTTCCCACCACCTACAACAGTTTGGACACCTCATGATGGAGCTCTTAGAAAGGCGTGGTGCTCCCCTCGCCCCAAGTCACCTATTTGCACCAAACCCAGGTCAGTGAGCGAAGAAAGGGGGAGTGATTGCCAAGTAGGCAGACAGTCAGTGTCTCCCAGAGAAAAGTGTGATCTTTGCCGAAACGGGTTTGGCTCAGCGGATGGAGCGTCACCCTGCGGACCGGAAGGTTCCGGGTTCGATTCCAATCGGGGCATGTACCTTGGTTGTGGGCACATCTCCAGTGGGGGGTGTGCAGGAGGCAGCTGATCAATGTCTCTCTCTCATCAATGTTTCTAACTCTCTATCCCTCTCCCTTCCTCTCTGTAAAAAATTAATAAAAAATATATTTTAAAAAAAGTGTGATCTTTTTCCTGAGGGGGATGTTGGTCGGAGGTGGGGAAGAACGAGGCACTCAGTTAAGACACAACCAAAGTGAGGTTTGGAAACACTCTTATTTATAGATCTATTGATTTTTACCACGCTAGCCTGCATCCATGATCCCTCCTCCCTCCCTTCCTTCCTTTCCTTTTGCCACTTCCTGTCTATTAAACACAAATACACTGAGGTTCAGAATTGGTTCCATATTATTATTAATGCTGAAATCAGTCCTGTGAGCAACACACACAGCTCCTTCCTGAATTTTCTATAACCACCCCACCCTTCCTGCATGAAGCCTTTTATGAACAAAATCAGTCCCCAGTGATCTCTCCTGTTCATCAAGCTTTTTCTCATCCCCGAGGCTGCTTGACAGTTCGTGTGCAACCTGATGTGAGAAAATGGCAGAGTCTTTGGACATTAAAAGCATCTCAGACCCAGAGAGCGCTTGCTTATTTCCCCTACCTCCAACTTACACCTCTCTCTCCTTTCACTCTCTTTTAAAATTCTCTGATAACCATTATTGGTTTTCTGTTGCCGAAGGGCAAAATTAATAAATTCCTAGCCACGCAAGTTGCTTGAAATCTAATAATGATGTTTGACTGTTAGTGCTGGGATGAAGGATGGCGATAATAAAACAGAAGGAGGGAAGGAGAGGTAGGTAATGCAAGGGGGTGGGATGGGGGGGGGTCCAAACCTGTCTACTTAAAAGTGTTGTTGAGTAAGACCAGGAAATAAGCAGTTGAGAAAGAAAGAAGGATCTTATCATCTCAAGATCTAGAGGCTGGAGGGTTTTGGGACAGGAAGGGGATGGGGTACCTGAGAGCAGTGAGTGGTCCAGGACCAGAGGACTAATGTGCCACCTAATAATGGGGAGCCTTTTGCACCCCACTCTCCACCTCTATATCTGGAATTAGAACCGTAGGCTTCAACAAAAAGGAGATTGCTTTTACATTTCAATACAGAAAAAAGCAGGGCAAAGTTCTCCAACATGCATTAAGCTAATGCAGGCTATGTGGGAAGAGGAGGAAATGATGGCAGTACATATGGACTGACTATAGCTATACCATTATTTAAAAAAAAAAGTTTTGTTTTCTTAGAGAGAGGGAGAGGGAGAGACAGAAACATCAATGAGAAACAATGATTGGCTGCCTCCTACATGGCACCTACTGGGGATGCAGCCCACAACCCAGGCATGTGTCTTGACAGGGAATCAAACCAGTGACCTCTTGGTTCATGGTTCAATGCTCAAACACTGAGCCACACCAGCAGAACACCACTGATATTGCTTTCAGGGAGGGAATCTCTCTCTGACTCGTATCTTGGAAGGCAGTGGGCAAACTTGAAAGGCTCTTGGAATCAGACAGTTGTAGGTTTGGTTTTATAAACCATTACCTGCCAGACTTGTGGTGTGGGGAGACCCCTCACTCCCAGGGCACTGTTTTCTGCTGAGTGGAATGAGATTCCTGTTCTCTGAATATTCTGCCCTCATGGACTGTGGGAGGAGCAAATGGAACGATGAATTTGTGGAAGTCTCCTAGAGACATCCCAGTAAGTCCACGAGGTTGGTATTTCTTCTGGGAAGTTCACTTCTAGCTTCCCAAAGGGCCCCCACACAGAGCTTGCTGAGTAATTAACGTGTAAACAATTTTTCATCTCAATAACTTTCCCTCTCTCTTCTGTGCCTCTGGGTATCTCCCATCTCCAGACTTGTCTGGGAAGGGAAGAGGGGGAAAGATAGGCTACATCTTTTATTTCCTCTTGAAGATAGCCAAGAAGAGCTTTCTTTGGATATACACTCATCCTCAAAGAATAAAATTTTGATTCCAGCAATAGTTTTAGATTCCTAGTCAGACAAAAGGATATTTTCTTAGGAACCATCAAAGAGTATGTTGCTGACCAGATTTGTCTGTTAGTCCAAACATTTTAGCAGTATTTTCCACAAACAAAAACAGTCTTATGTATAACAACAATATAATCATCCAAATCAGGAGATTAGCACTGATGCATTACTATTATATAATCCCAAGTCCCATTCAAGTTTTGCCAAATGTCCCACAATCTCCTTTGGGGAAAAGGATCCAGGTCAGAATTAATCACGTGTTGCTTTTATTTGTCGTGTCTTTTGGTCTGGAATGTGTCCTCAGTGTTTTGGTCTTTCATAATCTTGAAGCTGTGGATGAGAAATGGGGTTATATGGGAAGTAACCTCACAGGGTGATCTGAATATAAATTCCTAACTGGGCCTGTGGTGGTGGGCAGTCATGCCTGAGGCATATAATTTGTTAGTAAAAGGTTTGTCTTTGCCTTAAGCAAGCCCTGTCCATTGTTTCTGTGGATCTATGTTAAAACATCTCTGAAATAAACCTTAACCATCCTCAAGAGAGCACATAATCTTAACTATCCTGTAACCCCATCCCTGCATTGCTTCCTCCCATGTTCAGGTTCAGATAATCCTTTTCTTTTTTTTTCTTTTTTTTTTTATACATTTTTTATTTATTTCAAAGAGGAAGAGAAAGGGAAAGGAACATCAATGATGAGAGAGAATGATTGATCAGCTGACTCCTGCATGTCCCACAATGGGGATGGAGCCCACAACGCAGGCATATGCTCTGATCAAGAATTCAACCGTGACCTCCTGGTTCATAGGCTGACCCTCAACCACTGACCCACATCAGCCTGACTTCAAGGTAACCTTTCTTAAGTTCCCTCCTTAGTCTCAAATGCAAGAAAGAAAGTGCAAACTGTTATTCTCTGAAGCATTTATCTCAGTCTGTTGAGATCTTGCTTCAGGTGTATCTCCAGTTTGGCTCAAATACATTTTTATAAAAATTCTCTACAGGTTTGTTACATCGACAAAGCTTTTGATTTACTGTTCCTTTCAATTGGGGTTTGTCTGATGTTTCTTCATGATCAAATTCAGGTAAGGTATCTTTGGAAGAGTATCACCGAAGTCATGTTTCCTGGTCAGAGAAACTCTTTAGGTGGCTCATGTTTTTGATTTGCCCCTTTCAAACGGATTTCACCTCATTCATTCAATTAGGGTGCTGCCTGCTAGCCAGTTTTCTCTATTGTAAAGTAACTTTCCCCCACTCTGTAATGAGTTTTGGGGATGGGGAGGTACTATGAAAATATCTCTTCATCAAACAGTCAATGCATTTATTTATTAAGGATATTAGTATTGAAAGGCGATTACCTTTTTTATTGACTGGGTTATGCTATCTTCTATATAATAAAAGCCTAAGCCACTGTTATGGCAAATGACCAGAACGACTGGTCGCTGTGATGTGCACTGACCACCAGGGGACAGACGCTCAATGAAGGAACTGCCCCCTGGTGGTTAGTGTGCTCCCACAGGGAGGAGCACCACTCAGCCAGAAGCCAGGCTCATGGCTGGAGAGCTCAGTGGCAGTGGTGGGAGCCTCTCCTGCCTCTGTGGCAGCTCTAAGGAGCAGTGAACAGGCAAGTGGTAAGGAGTGAGGGGTCTCAGACTGTGAGAGGGATGTCTGATTGCCAGCTTAGGGCTGATCCCCATGGAGTGGGCATAAGCTGGCAGGCGGACATCCCCCCAAGGGTTCCTGGACTACAAGAGGACAAAATCTGGGCTGAGGGACTCCCTTCCCCCAGCGCATAAATTTCATGCACTGGGCCTCTAGTGTGACTATACTTATTTATTTTCATTCCCCAGTTGTACTAAATTGGGCCAACGAAAGCTTCTCTAAGCTGATTCTGTGTTCTTTGATGTGTCTCCATCTTGCAGACTTTCTGAGACAAGGTGTTTTATTTTCCTTGTCTTAGTCCTGGAATCAGCCATTTCTTCAAAGAGAGTAGATTCCTTCTATTTAACATAGTATTTGAAAGCCAAGATCTGAACAGTAGGTATGTTCATTGCTAGTGTGTGTGAGAGAGAGAGGGAAAGAGAGAGATCCATAGGGAGGGAGAGTAAGAGAGGGAGGGAGAGAGATCCATAGAGAGGGGGGGAGAGAGAGAGAGAGAGAAAAAGAGAGAGAGAGAGAGAAAGAAAGAGAGAGAGAGAGAGAGAGAGAGAGAGAAGACAGGGAGAGAGGGAGGGAGAGAGGGAGAGAGAGATGTATTTTCATTTATTTTTGTAATATAACAATAGTAATTAGATTAGTACTTTTCAATATATATTTCAATTACTGTTAATCAATAAGCTATGAAAAAGAGATCCTAGGTCACCTGAGTTTGGCAAGCACTGGACTTCTTGAGGTTCTTGAGGCTTGGGCAGACTCCTGTGCTTGGTGACCCTGCCAAAGGGCTGCACAGAATGCAGCCTCTATTGATGGAATGCCAGACCCAGTGCTAGAATTCCTGGCTGCTTCCAAGTGATATAAACGGATATACTTTTAAGGTTTTATTTGAGTTCCCTACAGCGTAATTGTCATCACTATTTCAAAACATGCTAGAGAAATACGGATTCCTCTCTCCCCGCCTCCCGCTCTCTCTCCCTCTTCCTCATGGATCCCTGCTTCACAGAATGCCAAGCTCTTCTTCTCCTTTGAGGGAGGAAGAACTGGGGAGTAGGGGGAGAGGAGTTGGGTGCACACAGTGAGGATGCTGCAGACTGAGGGGAGCTGGGCCTGGGGTCAGGACACTCTCACTTCTGGAATGTGCTGATGTTCAGGAGAGTCTGCCTAGGACAGTGATTCTCAACCTTCCTACTGCCGAGGTCCTTTAATACAGTTCCTCATGTTGTGGTGACTCCCAACACAGGTATTTACATTCTAATACATTAACAGTAGGAAAATTACAGTTATGGAGTAGCAACGAAAATAATGTTATGATTGGGGGTCACCACAACATGAGGAACTGTCTTAAAGGGTCGCGGCATGAGGAAGGTTGAGAACCAATGCTCTAGGAGAAGGGACTGAGATTTCTCAGTCTTGACACTAACGGTGTTTTGGGCCATTCAGTTCCATGTTATGTGTGTGTTGGGCTGTTTCTTGCATTGTAGGATGCTTACAGCATCCTGGCCTCCACTCACTAGATGCCAACAGCGCCCTCCCAGTTGTGGCAACCAAAATTACTTCCAGACGTTGCCAAATGTCCAGGAGGTGGGCGCAGAACTGTCCCTGGTTAAGAACCTTTGGGCTAAAGGAAGCTATTTTCCATGAGCTGAAAAGTGGCTAGGAAATTATATACACAAACTATGTGCTCAGTAGATTTGGCTGTTAAGAAAGGGAAAAGGCTAGAAAAGCATGATTAAGAGAGAACTACTGCATTTTCAATGATCAGCATTTATTTTTAATGAGATATGGTTGTACATGTTTAAATACTGAAAAAAACGGGAGCAGTACTGAAGGAGAAATGAAACACTGTCACAGGCAGTTTTCCTGTGAAAAGCATCCCTTCCCATCTTGTTCTGGCAAATTCACCAACTTCCTTTCTCCTTCTTTCTTTTCCAGGCTTCTCTCTTTCACACTCCACATGGCGATGGGGGAAGCGATGGGGGAAGTACCTGACCCAATGAAAGCAGCCTGCCCTCGTGGCCACAGCATATGCCAGGCTTGAGCAAGTGCCTGACCCTGTTTATCAGGACTTGTCCCAGCGGAGGGCACGTGCACCTGGCTGGGCCAGTACCCATCCTTCCCTGGGGCTTTACACCACACAGGCAGGAAGAGAGAGGTGTTTCCTCTACTTCCAAGATGGAAGGCTGTGTCTCCAGATATCCTGGTGCCCATGCCTATACCTTACCCAGGACATGAAAATGACGTGGCCAGCACACAGGCAGGAGTGGGGGGGGGGGGGGGGCGGGGGAGGGGAGTGGCCAAGAGCGCTCTGTTTTCCTGGATGGTGGGTATGTGGTCTCCCCTCTATCACAGTCCCCTCCATAGTCATGACACCACCAGGTGCCTGTTCACAGGTGAGCTGCCGAGGGTTGGTTTTTGTCACCGACAATGAGACAGTCTGGTTTCTATCGCAACAATAAAGGAGGGTACAGTCCCCAGGGCGAGGGCCTTCCATAAACTGGAGTGCCTGAGGTCTAGAGCCTGGGCAGAGAGTCTGCCTTAGACCAGAGGGGGCAGGGCCATGTCCTGGAGTCCAGCAAGAGAGGGGCAGAGGCAGACGAAGCCCCACACTTTATTTGGAGGCAGAGGAGCAGGGAGCCATAGCAGGTTTGGTGAGTGAACGCACAAAGTCATCACCTCATGGACAAGTTACTCTGGTCCCACTGTTCTCTCTTCCACTCCAGAACGCATTCCAGAATTCACAAGGGAACTACTATTTACTCATCACCCGGAAGCCACTGCATTTAAAAAGCCCTCCAGAAAAGAAAATATTTCCAAACTTGACATATTTCCTGCTATATCTCTTCAAACTTACCTGTGGCCAACCTGTGGGTTGTACTGTGCTAGTCTAGAACAGCTAATGCGCTAACTGAAAAAACGAAGACATTAAGTGTTCATTCATTGTCTGTAACTGCACACTCTGTTTTTAACTCCTTTTTAACTTAGCCTTAATGCTGCTAAGGATCTGACAGGACTCGAGAGGTGTATGAAATGGTCCAGCCAGCCCCGCAGCTGAATGGAGGACTAAACTAGTCCACGAGGCATTTCTGGCCGCCACCTCAGCCATCGCTAAAGGATTCCACTTTGATTCCTATGGAGCCCACGTGCAGTCTCAGCACCCTTCTCCACGTTGTGCTCCAGGGGGCATAAGGCTGGGCTGAAACAGGCCACGCATTCGCTATTGTGGACTGGCTTAAGAGCCCTTGAGTTTTGCTCCTGTTCATTCCCTGGTGAGGAAGAGAAAAGAGAAGCCCTCGGAGTCTGCCCAGGCGGGGAAAGCGTTCCACACACACACCCCCACACCCCCGCCGTGTCAGCAGCCTTGCTCTCCCATGAAGCAGAGGTGAGATGCATGGGCTGTGAGGCCCCGGCTTTCCTCTCTGGCGATGACACGGGCAGTGTGACATGCTGGATAATGAATTGCCCTCTCTGCAGAAATGAATAAGTTGTGGTCGGTGATGCAATGATCCATTGGCTCCATCACGCTAAGCTGCCCATTCATCATCCATACCTGCTGTCAGGAGTGAGGGCCACTGACGTGGGCCTCAAGCCTAGGTCTCAGCCATGAAGCAACAGCGTTCAGAGCTGCCTCCCCTGGGCTCCAGGCTGCCTTTCATTACAGTCTCCAACCAGGGGCCCAGGCCTGCTCAGCCGCCTGCGACTCCAGAAGAAAGAACATCCGTGCTGGCCGGAGCTATGAAGATGCAACTGATAACATCGGGAGAGGCAGGCCCTTGACAGGGACCCAGGTGGCCTGTTCCACTGTCCCACAGTGGGAGGGTGGGTAGTGCCATGTCAACTCTGTGCCTCAGTTTCTCTATTTTAAAAGGAAAGGTTGGAGGAGACTGTCTCTCAGATCTCTTATCTTGAACTCACTAGTTCCCCTACAGATGTCTACAGTGGAAAGACCATTGGAGATTTGAACCCCCCCATTCACCGAGGCAACAAGAGCATTTAGTAACTGCTGATGGTCTGGAATCAGAGAATTATTAAGATGGCAATACTCCCCAAAATTGAGGTACAGGTTCAATGCCATCAGCCCTATCAAAATCCTAGCCTTTTTTTTTTTGAAATTGACAAGCTTGTCCTAGATTCATATGGAAACACAAGGAACCCAGAATAGTCAACACAATCTTGAAAAAGAACAACAAAATTGGAGAGCTCATGCATTCCATTTTTTTCTAGTTTTCTATCTAGTTTTTTATCTCATTTTCCCTCTGTACACACACACACACACACACACACACACACACACACACTGACCCCCCTGGCAGCTTTTAAAAACTGCCACGGTCTGAGTGCCACCACAATGTAGTATGTGTGCATATGTAGTTGTGAATGTGTTTGCACAATATGTACACACATATTTTGTTCTAAACTATTTGAGACTAAGTTAAAGATATGCCCCCACTCTCGCTGGTTTGGCTCAGTAGATAGAGCATTGGCCTGTGGACAGAAAGGTCCTGGGTTCGATTCCGGTCAAGAGCACATGCCCAGGTTGCAGGCTCAATCCCCATTGTGGGGCGTGCAAGAGGCAGCCAATCAATGATTCTCTCTCATCATTGGTGCTTCTATCTCTTCTCTCCCTCTCACTTTCTCTCTGAAGTCAATAACAAAAGGTTATGATGCTCCCTTGCCATTAAATACTTTAGTGTCCACTTTCTCAAAGCAAAAATGTCCTTAATAACTATAATTCACTTATTGACAGCAGGGGATTATCGCTGCTACAGGACTAAGGTCTAATCTGTGCATTTCTCTACATGTCCCCTGCTAATGTCCTTTACAGCAGAAGAAAACCCCAGCTTAGCGGAAATCCTCTCACAATACAAACATATATCAAATCTTCATATGGTACACTCTGAACTCATTGCGCTTTTATCTTTGAATTATATCTTGGTAAAGCTGAAGAAAAGAACCCCAGTTTACATGCCACACCATTTCTTCTGACTCCTTTCATTTGGCTAGCTCCTCATTTGGCTTTGTCTTTCGCGACACTGTCATTCTTCAAGGTATAGGTCAGCTATTTTGCAGGACCTCCCATCTGGGTCTTCCCCAGGTTTGCTGATGATAAGATCTGGGTTATGTGTCTTTGGCAGTAACACCTGAGAGGCAATGTTGTGGCCAGGAGAGGGTTGCAGAAAGAGGCCTGGGGACTGTGAACATGCTGTTCTTCAAACTCACATTTGAGCCGAGACCGGTTTGGCTCAGTGGATAGAGCGTCGGCCTGCGGACTGAAAGGTCCCAGGTTCGATTCCGGTTGGGGGAATATACCTTGGTTGCGGGCACATCTCCACTGTGGGGCGTGCAGGAGGCGGCTGATCGATGTCTCTCTCTCATCGATGTTTCTGACTTTCTATCTCTCTCCCTTCCTCTGTTAAAAATCAATAAAATATATTAAAAAAAAACAACAAAAAACTCACACTTGAGATCCCGTAGGTGTCCATGACTTTTAAATGCTTGCCACGTGACACACATGTATGTGGTTGGAGAGCCACTCACCTCAACTCACCTAAGCAGGTAAGACCTGGCCTCCTAGAAGAAGAGACATTTAAATTGAGACCTAAGCGACAAGTGGGAGTGACCTTGCTCATTGGGAACTGGTAGTGGTGCTGAATGTTGTGCACCCAAAATAGTCCTGGTGACAAGAAAGCAGACACGATACCTAGACACGAATACCTGCAGAGTGCGATGTAGGGTGAAGGCAGGAGAAGTAGGCAGGGGCATGCGAGACATTTGGACTTTTTATAAGGACAAGGAAAACTACGGAATGAGTTCCATCAGGAATGACATAACGAGGATTCTGTGCTGGGAAAAAAAAATATCCCCAAGGCCTTGCTTTGAGGGTGGCAGGAGTGAAGGCAGGAATTGTGGTGAGGAGTTGATAGCCATGCCAAGAGAGAGGAAACAGTGACCTGGGCAGGAAGGCAGGGGTCATGGAGCTCAGCAGCCTTGTGGTGAGGGTGAGTTCAGCGATGGGGCAATGTGAGATGCTGTGGGCAGGAGGAAACAGGGCTTCTACACAGGACTTTGGAGATTAGATAAGGCTTCCTGGGGGAGGTGGCGTATTCTGAGCTCTGATGGATGGGGAGAAGACAGCCAGATGAACAGGCCGATGAAGCCTGTGTTGTAGGCAGGGGGGACAGAGGCAGGAGGAACTACAAGCACTCCAGAAGGCTGGTGCTTCTAGGAGGAACCTGGGGGACCTGACTGAAGAGAGAAGCAGGGCTAGACACCAAGGGCGGGGTTCCCCCTGAGAAGGGTGGGCTTTATCTTCCTGGCAACAGGCAGAGGAGAGCCATGGAGAGGTCTAAAGTAGGCTTGCCATCTTGAGGAATATATTTTAGCTGCAGGCAGAGGGGTCAGGGAGGCAGGAGGAAAATCTAAGAGGCCAATCTGCCAGCGCTCAGGAAGAAATATCTGTCCGGTGTTCGCATGGATGGGAGCTGAAGGTGGGGGAGCTATCATCATCACTCAGCACGGGGAGCAGGCCGGGCAGGCCCAGCCGGGTCTCCCCGGCCTTTAAGGTCTGTTTGGCAAACGTTCCGGGTAAAAGAAGCAATCTCCTTCCCACCCAGAACACTCCTGTTGCCTTGGGGATGGGGCGCGAGGAGGGAAAGAGCCAGGGGCTCGCTCCGCTGAAGAGCGAAGACCCATGAGCAGTAAGTTCCAGAGAATCCATCCTTTCTCCGGAACACTTGCCTCTTCATCAGGCCCCACACAGGCCTGTCAGGCGCGAGTGGCTTTTTTGTGCATGTGCCCACTGGGCTCCCGTTGCCATGGTGATGGGGCCATAAGTCACGTCTGCTGCTTCTGCACAGAGGCGCTGTGATTTATGCCTGCCCGGCTGGGATTGTAAACTTTTTTTTAATGTTCAAAATCCGTCACAGCCAGGGCGGGCGGGGTGTCTCCGCTCACTTTGCAGGCGCAGTTGCTCTGAGACCTGCCTGCGATGCTGCCGCTCACCCCCACAGCCCGGGCGCTGGCCCCAGGCAGCCCCTGAGACCAGAGGGAAGGATCCCTATAGCACTCTCGGGCCAGTGAACCACCTTATTCCTGAGACCTTCCTGTTGTCCCAGGTTCAGTCCATGCATTCCAGCTTTTCCCTTCATGCTTCAATTTCTGGCTTACGAACCTGCATCCTCTCCCAACCCCTTTAGAATTGGGACTTTATAGGGGTGCAATGGAATGAACATACATTTGAAATCATGCCTCCTGAGTCTTAGTTTGCTCATCTGGTCAATGGGGCTAATGCAATATCCTGTAAGGTAGGGCTTCTCAATCTTGGCACCACTGAAATGGGGGATTGGGAGGGCTGCACTGTGTGTTGTAGGATGTTTAGCAACATCCCTGGTCTCTACCCACTCGATGCCAACAGCATCTTCCCAAACGTGGCGACCAAAAACGTTCCCAGACATCGGCAATGTCCTCTGAGGACAAAAACCATCCCCTTCAAGGCCCACGCCACAGATGAGGGAAGGGAGCCCTTTCCTTTTGACAGATGATCGCTCATCTTTCACGGGCTGCTGAAATCTTGCCCTGAAGACCAGGCCCTTCTGGAGTACGTGCAACTGTGGGCTTCCCTGATTCTTCCCATCATGCCTCCCGAACATGCTGTGTTCATCTGCAGGACTGGGCACCTCTCAGCTGCCCCCCTCACCCACTGGTACCCGTGTAGGCCAGGTGTCCAGATCCACGGATCCACGTCACAGGCCCTCCCAGGTGGTTCCGTTTCATCACGTCTAACCTAGCCTTGTTGCACATAGGAGGGAGGTTTGGGCAAGAATCTTAGAAGGCAACGTGATTGTTCATCTTAAATTTATCTTGTGACCCCTGCGCCTGAGGTGCTGCTAAAGTCCGGCCTGTCTGAGTGAGACCAGGGCAGGGCTTTCGAAGAGAACACTGGGAGAGCCTGGCAGGCAGAGGGGATTCTATCAGCTTAGAACCACGGACTGATGGCAGCAGGTCCTTCGAGTTGGTGAGCCTATAGTGCAGCGGTTCTCAATCTGTGGGTCGCGACCCCGGTAGGGGTCGAAAGACCAAAACACAGGGGTCGCCTAAAGCCATCGGAAAATACATAATGCATATCAGGTACAGTGGTACCTCGAGATACGAGTGCCCTAACATATGAGAATTTTGAGATATGAGCCATCGAGCGAGCGATTTTTGCTTTGAAATACGAGCAACATTTGAGATACAAGTAATCCCACGGATCGGCCGGCTGCACACGACCCACCAGTTTACTGCGACTCCAGCCTCTCACAGTTTCCCACGCCTCAAGGTTATGGAACAAATTAAACTCGTATCTCGAGGTACCACTGTATTTACATTCCGAGTCATAACTGTAGCAAAATTACAGTTTTGAAGTAGCTACCAAAATTATTTTTTGGTTTGGGGTCACCGCAACATGAGGAACTGTATTGCGGGGTCAAGGCATTAGAAAGGTTGAGAACCACTGCTATTGTGGTTTCAACAAGCCTCGGAACTCCAAGATGCATTGAAGTCCCGTGCCATGTGGGTGGTCTGTTTACAGCTTAAACTAGAGCAGTCCGTTTGTAACACGGTAAAAGTGACAATGATAGGGACAGACAGTGTCTAGGAAGCACCTACGTGGAGGCTTCGACTCTGCCTCAAGCCAGAAATTTATCTCAGGGAACATATTGGCATCAAGATGAGATTATCCAAATATACCCCTGAGGGAACGGGTAGGTAGATAAAAGCAGATAAAGAGAGTAAGACAGCTCCATTTCTAATTCAGCCTCAATATCTCCATCCACATGACTTTCGTCTGCATCTCAGCCAGCAAAGAGCTCTCTTCATTTTACAGGTAAACACAGCCATCAAGTAATCAGATGCAAAGCTGGACAGACCTCTCTGAATTCCACCAAGTTCAGAGATGCTCTGCGCTCACAACTCCCATCCGAGACTGAAGGCATCCCTCGTGGGCTGGTCACCACACTTTTCCCAGCCGCATCTGTCCGAAGCCTCAGAAATCCTTCCAACAGAATATCCTGGGCAGCCCTACCTCACTTCTCTGAGTGGGCAAATGAGATGTTTGATATCTAGCATCTCTGATTTAGCCCAGCCTCTAAGATGAATGGATCTACAGAAGCCCAGTGGCTTGGAGTAGATGTTTAGCTCATGCAGAGAAGGGAGGCGGAACCTTGCAATTCCCTGGACTCATTTCATCTCAGCTGCTCTGCTCACCTCTCACCCTTCCTTCCCGTCCTGATCATGGTTCCATACAGTTGTTATTAAGCCCATTATAACTGGATTCTGTCCCCTGAAACTCAAGACATCCTGGCTAAGAAAGGTCAGAAAGGGTTTCCACACAGACAGGGAGGGAGGCATGGTGAGATGATGAATGACTCAGGGTCCTGAGAGCACAAACTTATATTCAGATTCTGCCTCCCTTCTCTGCCTCACCTCTACACGGCTACATCTTCTCCCAGGATGCAACTCCTTAATGCCATCCCCACCCACCCAGGGCTGTGGTGTGCTAATCCTGCCTCCCAACAGTCTGTTCTTTCCACTAAACCTGTCTGCCCACCAGCTGTGCTGCTCAGGCCTTAGAATGTCCGTGTCCTCAGCTGAGGAAAGGGGTCTTTCAAAACGGCTTCTATTGCCCAGCAGGTGTGGCTTCCTGGCTGAGTGTTGGCCTATGAACCAGGGTTTGGTGCCCAGTAGGAGGTTGTAGGAGGCAGCTGATCAATGATTCTCTCTCATCATTGATGTTTCTCTCTCTCTCCCTCTCCCTTCCTCTCGGAAATCAATAAAAATATACTTAAAAAAAATAGTGGCAGGAAGATGGCTATGAGATCACCTAGGTCAGTGGTTGGCAAACTGTGGCTCGCTAGCCATAGGCAACTCGCCAGCCGTGGTTTGCCGCTCTGTTGACTAACGAGTTCGCTAACCACTGATCTAGACTCTCAATTCCAATAATTACAGGCTGCTGGTGTTCCTTGTGATTAAACCCCTGTCCCAGTGGTCGGCAAACTCATTAGTCAACAGAGCGTGAAACCGCAGCTCACGATCTGTATGTGGCTCGTGAAACGCAGTTTGCTGACCTCTGGCCTAGGAGAAGCTGTGTGAAGGCCTCTACCCAGAAAGCATGCCCACGCTGCCACCCATCACTGCCTTTGGTGTGGATTCAGGACCGAAACCCAGGTGTCCTGGCTCCCAGCTCAGCCTGCTTGCCCCAGAATCATGCTTCCAGGCCTCTCCCTTCTCTCTCTCTTTTTTTTCTTCGAAAAACCTGCAGTCCCATTTCAACATCAGAAGTTGAAAAGTGTTTAACTTCTAATGCAGATGTAACAAGTCATTTCTCAGTTTCACTGTATCTGCAAAGCCTTCTGTAATTCAACATCAAATATTTATTATTACATTTATTAAAGTTTTAATAATTTAGCATCTGCTGCATGGCAGCGAGGAGCTTAGCTAACTGGTTCTCCTGTATCCAACCGGGGTTACTTCAATATTTATATTGCAAAGTTTCCATTTGAGTTTCATTTAGCAGAGCCCGTGCCGTGGCCCTTTCGCCGGAGCTGACAGTTGGCGCATGCTCCAGCCTCCCCGGCGGCCGAGGCTCAGGGAGATCTGGTGCTGAACGGCGTTTGGAGAGATTTACCGAGTCTGGGCAGAAACTCATCCTAATAGACTTCACTTTTATTACGATCGCTAAACTCAAACGGGGGAAATATATATGTCTCCAGGCTCACTGGCTGAATGACAGGCAGGGAGGCTGGGAAGAGCTGTGGGCGTCCATACATCCACTTGGTAGGGCGCACGGAGGCCCTTGTGCTAATGCTTCCTGGAGGGGCTTCCTTCTCCTAACAGGAGGGGTCTGGTTGTACAGGGCAAGTTCTGATGCCCAAAGTCCAGGAATGCAGCTGGGAGTGCACGGACGCCCTGGTTCTCCCGGAAGCCCCCCTCTTTCCCACTTAGCGCTTCGTCTTCCACTAGCATGGGATGGACTTGCGCATGCACGGTGGACTAAGACAGAAAGCCCCTTGAGCTGACCCCTCGATCTTAGGGAGAATCCTCCTCCAC
This sequence comes from Lasiurus cinereus, assembly GCA_011751065.1. Classification (NCBI taxonomy): domain Eukaryota; kingdom Metazoa; phylum Chordata; class Mammalia; order Chiroptera; family Vespertilionidae; genus Lasiurus; species Lasiurus cinereus. The sequence goes on along the minus strand of JAAGEH010000124.1, from coordinate 4,284,606 downwards.
AGTAGCCAGCATTTCCCGTCTGCTCACCAAACAGCCTGAGTTCAAATCCTGATTCTGAGACTCACTGTAATAGTTGGGCAGATAACTTAAACCCTTTGAGCCTCAGCTTCCTCATCTGTCAACAGTAGTAACCCCAGGATTGACATAGTGTGCAGTCAGAACCAAAGCCTGCGGCGTGCCCAGTCAGGGCCTAACAGAAAGGAAATGCTTAATACACGGGAGCCATCACTATTTATAACTATGGGGCTAAGCATTTAAAGGCATCTCATTCGCTTCTCCAAAGCATCCAAAGATGTAAGAGCAGTTACCACACCCCTTTGCAGAGAGGAAACTGAGGCTCAAAAAGTGTAAGGAACTTAAACCAAGACCAGCTAGTACGTGGTGGAGCTGGGATTTGAACCTGGGCACTTTGGTTCCAGCGTCCTCACTATCCCCTTCACCCAATCCTCCGCTCTGTTGTGTTCCCAGCAGGTAAGCGGATTGATTGCCTATTGAAGTTCTCTTCCCTTTGGCAATGTCTGCGCGTCTGCATGAATAATTGGTGAGGAAGGGGAAAGTGGCAGCGGCAGGATAGGGCTGAAACGCTAATGAGAACTGAGAAAGCCCACCCCTAACTCAGCATCCCTGCTGAAAAGGGAAGTGCTCAACTGCCATGAGTGTGCCCACATGTGCACGCGCGTACACACACACACACACACACACACGCACACACACTCATTAACAAAATCCACTCAGCATTACTCATCTCTAATGGGAAGGAGGAATCTTGAGAATTAAACCAAACAAGCTTCTGTCAGGTACTTCGCCCAGACTGTGCTGCCTGGGCCTTCCCATCCAGGTGTCTCCTGACGTGTTATCACCTGCCTTGGCCTGGCCTCACGCCTGCCCACTCCACACACCTGATGGCCTGCTATTCCTTCCCTCTTGTCTGTGCCATTGATGTCTCCCGTGGTCAGGAGGAGAGATGACACGTCGCTTCTCACTATGGTACTGCTTCTGTGGCAGGAACCCCGACTTGAGTCTCCTGACCTCACAGCCTCATGTGCTCACACTTGCTTATCTGTACTACAGCGCCTGCTTAAACTCCTAAAACTCCTCACTCCTTCAACACCAATGACACATCAGATGCTGTACGGGTTATTCGACAAATGGTATGCAGTCCTTACAACACAATCTGAGGGAAACACAACGATCTGGATTGTGCAGGTTTGGGAATGGAGGTTTGGAGAGGTGAACTGACTTGGCCCAAGAAGTTCAGGGAGCCAACTGCGGTGTCAGGATTCGCACTCAGGACTGCAGGATCTCAAGCCTACACTCTCTTCCTAGTCTTCGTATGTCTAAGCCCAGCAGCTGTGCCCACCACACAGGGGCACCTAGGGTGTTTCCTGTGGAGGATTTTGCTGTAAAGCTGATGGTCCCCACTGCCTGAGCCAGAATTCGGTATCTGGAGCAGTCACACAAGAGCATCTGCTGGGGACCCTGGAGTGATGGGGACACAGTATCCTCAGGAACCCTGAGGTTTTTGCTCATTGTGCCAGGCCAGGTGGCCCTCAGCTGAGGAGAGAGAGTATTTAGTTTCCTCTCCCTGTCTCACTATCCTCCACCACTTGCCCCTGGGCACTATACTCCAAACATGCTGAACTGGAACTTGCCTCATCGGGCATGCCACTTGAAGCCCCAGGCCCTGTCCATGGAGAGAACAGCTGAGGGGTGTGTGTGTGTGTGTGTGTGTGTGTCCAACATCCATTCACTGTCTGTCCTGATTTCCTGGGGGAACTACCTGCCTATCATCTACAGGGTCAAGGTCCCTCTAACCTTGCTGGTTTTAAGAGTGGCTTGGTGGCCAGGTCTGGCTAATTGGAACACTTTTCCCCTTAGGGCACTGGGATATGGGCAAATGTCCCCAAACAGGCCAAAGAGAGGCATCAACACCTAGAGATGAGGAGTAGGGAGTAAGGAGTCTGATTCTCAGTTTTGAATCCGGGTTATGCTGTTTGCTAGCTGTGTGACCTTGGGCCAGAATATAACCTCTTTGTGCCTCAGTTTCCTCGTGCATTAAATGGGGCTGGTCATGAAGATTAAAGGATCTCATTGCAGTCAAGCACTTGGACACTTGTGTCTTAAAATGCCACCTGTAATGGTTCTTGGGGTTCATGTAAATAATCCGGAGTGACCAACCTATCTCAGGATTCTTAATCACATCTGCAAAGACCCTTTTTCCAAATAAGGTAGCATTTCCAGGTTCTTGGTTGATAGTTCACAATCTGGCCCAGAAGTCCTCTCCTCTCTCAGGTCTTCCCTGCAATCCCCAGGTGAGTTTAGTCACCTCCCCCCTGTGCCCCTTCTCAGCCTGCACTTTCCCACTATCCCTCTCCCCTGCCCCAAAGCATGGCATCTTCTTGTTGGCAATGTCGTCTCATTCCGTGCACGGAGATCTCTGGTCTTCACATTTCCATAACTCCGGTAATGAGCCTGGCATACAGTAGGCATGCAATCAATCGTTAGTGCTTGGAATGGAGAGGCTGAAAGGACAAGGAACCATTCTCATTTCTATTCAGAACGATTGTAGCGAGCAAACTGTCACCCACGGAGCAATGCTAGTGTGCTTTCCGACATCCCATAGCTCCTTCCACAACATGCAGGGACTGAACAGTGTTTCCCCGCTTCGTTTGCATTGATTTGAGATCATAGAAAAAGCACCAAGGGGCTCCAGAAGCTGGCCGCCGTGGATGGTGATTATTCCAGCGATAACAGCTAGCCTCGCATCTCTCTTGTAAGAGGAACCCGCTCTGGCTGAAAAGGAGAAGAAGGCCCAGGGCGCAGCCATAAGTGTTGTCGGCCATGCTTCTCTCTCCACGAGCATCTTCCATTTCATCTCTCAAGTCGGTCTCTTGTTCCATGCTCCTCGCTACACCACGGGGGGGTCCTTATTCATCTCTGTTCCTCTCCAGTCCCTGGCACAGTGGCAGGCACCCAGGAGGGGCCTAGCCAAGGTTTTCGGAGTTGAAAGGAAGCTGTCTGAAATTTAACAAGAGCGCGCTTGGCTCCTCCACCTTTGTAGCTGACATCATTAGGGTCTCCAATGCTGACAACCTCACTCCCAGAGGCTTCCTGTTGAGCCAGGCTGGGCAAGGGAGCTGTCCAGGGGAGCGTTCTCATCTTTGGCCCTTCCACTCCTGGCACGTGAAAGCCCTCCCTCCCACTTTAGATGCCACTAGCCCAAAGCTGTCCACAAGTCCAAGGTTAATTGCTAATGTTTTCTTTGCTGCAAATGCTTTTCTAATTCCTTTGGTCAGGATTTTTTCTTCCTTTTCCAACCCCCTCAAGGCACGCGGTGTGTCCCGCACACGTGCCTCTGCATTCATTCTGCAAATAATCTCCATGCACACAAAGCCCCCAGACTTAACCACACGGTATAGCTTTGGCATATTCATTTAAATCTCCCACTCACCCCCTGACAAAGGGATTGATGGGAACGATCGATACTAAGACACTATTGATTTTAAGATGCATCATAGAATGGATGCGGCCTTTCAGCAAAAGAAACAGAAAAGAACTAAAAAGATGAACATAAAACACTGCTATACCATGCCACAGTAGCAGCAAAGTAATAACTGATACTTCTTGGGGTCACCGTGTGCCTGACTCAGTGATTTTCAATGTATTATGTCATTTAGGTTCACCATCTAGGCTAGGTACTATCCGCATGCCCCACAAGGACTGACAGCCACAAGGAAAGCTCCTGCAGGACACAGATGAAAGACTGGGATCTGAACTCAGCTCAGCTCAGCTCCAAAGCCCATGCCTCTAAAACAATGAACTACCTTATACCGTAACATTTATGTTTAATCAAAACAAGGCAGACATAAAGAAGAGTGCAAATCACAGCTGGAGAGCCTGAGCATTTTACAGATTCAAAACCTCCAGGCACCTACCACTCCGATCAAGAATTATTATCAGCGTCACAAAAACCTTTTTTGGATTCTCCCCACACCACCGCCCCTCTATCATGCAAAGGTTATCCCCATCTTTTCTCCTACCTTCATGGATTAGTTTTACTGGTTCTGATCTTTACATAAACATATACAGTTGACCCTTGAACAACACATGAGTTAGTGGTACTGACCTCCTCATGACCTCCACACAGTTGAAAATCTACATGTAACTTTTGACTCCTCCCAAAATCAATTCCATTATTTGTGTGCGGCTTCCATAATTCAATGTTATATTTGTGAGATTCATCAATAGTGATGGGTGTGGTGCTTGTGTCCTTTAATAGTCATTATTAATAGTATTCCGGTGTATGACCATTCCATAATTCATATGTCTGGTTTTTTATTAATTTATGGATTTTCCCAAACTTTCTAGCAACACAAATGAATATACTTGGATGTATTATACACATTTCTGTTAGGTATATCATTCAGAGTGGAACGGATGGGTTATAGAATGTGGAGACATTCAACTGAAGTAGATACTGCTTAACAGGTTTACAAAGTGGTCAGTCTAACTGCCATTCCCATTACTAGGATGTGAGGGTTTCAATTGTTCCCTCTCCTCACCGACATTTTTTATCATCAGTTATTTAAATGTAGCCACCCAGAGAGGTAGTGCCTGAACATTGGACTGCTAAATTGCTCTGCCTCCCACAATGAGAGATTCCTTACTTATGCAATATGCTGTCACAGACTAAAATACAACAATCAACTAGCAAAGCGATTCTAAGTTTTCCTTTACAATCCTACCAGAAGGCTGATCTTTTTCTTTCGGACTCTGCTTCTCAGCTCTCTGTTGTGATTCCATGGCATGTTATTGGCTATCTATAATTATGATCTATTATTTATTAATGTCACACATATCATCTGGTGAGAACTTATTAATTCTTTAAACGCCCTTTATATGCTTGCTTGGGCATTACCATGTCAAACAAGGTTTATTCATGCAGCTTGAAAAACTCAACCGACACAGCACAGATTCTGCTGAATGGTGATGATCACAATCTTTCCCCCAGCCTCACAGTGAAACCAATGGGCATGAGAGGTAAATTCAAGAGAAAACTTAAAAGGCTGTCTGTCTGTGGGATCACTTCAAGCCCAGACAAAGGCATGTGGGCCAGGAAGAATAATAATTTAGTGCCCAAATCAAACCAGTACTCTTCAGTTATTTGCACTTTTCTTTAAAGCAGAGGCTTTCTGGTTTGTGGAGAAAGGGTAGAGAAGGAGGGTCCATAGCTGCAGGTTTTCATCTCCTCTGCGATACTGAGCAACTCTGCTCTGGCTCCAACTTGATGAAAGCACCCCCTCCAGGTAACCAGGCACAGCATCCTTAGCCGGAGCTCAAGGAGCATCTAATGCTATTGGACCAGGCCCCTGGAGGTCTCTTCCCCTTTCATCGTACTACAGTATTCCTTCTAATAATCTCCCTGAAATGCATCCTACAACTTATATTTTTCTCATTTCTTTTGAACATTTCCAAAGATGTGTTAGAGTCCCTGAAGATTGACACTGTGAGATCCTCTTGGCCGGCTCACTATTTAATGTAATTCAGATTGAAGGAGGTCAACCAGCTATTTTATCCTGAAGATTATGGTCTTTCTTAGCAGCATGACACAGTATGTCACCTTCCCAACACTGCCTCCCCCACTATCACCAGTTTCTACTTGAACTTTGCTGTAGTGGGACTCCGATTCATTTAAAATTGGTGCAATGCAACTTCGGGAGTATATAATGGACCAGCATTTACGTATACTACTTAATCATGACAACTCCTGGGAAATGTTTCAATGAAATAGTAAGGAACATGGGTTCCAGAGCTGGAGAGATCTAAGTGGAAACTTGGTTCCATCACTTAACTAGGAAAGGCATCACCTGTATGGCTCATTATATTTTACTCTGTAAAATGAAAACAATAATAATAGCATCAACTCATGGGGTTGACGTAAGGATGTAATGAGACGTCAGGAAGGTTTTGGGCACATCAGAAATGATCAATGGATATGAATTATTAGTATACTCTGTGAGGAAGGTGCTGTTATTATCCCATTTGACAAAGAAATGGAAACTGGGCAAGTGGATGTGACCAGGATCATATAGCTCATACATGGCAGAGATGGGATTCTAACCCAAGGTGAGGATTCTCATCAGTCAGTCTGACAGCTTCACCGAAACCACAAATTCAATGTCAACAGTACAGAACTCTGAGCAAAGTCAGTAGAGACCATCTTGCAGTTGATTTCAGGCAAGCTCATTGGATATCTTTAATAGTCTTTCAACCTGGTGGTCTTTGCTCCACCTTTAAAATACAGAGGAATCTTACCACACACTTTATAAGTCTGATCAACTTCAATTTCTATCAAAAATGGAAAATTATAATAATCTATCATTAATTAATTCATGTGTGCCTGAAACCATTTTAGTTCTTCATAATTACCACTTTATTTCCTAAATGGTAGGTATTCCTTTTGCTATTTATTCTTTTTTTAAAACTACCTCTTTTGGGAAATACCAAGAGCCTGAAAAATCATGTCTGGTTTATCCCCCCCGTGAAAAGTTGTGAAGATGAGACTAAACCACCTGTAAAGCAGGGATAGTTGGGTTCTAGCAGCTTCCTATCAAGGTGCCATGGACATATGATAACATCTTGACTCAGAATGACCCAAAGATAGTGGTAGAGTAACAATCACTAGGGGTAGAAATCACCATGACTCCAAGTTCATGTTCAGGGGCTAATAAGCATGTACAAGCCAATTCTAAAAGTATACTCGGACTCCATTTTTAATAACATTTAAATTTTTAAAATGCTTCCAATTGGGAGAAATAAAAATACCCTGCAGTAAAAAACTCCAAGATAGTATTAGAATCAGATCTAAGACCACTGGTTTAATTAAATCAATAAACACTTAGTAGAGGTCCAATATGAGCTGGGAACTGGGGATTAAGAAGCTAAATAAGTTATTTTCTTTGACCTTACGATAATCTCCACTAATGGGACAGAATGATATGTAAGCAACTGTTTGACACACAGAAGAGCCAGTCTATAGTGAAGTTAACTACAAGGTATAAAACATGTAAGGAGGGATGCAGTCTCCATCCCTTCATGAGTAAAGAACAAACCCATTAGACCTGGACATTGAGAACATATGAAGTAGCCCCAAATCACCACAGAAAGCATCACGTTCTTCAACCGTTCACTTTCGTGACTCTCTGAGAGAGGATTAAGTAATGGTCTTTGATAAGATAAAGCCCATTCATGATCCTGTGATGTGCCAGGTGACGTTTTGGCCTATCCCATATTTTATATATGCTCTGGAGTAGAGTAAGGATGTTGAAATACAAGGCCACGAGGCCCGCCAATGGAGGGCACTATTAGGAGTCTGGAGCATGGCATACTTAACAGAGATCCTCACATCATCTACAAGGCAGCTGCCTACTGCAACGACAATATGAAGGGGACTTCTTCACAGGAGTTCCCGTGGTCCTGAAACAGGGGCTTCCAGGGCTCCCAGAAGTCCTTGCTACGAGGATACTGGAGAGGACTTCCCTACCTGACATCGGCAGGGTCTTCTGTGACGAGCACGTCAGTCTTGCAGCTGGCCAGGGGGTTGATGGACAGCTCCACCGGCGGGACCACAAAGCTTTTGCTGACAGGAAGCCACAGTCCTTGGCCCAAGCTGAAAGTAGACCTGCAATGTAAGAGTTTCCATTGGGGAACTCCCTAGGAAGCAGAGTGAAAACTGAAGAAATGGGTCCCTCCCCCCATCCCTTCCAGACCCCTTTTCTCTTCCCCACCCAATTGAGCCCCCTACATTATCCAAGGCACAATTTAGGCCCACTCTGCTCAGACTTGGATGGTCATTTATTTATTTTTATTTTTTTTAATTAATGTGTTACATGTATACATATCTTCCCATTGCCCGCCCCCCTCCCAGGCATACCCTAACCCCCCCAGTGTTTTGTGTTCATTGGTTATGCTTATATGCATGCATACAAGTTCTTTAGTTGATCTCTTATCTACCCCACCACTCCTTAACCTTCCTGCTTAATTTGACAGTCTTTTTGATGCTTTACTGCCTCTGTATCTATCCTTTTGTTCATCAGTTTATAATGTTCTTTATTATCCACAAATGAGTGAGATCTTGTGGTGTTTCTCCTTCATTGACTGGCTTATTTCACTTAGCATAAGGCTCTCCAGTTCTTAGATGGTCATTTCTTAAAACTATTAATCGTGAAGCCCATATGAGTACAGGGCCTGCTCTCAATAAACAGTGGGCTCTTGGAGGACAGAGACCATGTCAGCTCTGTCTTCCCAAGCACTCCTGGTACCTAGCCGAGTTCCATGCGTGACTGCTTAGTCAGCAAGGGGGTGTGCACGGAGGTTAAAAGCATGCACTCTGCATCCATTTGGATCCAAATCTGATTTCCAGTCTGCCACTTAATTTGCTGTACGTCTTTATCAGCTTAGGTATTGACGTTTCACACGAGATTTCATGGAGCTAGCAGGGACAGGGCCTATAGTTATAGGATATTTTTAAACCACTAGACAAGATAATCAGTAATGTCTCTTCCAGGTTAACTACCTCAATCCCTAAGTCTAGATGCCAGACAGATAAGAAATAGATCTCCATAGTAACTGGGGCTGTGATGGTACATCTGTGCCCAGGAGAATCCCTCTGCACTCATTACAGCCCAGAAGTGCACAGGTTCAATCAGCTAAGGAGGCGTAATCACACTTCCCCATGAGAACCCCACTTCACTCCCCAGCATCGTGCCCTGACAGGATTCTCAACTCACCTGAGAATCTTTTCCGGGGCTTGCTCGCCCGTCACCAAATCGTAGCCCCTCTCAAGTGTTGTGTAAGGCCAAGGTCTGTACGAAGAATAGGAGGAAAAGAAAGGGAGACAGGAGGTAATATTAGTCAGAAGTAGGTAGGATTCATAAAAGAGTAGCTTTATAAACAAGCAAGTTTTGCAGAAGTAATTCTGTACTGGGTAAGACTATGTATCTATTAAAAAAGAACGTCTCCGTCATATGGAAGGGCTCAGCCCTTTAAATTCCAACTTGCCCATGATGGAGTGATGTACAAAACCCTGTTCCTGTTTCCTCACCGGTCCACTTTAGAAAGTGTTCTTGGATTACTTGTGGTCCGGGAGGGGGTGCTACATATCCGCATTTGTTCTCTAGAAGAGTCATCGTGTACTTTTAATACTCAGATGGGTTTAGTAGAAAACAAGATTCATTTTCCACTGGGTTTTGAAGAAATAAAAATGTAACAGAAAAAGAGTTCTCTTTGCAAAGTGGTTTGGGGCCCCTGGGAACAGAACCAAGAAAGTGGGGACGGTCCTCCATTGTCCCTGCTTAGTGTCCCTTGACACTCACCCTTCGCTCTGTCCCCAGTCACTGCGCACACACAGATGTCTGTGCACTGGGTCGGGGGCATAGCCTTCGTGGCAGCTACACTCTCCTGTAAGTAAAAAGAGAAAGCAGTCTTGTGAAATGCTGTTCGCTTCTCCTCTGGTGTCGGTGTTTTCTTAGAAAATACAGCGAGCTGCTTCATTCTGCCCATGGAAAGAGGGGTTTCTGGTCTACCCACCGCGGTGGGAAATAAAGAATTTATTCATTTGTTCACTCATTCATTCATTCATTCATTCATCCATTCAATGAATCCTGACCACAACGCCCTGCCAGGCTCTCTGCCTGGCACAGGGGATATAGAGATCAAGGTACAATCCCGATGTTGAAAAAGCTCGTGGATTAATGAGGAAAACAGAAAGTGGCCCAGCGGCCACAAATGGAGGGTTTATCCTCAAATAGCTAAGTTATAATAATGTACATTTGTATTAAAAGTGTAATCAGAAAATTGAATTCTCTCCAACTGAGTGAACAATCCATGCTCATTTGTAAGCCACAAATCAAATGCCATGCCTCCAAATATTTTTGATTTTCCCTTTTGGAAAACAATTGTTTTCATTTACAATCTCCAGATTTTGGTTGTTGTTTGGTTATTTTAATTGGTTTTACTCTCCTCTCCTCCCTTCCTTTCCCCTTTTGTTCCCTTTCATCTACCCACCTATCTATTCATCTATCCATCCATCGATGTATTCATGCATCATTTTCTGTTTTGTTGTGTTTTTCTGGCTGTGTCTTATGCTCAGTTGAACAAATTCTTGCCAGCATCCCATGCTGCCTTAAGTGAATTCCCCTATGGCCAAGCTCAAGTGGCATGGCCAGTGGATGCCTCATGTCCTAGCATATCCTCAGAGCTCAGAATCCTGGAAGGTTTCTCAGAAACTGTCCTACCTCCTTGCTTCTCTCTGTCCTGCTCCACTGTATACACCTGAAGGGTTTGATGCAATTAGTTGTTAATTTTTCCTAAGGTGTATGTGTAAAATGTTCACAGGTGCTTTACCAAAAATAGATTCTCTAAAACATCGTGTTTGGGAAACACGGTGCCATTCCTCAGAGCTAGTAGAGTGGGCTTCTGCCTGAGGGTGATACACACAGTTTTCCCTAAACCTATTTCACTTTGGGAAGCTTGCTGGTGAACCAGTCACAGGCTTAGTACTTGGTGGAATATACCTTGGAAAATGCTGGGAGGAAATGGCTGGTTTAGTTCACTGCCTGGAACAGAGTAGGTGCTCAGTGAACGAATAACCATGTGATGGCTCTGATAACTTTCTAGACTATTAATATCAGGTTGCATTCTTTCTGGTCCTCTGGTGATCTCCCCCATGCACACCCCTAGGTACACCACAGTTCTTCCATACTGCTGGCGTTCTATTTGGTCCGACGTGAGAGTTTCCAAACCACGATACTCGGGAAAAGCATATAGTTTCAATGAGGGAAGAGTTAGGGACTCTGAAATTGGGGACAATTTCAGATTTTAATTGATTTTTAAAAAATTCTCTTTCTCAGGGGGAAGGTGGGAGCGGGAAGAGATTAAGCAATTAACTTCTATGCATATATGCATAGCCCATGGACATACACGATAGTGTGGTGAAGGCCTGAGGAGGGAGTGGGTATAGAGGGAGGGGTTAACTAGGAAAAAAAGGGAACGTCTATTATATTTTCTACACTAAAGATTAAAAAATCTCTAAAAGTAAAAAAAGGGCTAAACGCTCAGCAGTGACATGCTAGAATTTAGGGCACCAGAGAGCGCCTCCACGCTATGTTTTATGCAGGCCTCATTAAAATAATCTCCTGTCATCTCTGTCTCATTGAGGAGGGTACGGGGCCTAGAGTCGAGGTGCTAACAAGCTCATGCTATTTACAACTGCATGTCTGACGAATCAGGCTTTTCTCACCCTCGTGCAACCCAAACAAAACATTGCAGCGACTGTGATGCTAGGGCAACACAGGTTGTACGACTGTCACCCATTACTCCTCATTTTAAAAGCGTTCACAGTCATCCAATAACCTGACTGTTTTCACTGACTCACTCTACGTGTTATGCCTTCGACCTTATACAAAGAACCCCGAGTGTTGAAGAACACTCTAACTGGTTTTATAAACCACAGTGCTGCTCAGTCTTTGTACCCGCAGCATTCGGAGACAGCTGGGCTTAATAAATGTTAGCCCAACTAGGTAGTAAAGCAGAATACGGGGGTCAGAGACCGTATTCAAAATATTCTGAAGAAGACTGTAAAGAGGCAGAGGGAGAGGCGAAGAGAGAGAGAGAGAGAGCAAGGTCTTCCTTTCTCCTTCCCTGGACACCTGGCCCCTCAGCAGGGGCTGCGTGCAGGCCGGGGTGGTCTCTAACTCTCCTCTCAGCATTCTGTCCAGGGAATTCCACTTGTGGGTGAAATGTGGGTGCTCTCAGGATGTGAGACCTAATGGGCCCGTGATGGTTACTGGAGGTAAAACTAGTGGAAGAGAGGGCTGGAATCCTGGAATTGTGGATGAGGGCAATTCACCAACGTGGGAAGGGTAGATCACCAACAGTGGGTTAAAAACGTAACAGTCCCTTCATGAAATATTCACCGCTTGAAGCGCGTCTGATATTAAAGATGAAAAGTCCTGGGATTTGTCCTCGAGACTCCCGGGACTGATTTATGATCTGCCACAAGCCACAGTCCTCCTGATTCATAATGGGAGAGGTGAGAGTGTGAGCGCTGGCGAAGGGACAGGGAGTCAGGCCCGGGGGGGCGGGGGGCAAGGAGGGCTGCTGGGAAGGGCAGTGGCAGAAGGACCCATCTCTCTTATCAGTGACTCCGCAGGAAAAGGCCCAGGTCGTTTCTCCTCCTTTCCCTCCCTTTGGGAGTATTAGTGAGAATGAAAAATCTATACGGGAAGAGGATGCTGCTCTCTTTTGCTCGTTCTTTCTCATGTGCTTACGAGGCAAGTTTCCGCCGCCTCTGACCGGATCATTAATTACTAACGCTCAGTGTACAACAAATATGTATTCTACCAATGAGAGGCATCCATGGGGCGGCAGAGGCGGGATGGGGGAGGGGGAGGGCAGAAGGCCGCCTGGAGAATGGGAAGTGAAACAGAAGGAAAAGTGAAGGAACATTGCCTGCGGACAGACCTGGGTTCCAGTCCTCACTCCCTTTCTCCTAGACACATGGTCTTGGGAAACTGACCTCATCCTCTCGGGACTTGGCTTTGTCATCCACAGAATGCGATGCAGTGCCGTTACTCTCACAGAGCGGATGGGAGATTACACTGAAGTGGTGAAGGGTGAAGCTCATGGTTCAGTTTCCTCCCCTTTCCCTTCCCTGAATTCCGATATGTCCCAACACAGCAGCTCTAGGGATTTCGTGGGGGGCCCTGGTGGGGCCTCAGTTTTCCCGTCTGCAAGATGATGGACAACTGTGGTAGATGTTCCTCAGTTTTGAGCACCAATGAGAGTCCGTTGTCTGTGTTGCCTTTCCAGATCCCTGAGACCCTGTGTTTCAGCCTTCGCTGTGATCTCCCTTAGCAACTGGGCCAGGCGACTGTGGCAAGATGTCCATCAATGCCGGGGCTATTGGCTTTATTGCCTTTTGCTTCCCCTTTCGCTGGCTCAGCCTACCCTCCACTATTTGCAACCGAGCATTTCCTTCCTGCAAGATGCAAGCCTCTGACAGCCAGAGCAGAGGGTGGAGCCCTCCCCTGAGCGAGGTCTTTCCTTGCTCCTGCCCCTGCACACGCAGGGTGCCAGCTGCCAAAGAGCAGCTGCAGGGACTCAGGCATACCAGGTGCCCGTGCTCCCTCACTGCGGGCTCTGGCAAGGAGAGGGCTGCACTCCTCTTGCTCACCGCTGCATCCGATGCCTGCTGCACGGCCTGATACCTACACAAGCAAGGGTGCGTTTTACAATAGTAATCCTATGCCAAAGGGATGGGGGCATTTTTTAAAAAATTTGCCTGTTCTCCCCACGAACCTGGGAGTTTCTTGTTTGCAGAAACCTTTTCATTTTACAAAAATACTTTTACTGATTTCAGAGAGAGAGGGAGAGAGAGTGGTAGAAACATCAATGAAGAGAGAGACTCACTGATCGGCTGCCTCCTGGGCGCCCCCTACGGAGGATCAAGCCCACAATCCAGACTTGTGCTCTGACCGGGAATTGAACTGTGACCTTCGGGTTTATAGGTCGACGCTGAAACACTCAGCCACACAAGCCAGGCAAAAATCTTTTCTTAATCATCTCCACATCCTACCAATTAATAGAATGTCTGGTGAAGGTTGAGCTATGCATTTGCTAACTAAACACATGAATAGAGGGGTGCGTTAGTGAATACATAAATATGTTCATACATTCAGGGTGACTTCATTTAGAATAATGACGGTTCTGCTGAAGATGGAAAGAAACAATCATACATCCATGACATGTACTTGCCAAGGAGATGGAAAGTGTAAACATGAGTGCCGGTAAAATGTCTAAAATAGAATTCCATTTCACATCTGAGAGAAAGAGCTCTTAAAAGATCATCTAGTTCCAATAGTTTTTCAGAAGGGGAAACAGCTTAGAGAGAGAGGCTTTTGGCCCAATCACAGGGTTAGAACCCAGGGTTCCTGGCCATGACCTCAGCATCCTGGTGCTTCCGTCTTTCAACATTATTTGTGGCGACAATTTCTACGGATTCTTTTTCCCCCTTGGTCCTCCTCTGACATGTCTGAGTGTCCTACAATGACAATGTATTGCATTTACAAACAGGGGTTATTATTTTTATTTTTGGTTAATCTTTACCCAAGGACATTTTCCACTGAATTTTAGAGAGAGTTGAAGGAAAGGGGAGAGACACACAGAGAGAAACATTGATGTGAGAGAGACATTAATTGGTTGTCTCCCGCACGTGGCTCGACCTGGGGCCAGGGATCGAGTCCGCAACCGAGGTACCTGTCCTTGACTGGAACTGGACCCAAGACCCCTCAGTCCATAAGCTAATGCTCTAACCACTGAGCAAAATCTGCAAAGGCTATTTTCTCAATCTAATGAATTTGAAATAATAGTCTTGATAGATTAAAAACAAACATTTATATGGAATTGATGATGCAGTCTTTTTTTAAAAAAAGAGTTTACCCTCTTCATTAAAGTGGTTCCCTTATGGGAATTCAATGAAATAGGCTTTCATTGTGCTAATTACCAGAACTCTGTTTTATTAGCAATAGATGAGTTCCACTGGTTTTAACATATTTATTTTTTCCACTTATTGAATCCTCACTTTTTTGTTATATGCACGCTCACTGCATAAACAATTGGGTAAAAACAACAGCATCCCTCAGTTAGGAACACTCTGAGTCTATCTTGTTTGAGTCTCTCCTAAATCACTCACAAACAGACAGTGCCTCATGGGAACTGTGTCAGGCTGGTGGGCTGGAGACATGGTTCAAACTGTGGGCCCTGGAATCATCTCATTTTGGATGGAAATCAGGGCTCTGCCTCTTAGCACTAAGCATTTGTATGACCTTGCCCAAGTCGCTTCGCCTCTCAGAGTCTTTTTCCTAATCTGTAAGGAGTGATATCAACGATCTGCTGGAATGATCAAAGATACATTTGAAAAGTCCTCAGAGGCACATTTGTTCTTGTTGAAAACATCATACCTGTTTTCAGCCTCTGTTACTATTGGTCCTGGATAAAAGGGGCCGGTTTAGCCTCTTAGGGGCAAGAGAAAAAGCTTTCTAGAGGAAGGATGGCCTCAATGTGGATGTATACACCCTTTGCAAAGCCAGAAGGACCTCAGTTTCTTTATCTGCAAGTCGGGGCAGCTTTAATAAAATCATCTACAGGACTGATCCCTGTGCTTCCAGAACCAGCAACACCTGATGCCTTTCTCTATGGCTCCTCCCACTGACCCAGGCACAGGAGGGTGTAGCATCAGCCAGAGGACACTACCCACTCTGTTCCCCACCACTCAGAGGAGCTGGTCACCTGCCCATGAGAGGGCTAGATAAGTACAAAGCCTCTTCCTGAGTCACCCGGCTGTCTGGCTCCGCTCCTCGAACCCGTCATCCTCTTATGATCCCATTTTCACTTGCTTCCAACACCGTCGTCACGTATTGCCACAGGCCAGGGACACTAGCCACTGTTCACTTTCTTATTGACTCTTCTGTGGCTTCAAAAGACATCTCCCTCGGCCCTCGAAGAGACAGCGTGCGTGGCATCTTTTTCTGTTCCACTCTGAGTGGCTGGCTGCCTTAGCCTCTTTACTTCTGTGCCACTGGAGTCCAACTCAGGGGCAGGCAGGTGGTTGGGGAGGCCTGGGCTCGGCCTCACATGACTGGGGCCTGTTTTGTGCTAGGACCAGTGGAAGACACGCGAAATAAGTTATCGTATGTCATCCCGAAGGTCACCCCAGGACTAGTACGTGGAGGAAGGTACTAGTGTCCACGTTGTAAAATAAGAAAGCTGAAGCTCAGCCTCTATTAGTCACCCGCCGAAGGTCACAGTCAGGTCTTCAACACCCGTTCTTTCACATAATCGCAAATGTCACAACAACGAGCATGACCACAAGGGCAAGAGCTTTCAGTTCAATGGTCACTGGCAAAAAGGGTAAGAGAAGAAGGGCACCTGCAGTCACATCCTGCCGATTTCTAAACTGGCACCATACCCAAAGGCTGAGAATGGCTCTTCCAAATAGCCCACCCCAATGAAAGTGCACTATGCAGGATGGGACTGGATTCATAACCTGAGTAATGAGGGTTGTTGGATTGATTTTCTACTATCAGGGGCCAGACCCAGGGCTGGCATCAGACCTTCTGCTAATTGAGCATCTACTGTGTGCTGACCTCAGCCAAGTAAGTGCTGGTTTCCATGACAACATGGGGACGAAGGTTTATTGGCTCCGCTTTAAATAATGTGAAGTTGAGGTTTTGAGAGGGTGAGTAAGCTGCCCAAGGTTGAGAAGGAAAGAGCCAAGATCCCAGCCCGGCATCTTTCTGATTCTTCCTTCCCAGGCTATATGATGGTTCTAGGAGGAATGATGTAAGGGAGATGGAAAAGGGCTCAAAAATAGGAAATCAGGGGGCGTTGAAGGTCAGTCTACCCTGCGGTGGACTGAATTATTGGTGTCAACTCTTCATGTCTCTATAGTCTACCCTGTGGTGGACTGAATTATTGGTGTCAACTCTTCATGTCTCTATAGT